>CM042565.1:1392012-1544512 GCA_023630585.1 Cranoglanis bouderius
GATTAAAGGTGTGTGTGTGTGAGTGTGTGTTAGTGATTAAAGGTGTGTGTGTGTGTGTGTGTGTGTGTTAGTGATTAAAGGTGTGTGTGTGTGAGTGTGTGTTAGTGATTAAAGGTGTGTGTGTGTGTGTGTGTGTGTGTGTTAGTGATTAAAGGTGTGTGTGTGTGAGTGTGTGTTAGTGATTAAAGGTGTGTGTGTGTGTGTGTGTGTGTGTTAGTGATTAAAGGTGTGTGTGTGTGTGTGTGTGTGTGTTAGTGATTAAAGGTGTGTGTGTGTGAGTGTGTGTTAGTGATTAAAGGTGTGTGTGTGTGTGTGTGTGTGTGTTAGTGATTAAAGGTGTGTGTGTGTGAGTGTGTGTTAGTGATTAAAGGTGTGTGTGTGTGTGTGTGTGTGTGTGTTAGTGATTAAAGGTGTGTGTGTGTTTACCTGCAGTCTGATTAAAGCGCTGCATCACGTTAGACACACTGACTTTGAAGGTCTCCTGATGACCCTGATGATTCTGTGTCTCACTGCTCCAGTAATCTTCTCCCTCATTCTTCTGTATCCACTCCGTCTTTGGGATCATTTTCCTGATGTTACTGTCGTAGTAATCAAACTCCTCTCCATCCACCTGACCCACAGCAGTGAATTCTGGGAAATTTATTCCTGGTGTAACTCCAGTGTAGATGTACTGTAGAGAGTGTGTGACTGTAATAGTGTAAACACACACACACACACACACACACACACACACACACACACACACACAGATGTGTTTACATTTTTAACCTCCACTTTATATTCTACACTCATAACAAACTCTCACTGCTTCTATTCTTATATTTATTTATTATTATTACAGTCAAACTTATTTCTTATAAAAGATAAAAGCAGCACATCCCATATAAAAAGTCTCTCCTGTGAAACATTAAACCCGAATAAAGAGATTAAAACTGGAATAAAACTTCCCACTTCATCTGTATTTCTTTCCTTCTTTTGATTTCCTGTACTACAGTTTGCCCTCCCTCATCCTACTGTGAGGACTAAACTCTGTCTGCAGTCACTCCTGCCCCGGAACCTCCTACCATCTGAAACAGCCCATTACAGGAGCAGTGAGGGGGAAAAGGGAAGAAAACGAGCCGCAGGAAGTCAGAAACAAAACTCAACTAAACACTTCCATCATCAAATGAGACAGAAATGACAGGAAAAGTCATGATATTAAAATGAGCAGATGGTTATGTGAGGATCGCCGAGATCAATATTTAAATCAGGAGTGACGTCACGCGCGCGTAAATTACCCTCGCGTTAGCACCACAAGCTAATGATCATCTATTTATTAATAATAATAATAATAATAACAATAATAATAATAATACACAGCGTATTCTTTTTACAGACTAACAGATTTTTAAATGTATTTATCATTTTTATTATTTATTTATTGTAACTTTGTCAGATCTCCCCTTATCACAGCCTGAGCGTTAAACTTTAATATTAGAGAGTAAATAAATATAATAAAGACAGTAAACATTACAGAACTCACCTGCTGATGAAAGATGAAGAGAAAATGTGAGGAAAATCAGAGCTTTCATAACTGCACTGCCGCGCGCCATCTCTCAGTCTAATCTCTCAGTCTAATCTCTCATCCAATACAACACTAAACTAACACACAATAATAATCATTTACTGATCCGATCTGCTACTTTAACTCGGTTTTACTCGGTTCAGTGAGAGAAAGTTACAGATGCTCCTGCTGCTGCTGTGTTTCCCCGGACTGTCTCTCCTCTGACCGGGAGGAGGAGTATTTATAACAGCGCTCTGACCAATCAGAACTCTGAGTGAGGACCAATCAGAATTCAGGATTCGGTCGCGTCACCAGTTTCTGAGGAGAACTGAGCAGTGCAGGATTATTCTGAAAGTAAAAGCAGGAGATGATGGAGGAGGAAAGAGTTTATGATCAGGACTCTTTATATTTTCATCTGTGTCAAATAAAAATAAGTTTAAAATACATATTATTGTTTTTTTATATATTATTTCAAATATTGAATTGAACAATAATTTATTTTACTTACAAAAGAATGTAGTTTGTTTACATTGTCCTGAGTTAAATAAACCTACTTTAATAATAAATGATATAAAATCACACTAATATTACTTTTATATAACTGTTAAACTCAGTTAATAATAATTCAGTTTAAATATAAACTCTTATTCCTCTGTGTTGTGACACTACAGTACAGTATATAGTATATAATCATGTTAATAAAGCTTGAGCTGTAAAATGGCTGCTGTGTGTGTGTGTGCGTGCGTGCGTGCGTGTGTGTGTGTGTGTGTGTGTGTGGACTTGTTCACTACTCCGCTGTTAATAAACACCTCTTCTGTGTTCTCCATCATTAACACAGAGCTCAGAAAGACCTTCAGAAGTCGGTGTTAATGTTGATGTTGAGGATCAGATATGAAGATGAAAATGATTCTGAGTGGAGACGCTTCAGACTGACTCCTGTTTCTGTCACGATGAAAACAACACCTCTATTTTACTGCATGAACTCATCACCAACCTTATTTTATTTCTAAACCTTTTGTAGCTTTCTTCAAGTTTAATTAGAAACATTTCCATAAATCATTTTTAATGAGCACCAGTGAAAGCTGTAAACACTTTGAACTGACTGAATTTATGCTTCATTAATTAACTCAGTAATAAAATGTGGCCTCCCATGTTGATGAAGGTCATAATAACAGACCAACACATTCTGTCTAAACTAATAACACACAACAACTGTATTTCTTCTTCTCAATACAAAATGAATCGTTGAAACATGAACAGAGTAGGTATAAAAAAGTATGTCAAAAAAAGTTTAACTTTTCATCATGAAAACAAGACGCTGCACATCAACACCAAAACTCCGCCCCGAGTGTGAAGCATGGTGGCAACAAAATAAACACAAAGACACAACAAACATCCCCATATGTCTAATCATATTTATAACCTATACTGAGAGGGTGATTACAGAGTTGTAATAATCTATTATTTCACTATTATTACGTGTTAATTTGGTTCATTAAACACCTGTTCAGCATCCAGCTCCTGGCTAATTTACATAAATTACAGAAATCTGAGTCTCTGTAGATCTGAATAAAGTGGGTAAGAGAACATGTTAAATTCCCCTAAAGTTTATAGAGTTTATAATCTAAACTGTGATTTAGTGACTATAGAGCTGAACTGGGTTGGAGATACAGTGTGTTGTTATTAAAACACAGAGCTTTCCATGAAATAAACTAATATTCAGTAAATAAAATGGACGTGTTGTAAGATGTTTTATAATGGCTTTAAAAACAAAGTGAATTTCCAGGAAGTTTTGGAAAAATCAGTTAACTGGGTATTAAAATCGGTCCTTTATATAAACTTGACTTGTGACACAGAGTTATATTTCTACAGAAGAAATAAAACCAGTGTGTGTTATAGACTCTGACAGATAAACACTCATACACTACACACACCTCATGCAGTTCACAGGGTGTGTGTTTTCTCTCGTAGCCGTGTTCTCTCTCTGCCTATAGCAGCACACAATAACACACTGCCTCATCAGTTACTAGGACGAAACAACAGGAGCAGGTTAGTAACTGAACTGAAAGTGTTTTAGTGACGGGGAAAGCCCGGGGTGTTTCAGCTGCCTGCTGTTTATTCTGAGTTTTCTCTTAGAATTTACCTTCATTTATTTCTTATACAACACTGAGACGCCTCATCTGACACTTATAGAGCTTTAACCATTACAGATGATTTGGGAAACATTTATAAGTTCCATTCCTGCGATAAACTCGGCCTAAGCAGCTGCACTCAGAGACGGAGAGATTGTTGGAGCCGTTTTAGTTTTTCTCTGGTGAATAAAATGAAAGAAACTGATGAAGTGAAGTGAAGCTTCAGATGAGGACATGAAGATGATTCTGCTGAATAGAGACGCTTCAGACTGACTCCTGTTTGTGTTTCACACACACACACACACACATACACACACACACACACACACACACACACACACACACACACACACACACACACACACACACACACACACTTATATTATTCCAATATTTACTGGAGATGAGTGAATGTTTATCAGTCTTATAAAATACAATAGTTCAGTACAAGGTTTGTAGACTTTTTGTGACGGAAAGTCCTGCCAAACCCATGTGTGTGTGTGTGTGTGTGTGTGTGTGTGTGTGTGTGTGTGTGTGTGAGAGAGAGAGAGAGAGAGAGAGAGAGAGAGAGAGAGAGAGAGTTGTGTGGAAAATCCCTTAAATACAGAAATGTGTTTATGATTGATATGATACTGAGCTGCTGTTTCTACTGAACCACCAACACACCTCACATCAACTACACCTCTATAACACTCTCATTATATTCATACACCAACTCATTCATATAATTAATCATTAATACATGTTTACAATGTGTTAACGGATAATAATTTAGGAATTATTTTATTAAATGGATCGTTACTCTTTTTTTTGCTATACAATCACTGAAAAACAAGAAAATTAACAATTATATACAAAATATTAACTATAAAAGAAATGAATTAAATTTAAATGCTTACATAAATCACGTCCAGGCCATCAGATCATTTATGTTTAGCTACTGTAACTCTGTAAAGACATCACTTAACTTAATATATATTGATTAGTGATTGACAGTGTAGGGTGATAATTATATATTTACATAATTATACAGTTGTTGGGAAGAAATAAATGGAAAATAATGATTTATAAAGAACAAAATGCAGGTTTTCTTGTATTAACAAGCTCTAGTTTTCTAATTAAAGGTAAATAAAAGTGTGGGTTAATAAAGATCTCCTTTAATTCAGCTTTATTTCAGTCCAGCTCGTGTTGGTGAAGGTGAAACAAACCGAGTTCAGGCGACTCGGGCGTCAGATCAGGACATGAACGCCACACACACACACACACACACACACACACACACACACACACACACACACACACACACACACACACACACAGAGCGTAATGAACAAATTCAACTTTAAGCTATGAGTTCAGTGTGTTATACATTTCTGTAGGTAAATTTAGTACAAATCTTCCTGTTGTGTTTTATTCTACAGTATTTACACCATTTGGAGCAGGTCGATTTTACAGCTTTAACTTTTTAACAATTATATTTTATGCCTCAAGATTAATTTTAGTTAAATGAATGACACATGCAAAGATTTTGCCGAGTCTTTTTCACAAGTTGAGTTGGTTCCATGTTAACATTCGCTATACAGTTCAGGTGTGTTAATGACATGACCAGGTAACATACCAGTGACATCACTCAGCGCCAGGCAGAAACAAAGAGTGGAGGTTGATTTAAACATTAAAGAAGAGTGGCAGGAGAGGGAAAGCTCGGATTTCTGTACTAATGAGTGTTAAATAATTAAAAATAATAATAATAATATTTTATACAATGATATTCAAATGTCTGTTAACAAACGTATTTAAAAATGATTCTGTGAGAGAGAGCGTGGTGTGTTTTAGGAATCTTCTCTATTCTTCATGAGAATGATCTGCTTATTATACAGTAAGATGTTGACGTGTAGACTTTAGACCAGACAGTATGAACGTAAGTAAAGGGGCTGGAACTATTCTGCTGAAAAGTTACACATTTACATTCATTTATATGGAATAAGCTTTTATAAAAAGTGAGCACCAGATTGGTGATGCCAGGATTTAACTCACAACCAAAGCCTAAACCACTGAACCATCACGGCCTTGAGTGATATATGTATATATATATATTACATATACAGTATTTACACTGGATGAGTTTGGGATGAGATTATTACAGTTTACATTATAATTATAATTATGTTATTGCATTTCCTAAACAACAACAACAACAACAAAAACCATCACATATACACACATCTCCGACATCACTACATTACAGACCCAGTGGTGATGTTTATAATCCAAACCATGATATTGATGATTTAACACAGAATCGATCCGAAACATGTTGGAGATACGATGGCTTCCAGTAGATACCTATAACTTCACATGCTGCAAACATATTTACCTCAGATCACTGTTTCTGAGCTTTAGTGTTTCAAATAAGTCGGTGAAAAAAGTGAAACAATGCTGGTGTGATAGCGAGATAACAAATTACATAACGTAAACAGAGTTCATTTAATTTCACAGCAGATTTTATCCATGACAACTGGATCTAAGTTGAGTCCGTTAAACTATTAACACTAGTTTTTAGTAAATCAGAGTAGAATATAATTCCTGCTTTATACATTATTTAAGTTGTTTAACACATATTCATCAAACACATTTATATAGACACTACAGTCAGTGTGTGTTGAGTTCAGAGGGCGTGTCTCTCTCTCTCTCTCTCTCTCTGTACCTATAGCAGTACAGGACAACACACTGCATCATGAGTTACCAGGAAACATGGAAACAGATAAGTTCCTAATGTGAAAGAATGTTAGTGATGAAGAAAAACTGGCCTCATTCAAGTCGCCTCTTGTTTGTTTTTAATTTTCTGACCTTCTGCGTTTGTGTTTATCCCTCACAGAGCCAGGATCATTCAGCAGTCTGAGATCTGTTTCTGTTCCTCAAATGAAGCAGTGATGTGAGGCCTGATGACCCCGTCATATTTACATACAGAGACGGGACAGGATTTATAAATGAAACTGTGATTTAGTCACATGACACAGTATACAGCTGAATGAAGAGACTGGAAATATGTTGGCGGTTTTATACATACAGTAGAACTTCAACGAAAGAGTCATTATTTACTGAGATAAGTGTTTCAGCTCTAAAGCCTCAGACGTCTGAGAGAAGTTCAATGTAGAATTTCATTTTCAGTTTATAATAATGAAGTAAATGAAACAGACTGAGTGATGATGAGGGGAATTTATGGTATTGAAGGTGATAACATTCTTAATTTAGATGAAAATGCCGTGCAGCAGGAGGAACCTGTACTGCAGGAAGTGATTGCTGGAGCTGGTTGTTGTTTTTTGCTGGCGATAAACTGAAAGTAACCGATGAAGCAGTGGGTCAGACGAGGACACGATAACATGGATGTTACTTTAGCACTGTGTGAGTGTTATAAAGCCATCAGGAGGGGTTAATATTTAAACTTTTGATCTGAGTTACAATGACCAGTGAAGCAAATAAACATATTTTTGTATTGTGCGATGTTGTGTAGTAATTATATATAAGGAAAATGTACAGCTTTTAAAATGTACAGAAATGAAAAGTCAAAACAAAGATTTCTAAAAAGTAAGAATTCAGTCAGTATGTATTTTATTTTGAATCAAAGCTGAAGGAAAGTACAAGTCATTCATTCTCAACTTTAAACACAACAAGACTCCATTATAACCCACCTCTATATAGAAAGACAATGTTGTGTTAAAATGCACTTTATTGTGGTTAAATAAAACTGTAGGATATAGGAGGGATGTGTGGGGGTTTAAATAAGGGCACACAGAATAATGAACCGATTCGGCTCCAAGCAAAACCCTTCATTTTTTATACACTATATATACCCTGAATATAAAAACATTAATGTAAACAAAGCCGGTATAAATCTGTCTGTCATATTTTATTATTTGTGCACCTTTAGTATAGCTTTGTTAGGCTTATTGGCATGTACAGTGTGTTTTACTGGAGTGTTTGACTAGTGGACACTGAAACAAAATGAATCAAACTATTCCAAGTATCATTTAGTGTAAATCAGAAAAGATCAGAATTGCAGGTATGTCATTTTCTGAGGTATTTCAACACTTTGTCATCAGTATTTATACAGAAATACTGTGTGTGTGTGTGTGTTTGTGTGATACACTCTAAAAAAACTCTCTTCAAAGAAATCACCTGCTCAGTTTGGAGGGTGTGTCCTCATGGCCTGTTGTTATGGCCTGTCCCCGAACTCCCAATAGCAGCACAGAATCAGGAAGTAAAAAAAACTGCGTCATCAGTTACTAGGGAGAAACTGCAAGAGCAGGTGAGGACTGAAAGTGCTGTAATGATGAAGTCATTGGACCTGTGGTCTATTTCATTTGAATGTTCATTTATTTGGGTTTCCCAATAATAATTTCTCACTCAGCAACAGAGAGATACTTATAAAAACATCTTATACCAGGGCTGAGAGAGAGAGAGAGAGAGAGAGAGAGAGAGAGAGATCATGAAGCTTCACTAATCAGAATTGTTTGATCTCCATGAAAATAATCTGAAAGCTGCAGTTTCAGTTCTTTAAAAGTGTCAGCGTCCCACAACTGCGTCACTGCAACACTCAGCTGAGTAAACACTTTACACACATCTCCTACACCACTACACAACTCTCCTACACCACTACACAACTCTCCTACACCACTACACAACTCTCCTACACCACTACACACATCTCCTACACCACTACACAACTCTCCTACACCACTACACACACCTCCTACACCACTACACACACATCTCCTGCACCACTACACAACTCTCCTACACCACTACACACACATCTCCTACACCACTACACAACTCTCCTACACCACTACACACACCTCCTACACCACTACACACACATCTCCTACACCACTACACAACTCTCCTACACCACTACACACACCTCCTACACCACTACACACACCTCCTACACCACTACACACACATCTCCTACACCACTACACAACTCTCCTACACCACTACACACACCTCCTACACCACTACACACACATCTCCTACACCACTACACAACTCTCCTACACCACTACACACACCTCCTACACCACTACACACACATCTCCTACACCACTACACAACTCTCCTACACCACTACACACACCTCCTACACCACTACACACACATCTCCTACACCACTACACACACCTCCTACACCACTACACACACATCTCCTACACCACTACACAACTCTCCTACACCACTACACACACCTCCTACACCACTACACACACATCTCCTACACCACTACACAACTCTCCTACACCACTACACACACCTCCTACACCACTACACACACATCTCCTACACCACTACACAACTCTCCTACACCACTACACACACCTCCTACACCACTACACAACTCTCCTACACCACTACACAACTCTCCTACACCACTACACAACTCTCCTACACCACTACACACATCTCCTACACCACTACACAACTCTCCTATACCACTACACACATCTCCTACACCACTACACACATCTCCTACACTACTACACACATCTCCTACACCACTACACACATCTCCTACACCACTACACAACTCTCCTACACCACTACACAACTCTCCTACACCGCTACACACACCTCCTACACCACTACACACACATCTCCTACACCACTACACACACCTCCTACACCACTACACACACATCTCCTACACCACTACACAACTCTCCTACACCACTACACACACCTCCTACACCACTACACACACATCTCCTACACCACTACACACACCTCCTACACCACTACACACACATCTCCTACACCACTACACAACTCTCCTACACCACTACACACACCTCCTACACCACTACACACACATCTCCTACACCACTACACAACTCTCCTACACCACTACACACACCTCCTACACCACTACACACACATCTCCTACACCACTACACAACTCTCCTACACCACTACACACATCTCCTACACCACTACACACATCTCCTACACCACTACACACATCTCCTACACCACTACACAACTCTCCTACATCACTACACACATCTCCTACACCACTACACACATCTCCTACACCACTACACAACTCTCCTACACCACTACTCAACTCTCCTACATCACTACACACATCTCCTCCACCACTACACAACTCTCCTACACCCCTACACACACCTCCTCCACCACTACACAACTCTCCTATACCACTACACACATCTCCTACACCACTACACACATCTCCTACACTACTACACACATCTCCTACACCACTACACACATCTCCTACACCACTACACACACCTCCTACACCACTACACACATCTCCTACACCACTACACAACTCTCCTACACCACTACACACATCTCCTACACCACTACACACATCTCCTACACCACTACATATGACTCCTAATGTATGATTATTTTATAGACTACTTTTACACAGGAGGCATGTTGATTGTCCACACATACACAGTTATTCAATTTTCCCTGAAATGACTAAGACACAGTTGGGATGTTCAGCTGATAGAGTAGTCAGGGCCTTGAACAACTTGTTTGTTGGAGCTGCTTTTGTTTTTGCTGAAAATTAAAGTGTGTGCAAACAAACGAGGACATGATTATTGCGCTGAAGTGCGACGCTTCAAACTGACTCAAACCGACTGTTTGACTGTTTGATACAGTAAGAGAACACACACACACACACACACACACACACACACACACACACACACACACACACACACACACACACACACATTTGGCAAGCCTGTGAGGCAGCCAGCCTGGAAAATCCCTTAAGTTCCAGAAATACACTATCACTTTCGATACATTAAGATGATAAAGCCCTCCATCTGCTGGTACGCTGT
Source organism: Cranoglanis bouderius (assembly GCA_023630585.1). Taxonomy (NCBI): domain Eukaryota; kingdom Metazoa; phylum Chordata; class Actinopteri; order Siluriformes; family Cranoglanididae; genus Cranoglanis; species Cranoglanis bouderius. The sequence goes on from CM042565.1 coordinate 1,402,566, forward strand.
GTTACTGCACTCACACTCACACACCACCATTACAGTTTTTGATCATTGCGAACACACAATTTCTGAAACTATGGCTCTTTGTCTTTAAACTCTACACACAAAACCCGAAAACACACACACACACACACACACACACACACACACACACACACACACACACACAACATGCAAAACCTTATACATATCTAGCAAAAGCTAACACTTCATTCAAAACTATTTGAACTCTTCTCAAAATGGATTTTTGCATCATAACATTACACACAAACCATCGAATGATGAGCCAAATACACACCAACTACACACAGATGTGACAAATGTAAAACACACATCTTGTGTCTCTTGTGTTCAGTGTGCAGTTTAGTGCACAGCAGTTTGTCACAGCACTCACACGTACATGTACATACACAAATACTACATAAACAGTGTGTAAGCATATTCACTATATATTTACACTAGAAGCAGAAATGTAAGGTGGGGGGAATTTATTCCTTTTTCAGAACATTGTATTTTTACTGTATTCCACTTCAAGATGAAACAAATACATTTGATGACACTGTGAACAAATAGGTTTGTTACTGTAAAGACAAATTAAATGAGGGTGTGTCCTGCCTCCTGTTTGGGTCTGGCCACAACACCTCATCAACATCACAAGCAATGTTCTCTCTGGCTAAACAGTGGGGGAAGTAGTGCCTGGAGTGGCGTATCCAGCCCTGCCACGCCCTCTCGTCTATGTCACCACAGGCCTCCTCCATTTCCTGGAGAAGGGGTATGTGTTGGTGGGGTTGGAGATTGTATACCTTCCAACACCACGATGAAAATATCTCTTCTGTTGGGTTTAGAAATGGAGAATATGGTGGCAGGTTGAGCATCAAAGTTTGCGGATGGTCAATGAACCAATTGCGGTCCAGAGCAGTCTGATGGAAACTTGCGTCGTCCCAGATGACAACACATCTGGACTGCTCTGGCCAACTCCTCTGATCATTGGGAAAGAGGATGTTATGCAGGGAATCAGGGAAGGTGATAATGTGGGCAGTATTGTAAAGACCAAGAGTGGCATGATGATGATGATGATGATGATGAAGGACACCATTCTGACTAATGGCTGCACACACTGTGGCTGCACACACTCTGACCGTATTCACCATGTGTTGTTCCTGCTCTGCTGTGAACAGCCGTTTTCTTCCTCCACCGAAGGGTCGACCAGCAATTCTGCAGAACCATGATGTGAATGGTTAGGGTGCAAGAGTTCTTTCATTATGAAATAAAATGTCAGTGCAGTGATTGTAGGTACAGAGGCAGGTTTACAGGTATAGAGGGTAGGTTTACTCACCTGTTCTCATTTCGAAATGTCCCGATGACACTGGCCACAGTGTAGCAGCTCAAGTCAGACTGGATCCTCTGCCCAGCCTCCCTGAAACTCAAACCATGGTTCACCACATGGTCACCTAAAGTGGCCCAGATCTCATCTGTGATCGTTCTCCTCTCTCCTTGTCCATCTCCTCGTCCTCGTCCTCATCCTCGTCCCCCTCTTCCTCTCACTCCTCTTCCTACCTCTCTCTCCAAATCTGATTTCTAAGTGAACGTATTAGCTGTAAGTGTTTTCACGCGTGAGCACTGTGTCAGCACCACAGTAAATGGGCGTGGCATTCTGAATGGCAGTGTTTTCCAAACGAAACTCAAGAGCTGTTAGTTTTGACTGATGTGTAGAGAACTGTTTTACGATCGCAAACCAGACTGAGTGTAAAGCAGATAACGTGCTTTCGGCTTTGCAGACTTGGTCTGAAGATTAGTTACATGAGTTACTGCTTTCACTGAATGTGCCACTTTTAGTGTGTAATCAAGTAAAAATAACTAACACGGCTCACTTTTAGTGAAATAGAACACAGCCCACTGTTAGTGAGGATAACCGAAATAGAACATAGCCAGCTGAAGTGAGAATAACCGAAATAGAACACAGCCAGCTGAAGTGAGGATAACTGAAATAGAACATAACCAGCTGAAGTGAGGATAACCGAAATAGAACACAGCCAGCTGAAGTGAGGATAACCGAAATAGAACATAGCCAGCTGAAGTGAGGATAACCGAAATAGAACATAGCCAGCTGAAGTGAGGATAACCGAAATAGAACACAGCCAGCTGAAGTGAGGATAACCGAATTGGGATGCAGCCCGGTGGAGTGAGGATAACTGGATTGGGATGCAAGACATCAAAGTGAGTATAGCTGAATTGGGATGCAACCCAATTTAGTTGGAATAGCTGAATTGGGATATAGCCCACTGAAGGAAGGATAACTAAATTGGGATAACAGAGACTGAAGTGAAGATAAGTGAATTGGGACGCAACCCACTGAAGTGAGGATAACTGAACTGTAAAGGAAGGGTAAGTGAATTGGGACGCGACCCTGTGAAGTAAGGGTGAGTGAATTAAATTGGTACGCGACCGTGTGAAGTAAGGGTAAGTGAATTGTAAGTGTAAGTGAATTGGGACGCGACCCTGTGAAGTAGGGGTAAGTGAATTGAATTGGGACGGAACCCTGAGAGGTAAGGGTAAGTGAATTGAATTGGGACGCGAACCTGAGAGGCAAGGGTAAGTGAATTGAATTGGGACGCGAACCTGAGAGGCAAGGGTAAGTGAATTGAATTGGGACGCGACCCTGAGAGGCAAGGGTAAGTGAATTGAATTGGGACGCGACCCTGAAAGGCAAGGGTAAGTGAATTGAATTGGGACGCGACCCTGAGAGGCAAGGGTAAGTGAATTGAATTGGGACGCGACCCTGTGAAGTAAGGGTAAGTGAATTGAATTGGGACGCGGCCGTGTCGCTGTATTTCCTCAGATGATGCAGGGAGTGTAACGGTTTCTTTTCTCTCCAGCTGTAAACACTGTGAGTTTCTCAGCTTCACACCGAGCAGCAGGTGAATGTGTTATTGATGTGTGCTATAATGCTAATGCTAATATACTAATAGATGGAGATTATAGTCGCTGATATAAACTCTAACTTTGTTGTTTAATTTGACTAAATAACCAGCGTCTGCTTATCAGTCAGCAGGGTTTAACCGTTTATTTCACTTTTTTATTGCACTTTAATATTATTTTAGCTGAATGTTAACCTTTAACTTCCGTTAAAACACAGAAGCTGAGAGTCTGAGGTTGAGCGCGGTGTTTATGCAGCAGAGTGTTAGCACGCAGGCTAACACACAGTTAGCTCATGTTAAACAGCTCTGAGGTGATGGTTTTATATCAGATATATTAGATATATTAAATATATATTAGATAATAAATGACTGTGAGCCGGGTTTTAATGCTTTTAAAATTAGAAACATAATAAAGTGTGTTTTGTAATTAGTGTGAACTTTAATTTGGTGTTTAAAGTGTACAGTGAGCTGAGGTAGTTCAGTGTTTCCTATAGATAGCAGCAGAGCGACCCTTCACCCAAATGGCACAAGGACACACACACACACACACACACACACACACACACACACACACACACACACACACACACACATACACACACACACACACACACACACACACACACACACACACACACACACACACACACTTATCAGTTAGCAAACTCCATGTCCTAAACTACACTTATTCAGTCCATAGTGCAGTATGTTTGGAGTTTGGAGTGCTCCACTGGTTTATACACTGTCAGAGGAAAACACAGTCGAGTTCCTCAGAGGTTCTTTGGATGGATGATGGTTCCTGATTTTTGATGTTTTTGATGTATTTTGATGTATTTGATGTATTTGGTGTATTTTGATGTATTTGATGTATTTATTCAGCAAAAACAAAGTGTTAAATTGTCAGACCAAATTCAACAATTCTCACATCTGCCTGTGTGTGTTTTCTCTTCCAGGTCACTGGGATGATTAATAAAGTCTCCTGATCCTGATGAAGGTATATTCAGTTCTGCTGATGATGTGAAAGCTGAAGTTCTCTCCTCCTCCTGCTCCTCTTCCTCCTGCTGCTCTTCTTTCTCCTCCTGCTCTTCTTCCTCCTCCTCTTCCTCCTCCTCAGCGCTGTGGTGTTTTACATTAACGCCACGTTTTATTTCTGTTCTCCTGGAAGATAAAGACTGAGTGAAGCTTCGTCCGATCTGCACCGATGGATCACAGGTCTCAGTCTCCGTCATCTGAGAATAAGGAAAACGCTCAACCTGTTACCCACAATCCTTCTGACCACACGTCCAGACAATCAGAAACCCCGCCCGCTCCCTGCGAGTCGTCCAGGCCCAGGTTCAGGGCGGTCGGAGAAGCTCGGGAGAAGCTCAAGTTCATCCTGGGTGCGTCAGAAGACAACTCGTCCGAAGATGAGGCTTCCACTTTGGCCAAATCCCACGTCAGAAGAGGGAGTGACGTACCTGAGGCCACCTCCCGGGAGACACACCCTCACACGACCGCGTCCCAATCCACAAGCATGAGGTAGGGAGCGAGGGGGAATCCACACACCCAGCTATACACTGCACAGGAGTCACAGAGAGATGGTTTATTTCTATTTTTATCATTTTATGTGACGTTTTTAACACATTTTAATCTTTTAAAATGAATGTAGTAGTTTCTCCTGTTCAGGTGGTTGTTCAGTATCAGCAGGGGGAGCAGATCCAACACACGTGTGCTCTCAGTGCCAATAAATTACTGCTGTAAACTTATAGTGGTCACGTGACCTGTTCATGCTCCCTGTGTGTGTGTGTGTGTGTGTGTGTGTGTGTGTGTGTGTGTGTGTGTGTGCTTGCTGCATGCCACATGTCTCTGCGTGCTATTAATGGAAGCTCTCCTCTCTGACATTGACTCTCTCTCACACACACACACACACACACACACACACACACGAACGTGGAAAAGAACTCTAATACATTTCAGTAAAGTGTGTGTGTGTGTGTGTGTGTGTGTGTGTGTGTGTGTGTGTTATAAGGTCTTTATGCAGTGTTATAGACTGATATGCAGCTCTGAGTGAGCACACAGTCTGAGGAGGGAAACTTTATTTGTTTATCTGAACTTTGGAAAGAATCTGGGCAGGTATTCAGCTTTGCCCCCGTGTGTGTGTGTGTGTGTGTGTGTGTGTGTGTGTGTGTGTGTGTGTGTGTGTGCGCTAAACTGAGTTGGGTGAGTGTTAACGTGGGGAATCTGATCTCAGGTCAGCTCTCCTGCACTCGCTGGGTTTATTAATACCAGACCAGGGCGTTCGAGGCTTTTGTCCCTGAAACACACTACACTCGCACCGCTGGCCGATAAAGGACGAGTGATCAGGAAAGGACACACTCCATATGCAGCTTTATCAAAATCACCATGGAGACGAACTGGTGTGGGCTAAAAGGTGAGAAAAGAGCCGAGTCAGAGAGTCGAGCGGGTCTGTTTACCATGGGTTTCAGTTTAAAGAGAGATTTCTCCTTTCAGTACGACACAGACCTTATCTCTATAATAACTGCATCTGATACACACACACACACACACAGACACACACACACACACAGACACACACACACACACACACAGACACACACACACAGACACACACACACATACACACACACACACACAGACTGTATTGTCAATATTCAACACGCTTCAAATATTGTCATTGCACAATAGTCTACACACTACTCATGTTGGAGGTTTTTTTCTGGCAGGAGAAGAGAGGGAGAGAGAAGAGAGAGAAGAGAGAGAGAGAGAGAGAAAAAGAGAGAGAGAGAGAGAGAGAGGGAGAGAGAGGGAGAGAGAGAGAGAGGGAGAGAGAGAGAGAGAGAGAGGGAGAGAGAGAGAGAGAGAGAGAGAGAGAGAGGGAGAGAGAGAGGGAGAGAGAGAGAGGGAGAGAGAGAGAGAGAAGAGGGAGAGAGAGAAGAGAGAGAGAGAGAGAGAGAAGAGAGAGAGAAGGAAGAGAAGAGAGAAGAAGAGAGGAAGAGAGAGAGAGAGAGAGAGAGAGAGAGAGGGAGAAGAGAGAGAAGAGAGAGAGGGAGAGAGAGAAGAGAGAGAAGAGAGAGAAGAGAGAGGGAGAGAGAGGGAGAGAAGAGAGAGAGGAGAGGGAGAGGAGAGAAAGAGGAGAGAGAGAGAAAGGGAGGAGAGGAGAGAGGGAGAGGAGAGAAAGGGAGGAGGGGAGAGGAGAGAAAGGGAGAGGGAGAGGAGAGGGAGAGAGGGAGAGAAGAGAGAGGGAGAGGAAGAGGGGGAGAGAGGGAGAGGAAGAGAGGGAGAGAGAGAAGGGAGAGAGAGGGAGAGAGAGGGAGAGAGAGGGAGAGAGAGGGAGAGAGAGGGAGAGAGAGGAGAGAGAGAGAAAGGGAGAGGAGAGGGAGAGAGGGAAAGAAGAGAGAGGGGAGAGAGAGAGGAGAGAGGAGAGGAGAGGAGAGAGAGGGAGAGAGAAGGGAGAGAGAGGGAGAGAGAAGGGAGAGAGAGAGGAGAGGAGAGGGAGAGAGAGTGAGAGAGAGTGAGTGAGGGAGAGAGAAGAAAAGAATGGACCGTTCTTTTTCTTCTCTTGTTTATTTGATGATGGAGGAAGCAGAACGGTTTGTACCAGACTGAATGAACACAAAACACTCATACAAGAGGCAGCATGCAAGCAGAGAGAGAGAGAGAGTGTGTGCGCGAGTGTGCGCGAGTGTGTGTGTGTGTTTTTCCCAGCTGCTTTTGACTGCAGACAATTTTGATAACACATGCTTTGAGAACATTGCAGCACACACACATACACACACACATACACACATACACACACACACACACACTGTACTGCTGTAAATTGTACAGTTTTGTGTTTTCCTGATGATCTGTCAGCTCGTCCCAGTTCATGTTTCTTATTATAATGATGTTTCAGCATTAAAGCAGTAAAGGCCGTGTGTTATACTGTCCAGATTCTGAGAAAAAAACTAAACCCCGCCCCCTGATTAGATACTCAACTGTAATTGGCTGCTGAAGGACATGTGACTTTCAGTTTGAGGGGAGAGAGAGCAGAGTGCAACACTGAGAGCAGCTTACATTACAGTGTGTGTGTGTGTGTGTGTTAGACAGGTGTGATGGACGTGTGTGTGTGTGTGTGTGTGTGTGTGTGTGTGTAAGATGTGAGGGTGTGTAAGAGGTTCTGGTAGTTTTAAGGAGTTGATGATTATATGATGTGTTTGATGGTGTTTGTGTACAGTACAGTACAGTACAGTACAGGTGTTCATTATCTGCAGGCATCACTGTTCTCCTAGACAGAGAAATGGATGAACAGATGGAGAGATGAATTGATGGGGAGAGAGAGAGAGAGAAATAAAATCCAGGTTTATTACCTGTGTGTGTGTGTGTGTGTGTGTGTGTGTGTGTGTGTGTGTGTCTTGCAGGCCTAGCATGTCTGGTCTTCACCTGATGAAGAAAGGTCGAGAGCAGAGAAGGATGGATGTACCCCGAGATTTCACCGTGGCCTCTCCGGCCGAGTTCGTCAAGCGATTCGGAGGAACCCGCATCATAGAAAAGGTGTGTGTGTGTGTGTGTGTGTGTGAGTGTGTGTGTGTGTGTGTGTGTGTGTGTGTGTGTGTGTGTGTGAGGGGGTCGTAAACTGTTGCCTGAAAATCTGTTGTATAGATTTTTTTCTACATTAAATTTTTATCACACTTCACACACACAGAATCATGGGTCCACTGCTCTACACCCTTACACACCCCTGTCCTGATCCGGTTCCTGTAATGTGATGATTGTCCGTGTTCATCTGTGCTCAGGTGCTGATCGCCACTAACGGCATTGCCGCAGTGAAATGCATGCGCTCCATTCGCCGCTGGTCCTACGAAATGTTCCGCAACGAGAGAACCATCCGCTTCGTAGTGATGGTCACCCCGGAGGATCTGAAAGCTAACGCGGGTCAGACTTCACCTTCCTGCCCCTCTACTGAAAACCAGGACAAACTGTCAGCTGTTTCAAAGTGTGTATATGATTCATTATGCGTATCGTATTTTAGAGTACATTAAAATGGCGGATCACTACGTGCCGGTCCCCGGTGGGACGAACAACAATAACTACGCCAACGTGGAGATGATCGTGGACATCGCGAAGAGAATTCCAGTGCAGGTAACAAAAACCCCGTCTATAATTATTATAATTACTGATAAGAACTGAATGACTGAAACCCTTTTAAGGAGCTTCATCATCTGAGAACGAGCTCAGACATTATTGTGGAGGATGATGGTGTTACATTGAGTTTTTTGGAATGATTTGCATAATATTTACATTTTGAATAATGTGTTTTATTGATGTTTTAGATGATGATGATGATGGTAAGAGTAATGCTGCTTTCCTGTCTTTAGGCAGTGTGGGCCGGTTGGGGTCACGCGTCCGAAAACCCAAAGCTGCCGGAGCTGCTCCATAAAGCGGGGATTTCATTTTTAGGTGCAGCTCCAGAAATAAATTCCTCTTTCCTTTGTAGCTGCCATCCATTTCAGTACAGTTTTAATATTAATTAATTTAATACTCACCATTTCCCTTTGGTTTTATCTATGTGCTCATTAACATTTTAATATTTTATATTTTAAATATTCCTATGTGTGTTCGTCCAGGGCCGTCCAGTAAGGCCATGTGGGCTCTGGGAGATAAAGTGGCGTCTTCCATTGTAGCTCAGACTGCAGGAATCCCCACATTACCCTGGTCTGGGTCTGGTAATGTCGTCCTCTTTACTACTGTCTTCTTTGACATTGACATTTTCTATTCGAAGACTTTTCAGATGATTTTCTTATTATTTACTTTATGCCTCGTGTTTCAGAAACTGGGTTTCATCTGAAAAACTAAAATACTAAAATTCAGTCCCTGGACCCTCAAGTCCCTCACATGTTAAAACATTGTTCTTAAAAAACTACTGAAGGCTAAGAACGATTTATTTTACGTGATGAATATTTTAGCAGATTTCCTATTTTAGAATGCCGTGTGGTGCCGTAACATTCAGCGTCAGATAATGTGATGTTAAGTTGTGCCGTATGACGCTGCTGTTCCGTTTCTCATTATTCTCTCTCTGCACAGGGCTGAAGGTAGTGTGGGGGGAGGAAGAACAGAGACTGGGTCATGTGATCAGCGTCCCGTCGGAGCTCTACGCCAAAGGCTGCGTTAGAGACGTGGACGAAGGCCTCGCTGTAAATACAGCACTCCGTTCATGTCATTTAATGCACATTTTACACACTTTTCAGACCTTAACTCAGAATCCTCTTCAGTTCTGTTCTGTTTCCTTTCAACCTGATTAACTGTGTTTGGTTCATTTGGTTAATCATCACTGTTTTGACTAATAATCTGTTTTATTCATGTGAGGTGTGTCTGAGTGAGACTGGATCTGGGACTATTACAGTTGTAGCTGTGTTATATGGTGTGTGTGTGTGTGTGTGTGTGTGTGTGTGTGTGTGTGTGTGTGTGTGTGTGTGTGTGTGTGTGTGGGGCTGTAGGGTGCAGAGAAGATTGGCTATCCTGTAGTGATCAAGGCGTCAGAGGGTGGAGGGGGGAAAGGAATCAGGAAAGTGGACAACGCTGAAGATTTCCCCAGCTTTTTCAGACAGGTACACACACACACACACACACACACACACACACACACACACACACACACACACACGGGTACACACATCGTTGGATGCTGTTGATTTGGTCCTCTACATAGTTGCTCTACTGTGTGTTAATAGTCCCTTAGTTCTACATCATGCACTGTATCTGTGTCATGTGGTGTTTTTAATCAGCCACAGTCTCACATGCTTTAATTAAGTTGTATATGATCCTCCATCAGGTCCAGGTGGAGGTGCCCGGCTCGCCCATCTTCATCATGCAGCTAGCTCAGCATGCACGCCACCAGGAGGTGCAGATCCTGGCAGACGAGTACGGAAACGCCATCTCTCTGTTTGGAAGAGACTGCTCCATCCAGCGGCGCCACCAGAAGATCATCGAGGAGGCTCCGGCCACCATCGCCTCACCCTCCACCTTCCAGCAGATGGAGAGGGTCAGTTTTTAAAATGTCTAGGAGCAGGAAGTCGAGGTGAAAAGTTTTGTGAAACCGTCATAGTTTTTGGAGGGTTGTTTATTTGTTTGTTTTTGTTTTTTTTTCAGTATGCGGTGTACATGGCTAAGATGGTGGGCTACGTGAGTGCGGGGACAGTAGAGTACCTGTTTTCAGAGGACGGCAGTTTCCACTTCCTGGAGTTGAACCCCAGACTGCAGGTGGAGCATCCGTGCACAGAAATGATCGCAGACGTTAATCTTCCAGCTGCTCAGCTACAGGTACTGAACACCTTACACTTTACACAGTCACACCTGGAAGTGGAAAGTGTTTACACACACTGTGAAGAATAATTAAACTTTGTATAGATAAGAAAAGTTGATAAGGAAGGTAGTTTTCACTGCTGCTATAAAATACAGTCTCGAGCTGTTTTAAACATTGTAATAGTCATTTCTTACATTTATAATACTGTGTGTGTTTATATATTTAATTAATTTGTCTAGATAGCGATGGGGATCCCCCTGCACAGGATTAAGGACATCCGTGTGCTGTATGGTGAGTCTCCGTGGGATGATACCCCCATTAATTTTGAGGATCTGGACTGCGTTCCCTGTCCTCGAGGACACGTCATCGCCGCTCGCATCACCAGCGAGAACCCGGATGAGGTGAGTGATTCAGATTTTTTTAAACCCACATCAGGTTTTTAAATGACGGGATTAATATATGTGTATGTTTGTCTTGTTAAGGGCTTTAAGCCGAGCTCGGGCACGGTGCAGGAGCTGAATTTCCGCAGCAGTAAGAACGTGTGGGGGTACTTCAGCGTGGGGGCCACAGGGGGGCTGCACGAGTTCGCCGACTCGCAGTTCGGACACTGTTTCTCCTGGGGAGAGAACCGAGAGGAGGCCATCTCGTCAGTATCGCCGCGCACATCACATTATTACATTATTTGTCCGGTAATTTGTTTAGTGAGTAAGTGTTGATAACGGAATGCATTTCTGCGCGCAGTAACATGGTGGTGGCCATGAAGGAGCTGTCGATCCGGGGAGATTTCAGGACCACAGTGGAGTATCTGATAAAGCTGCTGGAGACGGAGAGCTTCAGGAACAATGACATCGACACGGGCTGGCTGGACCACCTGATCGCTGAGAAAGTGCAGGTACGAGTCTGACTGCAGGCATGAGGTCGGTTCTGGTGCTGGCTAATGGTTTAACATGCAGCCGGTATACGTATACTGATTTCTTTTTAAATACTAAATTGTCTCTCTGTGTGTGTGTGTGTGTGTGTGTGTGTGTGTGTGTGTTCTGTGCAGGCGGAGCGGCCGGACACCATGCTGGGGGTGGTGTGTGGAGCTCTACATGTAGCCGATGCCAGCTTCAGGAAAAGCATGGCAGACTTTCTGCACTCTCTCGAGAGGTGAGCCGATTCTTTTCAATTAAACATGATGAATTACACATTTCTAATCAGATCAGATTTACAATTAAACAAAACTATACGATAAATATACATAATTTTTAAAATTAGTTCTGTAGATTACACGTTTATAATATGATTTTGGTATGTTGTTAGAGGTCAGGTGTTACCTGCTGCCAGTCTGGTGAACTCGGTGGAGGTGGATCTGATCTACGAGGGGATCAAATACTGCCTCAAGGTAACGAGGTTATAAACTCTAAAGGTTTCTCTTCATTAACACTAGGCACCAGCACTCAGTAAGCGTTTTATAAATCCTAATAATGATTTCTTTATAATTTAACACAGAAGTGCTACTATTCATTCAAATGTAATGTGTTCATAATGTTCATAAACTGTGTGTGTGTGTATATGTGTGTGTGTGTTCTAGGTGGCCCGTCAGTCTCCCACCACCTACTTGATCATAACGAACGGCTCGGACATTGAGATCGACGTACACAGGCTGAGCGATGGCGGCCTGCTCCTCTCCTACAGCGGCAGCAGCTACACCACCTACATGAAGGAGGAAGTAGACAGGTTACACTTCCTGTCTCATAACCTTTTCCTCTTAGTTGATACTTCCTACAGATTTCCTTCCCTCCTGTGCAGTTTTATTCCAGTTAGGCCTGCCTCACTGTGAAAAATAAGCTGTATAATAATTGTACACAAGCTGTTTTCACGTGACACGTTTTATTTGATTTCTCTCTGTAGTTACCGGATCACCGTGGGCAATAAGACGTGTGTGTTTGAGAAGGAGCGAGACCCCACGATGCTGCGTTCACCCTCCGCCGGCAAACTGCTGCAGTACATAGTGGAGGATGGAGGGCACGTGACTGCAGGATATCCGTATGCTGAGATCGAGGTGATTTAAAACAGCAATGCTGCTTCCACTGAAGAGATTTACAGAAGAAAGTGTAGAATATGTCGATTATGTATAAGGTGAAAAATGATATTGTACTTGCATGTTGTTTATAATATAATAATGTGTGTGTGTGTGTGTGTGTGTGTGTGTGTAGGTGATGAAGATGGTGATGACGCTGAGCGTGCCGGAATCAGGACGTGTTCACTTCGTTAAGCGACCCGGAGCCGTTTTAGAGCCCGGCTGTGTGGTGGCTCATATCGACCTGGACGACCCGAGCACCATTCACCCTGTAACATAATCACAGCTCCGTTCTGATCAACTAAACCTCCTTTACGTCCATATTATAAAACACGTTGAGCTGTTGCATAAATAAATAATACAAGAAGTTATAAATAAGTAATACAATAAGTCAGTATTAAATCTAAAATTAAAAAATGAGTGTTTTTACTTTTAGTTCCTTCACATACTTGATTGTGTGTTGATTGTGTAATTGTGTGATGTCGTTGTGTATTTCTGCAGGTGGAGCTGAACACACAGCCGTTACCTGCACAGGAGCCGCTGCCCATAGTGGGGGAGAAGCTGCACCAGGTGTTCCACAGCGTTCTGGAGAACCTGATGAAGGTCATGGATGGATACTGCCTTTCTGAGCCCTACTTCAGCAACAGAGTGAGACACATACACACACACACACACACACACACACACACACACACACTGTTTATGACATTAGCATAACCTCTAAAAGCTTGATTACACTCATAATCACGTTACGAGTCTTCAGTTAGTTCATTCACCATAAATGTGACACCTTTGCAGTATTATTACTCTGTACACATGGTAACGGTATTGTTTTGTTATTGGACACAGTATATGTTTGTGTTACACCCTGGTGGTAATTGGTACACTGTTGTGTGTTTTTGTTGTCGTGATCTGACGCATCACCTCCTCACTTCTCGTTTATTCAGCTGAATAAGTGGGTGGACTCTCTGATGCGGACTCTGTGTGACCCCTCGCTCCCGCTGCTGGAGCTGCAGGACATCATGACCAGCGTCTCGGGTCGTATCCCAGCTGCAGTGGAGAAGGTCATCCGCAAGGTCATGGCCCAGTACGCCAGCAACATCACCTCTGTTCTGTGCCAGTTCCCCAGCCAGAGGGTGAGTTTAGGTTTATTGATCACATGGGTTTCCTCCAAGCGTATCAAGCCTATAAATTCTGTCTAGAAAGTACATTATGAAGGTGTCATTTAATCATCTTAAAAGTATCTGGTGGATAAAAAACAAACAAAAAAACTTTCTTTTTTGCCCTGGTTTGCGGTATGATTTGTGCTTTAGATTGCGAATATCCTGGACAGTCATGCAGCCACACTACAGAGGAAAGCAGACCGCGAGGTTTTCTTCATGAACACTCAGAGCATCGTGCAGCTCGTGCAGAGGTGAACTTTGCCTTTCTCTATCTGCAGTAGTGTGAGTTAGAGATTAGATCTCAGAGTTACTGTAGACATACAGTGTTTGTTTGTTTTTCCTGTGTAGTGAGGTATTCAGATTAATGTTTCACCCCCCCCTCCCCCCCCCCCAAAAGGAGTGAGCTGGTGATTGTTAGACAATTAAGTATTTGTTCAAGAGAAATACTACTTTTACTAGTTTCTGGAGCACTTCAGGGGGAATAGTGCATTCTAATCTGTGTGTGGGAAATAAAATTAACTTGTTTGTGCTAAAATTGGCTTAATGCCCATGTAAAAAAAAAATCTCTTTATTAGGTTCAGTGTTCAAGTGTTTTTATTTTCTTTGTGTGTTTGTGCAGGTATCGAAGTGGTATTCGAGGCTATAAGAAGACCGTAGTGTTGGACCTGCTGCGGCGTTACCTGCAGGTGGAGATACAGTTCCAGCAGGGTAATGCGCGCACACACACACACACACACACACACAAACACACACACACCCCATCCTGCATGGTTCCTTCATGGGTTTTTATCCTGTTAGAAGAGGAGTGTATGTACTGTATGCACTCACACATGTTTCTCTCTGTGTCTCAGGCACGTATGATAAGTGTGTTATAAACCTGCGGGAGCAGTACAAGCCTGATATGACCCCTGTGCTCGAACACCTCTTCTCCCACGCTCAGGTCTCCAAGAAGAACGTCCTCGTCTCCATGCTCATAGTACGCCAAATACTAAAGACGAGTTCATTCCCAATATACAGGAATGCGTTATTTAAAACTGACACAAATCCTTGTGCTACTCGTATAAAACTGAAATATCTCATTCACACACTATTTGCTCTATTGTGTCTCCTCTGAGAAATAATTCAACAAAGCTAAATCAATTTTGTTTGATGGTAAGTGATAAAAACGGATCTTGTCGATGAACTTGGTGGGTGGAGTCACCGGCTGTGTTGTGATTGGCAGGATCAGCTGTGTGGGCGGGACCCGATGCTAACCGACGACGTGGAGGTGGTCCTGAACGAGTTCACGCAGCTCAGTAAGATGGAGAACTCGAAGGTCGCGCTGTGTGCCAGACAGGTACGTGGACAAGTCACGACCTCTGATTCTTTATATGTACCACTCTGAATTTATGTGCTGCTGCTGCTGCTAGTGTAAGGAGTGTGCTTTTCATTCCCAGGCGCTAATAGCGTCCCATTTGCCCTCGTATGAAGTGAGACACAACCAGGTGGAGTCCATCTTCCTGTCTGCTATAGACATGTACGGCCACCAGTTCTGCCCCGAGAACCTCAAGGTGAACCTTTACACAGTTATCATCATCATCATAATAGATTTCCAGCTGCATCTCAGATACTAAACCAAATTATATATATTATAATGAAACAGACTGTTATAAGTGTATGTGTGTGTGTGTGTGTGTGTGTGTGTGTGTGTGTGTGTCCTCCCCCCGAAGAAACTCATCCTGTCTGAGACGTCCATCTTTGATGTTTTGCCCAGCTTCTTCTACCACAATAACCACGTGGTGTGCATGGCTGCACTAGAGGTACACACACCGTTTCATTCTCTCTGGTCTTCTGCTCAGTGTGTTATTCATTTGTATTTGTACAGAAGATTATCTTGGATTATGTGGTGTTAGTAATAACACAGGTTTATAACAGGTTCTATGTTTATAACAGATTATATAAGGTTATATATGTAGTGTGTACACCTGTGGTTAGCTTTTCTAGCTTTGTGTGTCAGAAGGTCATATGAGGTAATGCGGTGTGTGTGTACGTGTGTGGTTAGCTGTATTACATTAGCTTTATTGTGGCTGTGTGTATCAGAAGGTTATGAGGTTATGTGGTGTGTGTGTGTGTGTGTGTGTGTTCAGGTGTATGTGAGGAGAGGTTATATAGCCTACGAGCTGAACAGTCTGCAGCACCACCAGATGAAGGATGGCACATGTGCTGTGCACTTTCAGTTCATGCTCCCTTCATCCCACCCCAACAGGTAACACCACACACACACACACACACACACACATGCATATCAACATATGAGCCACACAACATACTGTATTTAAAAACTCCCAGTGGTGCCTGATGGTTTAAACAGGCAGTTAAATAAATAACAGAAAAAATAATAAAAAAGACTTTCCCCCTTGTTTTTTTATTTATTTACTTATTTATTTTTACTTTGTGTTTTATGTGTGTGTGTTTTGTGGTAAAAGAGAGCCGTACATCAGAGCGAGTCACTCCATTCCCAAACCCATGTAATGATCTCTCTCTCTATTCCTTCAAGCTACTAATGAACCCTCTACGCTAACTCTCACCATGCTAACGGTGCTAGCGGGGCTGAACCTCTGATTCTGCCGCGTCATGCAGCATTAGCCGTAGGCGTGGTGGCCTTGTTCATCTCAGCCTGAAGTGATTTATCTGCTTGGAGAGGCAGCGAAATCTTAAAAACTTCGATTATAATATACACACATGTGCAGAGTGGTTCTGTTACTGTGATTAATCTGCTCAGTAACGCTTTAGCTTCACATAAATAAATTTTTAAAAAGACGTATTTATTTATTATTATTATTAGTGTAATTTATTATCAGTTATAATTCATTAATGAATTGATTTATTTATTTTTGTGAACCTAAATTTTTACCTCATATTTTTTGCAGAATCATTAATGTAGAAGACATCAAATAAACATCTAAGACAAAATGTATTTACAAATCTAGGGCTGTTGGACCGTAACGTGCCGTATATAACAATTATATACGGTATATAATAATATATAATATATATAAACTATAGTAACAGTTTCACAGTTTTATGTAAACAAACGCTTTACTACAATTAAAGTGTTACCTTCTATCTTTTTCTTATTTTATTTGATTCTTTTTTTAACCCAGTGATAATCCAGAGCTTTTCTCCGTACACATAAGGCCTGTAAAGGTTAGAGGTTAAGGCTGATGAACGCTCTCACTAACGCTGCTCTCTGAATGCTCTCGTTACAGAGGGAGCAGCCCCACGCTGAACAGGTAGAGTACGAGCTCCTCCCCGCCAACCCATCAGCTGCCTGGCTGTGCGCACCAGTGCATGCTGGGTGCTCTCTGCTGCTTTTTTCTTCAGTCCGATACGGCCCAGTTCTGTTCAGAACCCAGGGGGATGGAGTGATAATTCAGTCATGATGTTGTAGCTAACGACGAACAGCATTTTGTCATTGTGAGCCAGTTTTGAATCAGTATTGCAATTATGATTTTCATCTAAATGAATTAAGTGCAGACTTTAATTATCCGAATTGTTCGAGCTCCCAGTCGGCACCGGCGGCTTGATGCTTGCTGAGGAGGAACCTTCGTATAACTGTACAGTTGAGTCTCTGTTTAGCAAAATGAGAGATGAATATTGTGCCAGCGGTAAACGGTGGGAGTGTTGTTTGGATAATTATAAAGAGTGTAATTGCAGTCGACAGTGCCAAAATTATTTCATTATTATAAGTATAATTCCCATTAATCACTCATTATATATTAATGTATATTAATATTAATATAAATAGAAATGTGTAGAGGGATGAGAAACATATCTGCCGTGCAAACAGCTTCTGTGTTCTGTCATCTGTAGCAGCTTCAGTACAATCAGCATGCTGTTGTTTCTATAACTAACGCCTACAACCCTACACACACACACACACACACACACACACACACACGCAGGTTGCCGGCGAGCGGATCGAGGCAGTTTGATTCGATGCAGCGTCAGGGCAGTGAGCTCTTCCTGGAGGGGGAGCTGTCTCCTCCCTGTCAGAGGATGGGAGCCATGGTGGCCTTCCAGTGCTTTGATGACTTCAAAAGGTAATCTGTGTGTGTGTGTGTGTGTGTGTGTGTGTGTGTGTGTGTGTGTGTGTGTGTGTGTACACAGTGTTCTTTGTGTATTGTGTTGCACTGGTGACGTTGTGTAGTCGTGTTTTCAGCTGTAGTTCTGGAGAGACTGAATCCTTGTGTTTCTGCATGTGCAGGTGTTTTGATGAGGTCATTTCCTGTTTCGCTGACCCGCTGTTTGAGAGCATGCTGTTCTCTGAGACTGTTTATGATGAAGAGAGCATTAAGGTAAACACACACACACACACACACACCGATCAAACATATCGTGTTAGTTGCAGTGTGGATAACGCTGATTAATTATGTTGACAGAACATGAGGGAGAATCCCATCCACATCATCAACGTCTCCATCAAATCAGCCGACACCGAGGACGACGACGCTTTAGTTACGGCGTTCAGTGACTTCGCTCAATCCAAAGTGAGTTCCTATTTACTGCCTCTGTCCTCAATCTCACAAGTTTTCCTCCAGAGGCACCTGGTACTCCGGCAGAACCTGAGCTCTCTCTCTGCCAGGGTTTTATTCTCTCAGCACTGAGTATAATAATAGTGCGCTTTTTTATTTTCTGACAGAAAGCCGTGCTGTACGAATACGGAATCAGGAGAATCACCTTCCTGGTGGCACAGAAAGTACGTGAAAGATTTGGAACATATCTCAGAATGACTTAAACTGTAGATGAATAGTTTTGAATTAATTGAATTATATTATTAAAAATGGGTATATACTTATTTATTTCTTTATGTTATAGAGGGAATTCCCGAAATTCTTCACATTCCGAGCCAGAGATGAGGTAAAAAACAAACAAACAAACATTTAAGCTGAAAATTATCAAAATTTTTAACATGCACCCACCCATGTACCATATTGTAGTCTCCTGTGGCTTTCTGGTTATATATGTGTGTGTGTGTGTGTGTGTGTGTGTGTGTGTGTGTGTGTGTGTGTGTGTGTGTGTGTGTGTGTGTGTGTGTGTGTGTGTGTGTGTGTGTGTAGTTCCAGGAGGATCGTATCTACCGGAATCTGGAGCCGGCCCTGGCCTTCCAGCTGGAGCTGAACCGCATGAGGAACTTCGCCCTGACCGCCGTACCCTGCGCCAACCACAAGATGCACCTGTACCTGGGGGCTGCCCGTGTCGAGGAGGGCACTGAGGTCACCGACTACCGCTTCTTCGTCAGAGCCATCATCCGCCACTCCGACCTCATCACCAAGGTAACGGTCACCACCTGAGCCACTTAAGATCCTCTAATACAGCTTTTATCGGTGTCCAGAGATATCACTGATAAACGTATTCATAGTGTATAATACTGTGTGTAATCTAAATTAAACGTGTCTCTGTGTGTGCATGCAGGAGGCATCGTTTGAGTATCTTCAGAACGAAGGCGAGCGTTTGCTCCTGGAGGCGATGGACGAGCTGGAGGTGGCCTTCAGCAACACGTACACGCGCACCGACTGCAACCACATCTTCCTCAACTTCGTCCCCACCGTCATCATGGATCCCATTAAGGTCAGCAACAAAAGAGCACATTACCAAGATATTATTAAGAAACTAACCCCGTATGTTAGGAGCATGTCTACATTATTATTCCGTTATAAAACATATAGCTTCATAAGCGTTAGAAAGAATTGAGTGTATTGTTTTTTTCCAGAGGATTAAACCAAATCTCGCCTCCTCTGCTTTGATTGGCTAGTACTTGATCACAAAAGAAATATCCTATCTGTGTGCTGTTAGATTGAGGAGTCGGTGCGCTCCATGGTGATGCGTTACGGGCGGCGTCTGTGGAAGCTCCGAGTGCTGCAGGCTGAGCTCAAGATCAACATCCGGCTCACACCGAACGGCAACACCGTCCCCATCCGACTGTTCCTCACCAATGAGAACGGCTACTACCTCGACATCAGCCTGTACCAGGAGGTCACAGACACAGCATCGGGCCAGGTATAAACACACACACACACACACACACCTCAAGCTGTGCAAGTTGATGACTGATGCTGTCACCAGTTTACAACAAAAAGACAAAAAATAAAAACTAGTAGTTTTCTACTGTAATTAGTCTGTAATCCGTGTGTGTTGCAGATCATGTTCAAGTCGTACACAGAGAAGCACGGCCCCCTGCACGGCATGCTCATTAACACTCCCTACGTCACTAAAGACCTGCTGCAGGCCAAGCGCTTCCAGGCCCAGAGCCTCGGCACCACGTACGTCTACGACTTCCCCGAGTTGTTCCGCCAGGTGTGTGTCACAGTCTCGACTCTCTCTCTCTCTCTCTCTCTCTCTCTCTCTCTCTCTCTCTCTCTCTCTCTCTCTCTCTCTCACACACACAAACACACACACACAGCCTTAACATTGTAATACACTTTACCAGCAAGTTATTAAGCTTTAAATCAGTTAAATTGTGTGATTGGAGAATGGAAAACATTAACCTGTGCAGCCTTGTGCTTCAAAGAATCCTGTTAGCTGATATCCAGTAAAATCATGTAGGAATTGGTTTGCACTGTAAAATATGTCTGCTTTGTTCCAGACTGTGGTTTTAAATGAGGTAAATGTGAACACGTCACTGTCTGTCTCAGGCTCTGTTTAAGCTGTGGAGTCCGGGGGATAAGTACCCTAATGATGTTCTGCTGTGTAACGAGCTGGTGCTGGATCCTCAGGGCCGACTCGTGCAGATGAACCAACTGCCTGGAGACAACGAGGTATCTCACAGTGCCAAACTGAGATTATGAAGCATGATAAGTGCTGGGCGGGTTTTGATTTTCTGTATTAAGGTTATTATTTCGTGTTTGGTGATTTTGCACAATTTGGGATTTAGCATAATCCTTGATCACCAATACTGCACCTGGATATCTCCCTATCATCAAATAATATTCCCAGGTGGGCATGGTGGCGTTCCGCATGAAGATGAAGACCCCAGAGTACCCCGAGGGGCGCGACATCATCGTGATCTGTAACGACATCACGTACCGGATCGGCTCGTTCGGCCCTCAGGAGGACCTGCTGTTCCTGCGGGCATCGGAGTTGGCGCGAGCCGAGGGGATCCCCCGCATTTACATCGCCGCTAACAGCGGTGCTCGCATCGGCCTCGCCGAGGAGATCAAGCACATGTTCCAGGCGGCCTGGCTCGACCCCGCCGACCCCTACAAGGTGAACCAGTTCATTACTCATTCACTAATCCCAGTAATCTTTCCACCTCTTATACATCTTATACATATTAAATCACTTAATTAATCTTCTCTCTGTCGATATGATGTGTTTAGGATATTGAGCTTTAAAGTTCAGATATTTATTAGACACTTCTATCATGTCATTATCCCTCATCTTACACTTCAGACTAAACTGTGTACGCTGAATTACTGATTCATTATCATCATTATTAATACTAATAAACTGAGAACTCGTGTGTAGACATAACGGTCTCGAACACAGTGCAGTACAACCCATCATTCACAGTACTTACATTTATATTAAATAAATCAGGTCTAGATTATATAGGCTGATGGTATGCTGTGTTGTTAACTCACTGACATTTGTGTGTGTTTTTCTCTTTCCTGTAGGGTTTTAAGTATTTATATTTAACACCTCAGGACTACACTCGCATCAGTTCAACCAATTCCATCCACTGCCGCCATGTGGAGGAGGGAGGAGAGTCCAGGTCAGTCATGCCTTATACTGTGTTTTATTTTTATGTTCTACATAAACACGTGATCTTTTTCTTTCTTTTAAATAATCTAGACCATCACAATTCTTAAATGCTTCTAGATTTCATATCCAGCTTGTTCCTCTCAAATATGAACCTTAAACATTAGGTCATTCTGAAGGTTTATATTCCTCTCCATAATGTGCTGTAGATTGAAGGTTTGGGTTATATTTATCTTTTGTTTTCATACAATAAGAGAGAACTATGTATAATTAACCAGCTGCTTTGACTGTGTTACCTGCTGCAGGTACATCATCACTGACATCATCGGGAAGGAGGATGGGCTTGGTGTAGAGAACCTCAGGGGTTCAGGGATGATCGCGGGCGAGTCGTCACAGGCGTATGAGGAGATCGTCACTATCAGTATGGTGAGAGCGTCCTGTTTATTTCTCATTCTGGCTGTGCTCTGATTTCAGGGCTGTGTTCTGATTTCAGGGCTGTGTTGATAGTGCTGTTTGTGTTGTGTAGGTGACGTGTCGGGCGATAGGCATCGGAGCGTACCTGGTCCGCCTGGGACAGAGAGTGATCCAAGTGGAAAACTCCCACATCATCCTGACTGGAGCAGGGGCACTAAACAAGGTCCTGATGCTTTATCATACAGAGATAACAGTATGCTGTAGATACAGACAGGTCGTTATCGTAATGCTTGACCTTTCAGAAACCTTGTGCACGTGTAGCTGCTCTATTTCTATCAGTGTTCCCAGTGTTGTTGGTATCGATCATCATTACATACCATTTGGGGTTTTTTTGTGGGAAAACCTTTTCTATTCTTATTTTCCTTCTGCCTTTGTTTAGGTTCTTGGTCGTGAGGTTTACACCTCCAACAACCAGCTGGGCGGCGTGCAGATCATGCACAACAATGGAGTCGCACACACCACGGTGCCGGACGACTTCGAGGGCGTTTACACCATCCTGCAGTGGCTTTCCTACATGCCAAAGGTCAGTTTCAGACTGAGGGGGAAGAGAGGAAACAACATGAAAACATCAAAAGAGCACCACACACACACACACACACACACACACACACACACACACACACACACACACACACACACTCCTACACCTTAGATAACACCAAAAAAAACTTGAATTACTTTTAGCTTTTCAGATTACTGAGGTTTTTGTGTGTAAATTTAAACAGCAATATATAAACTGGTGGATTGAAACACAATACTGGCAGTAATGTTGTAATGCATTGTGTTGAACTGAATGGTGTCACTTAATCATGTAATGTCATAGTATAGATTTTACTCAGATATGATGTGTGTTGTTAGAATAAGCACAGTCCTGCACCTCTGATGCCCCCTACTGACCCAGTGGACAGAATGATTGAGTTTATCCCTACCAAGGCTCCCTACGACCCTCGCTGGATGCTCTCTGGACGTCCCCATCCCAGTGAGAGGCCTCATAACAACTCCGATGATAATCTCTATTAACCCTATTAACCCTCATAACCTTGTTAATTATGGTATTTATATGTCTATATATCATTTAAAAAACACTAAAGATTGTGATTCAAAACAGACACAAACTATAACTAACAACAAACACACACACACACACAACCACAACAAAGGCAGCTATACATATATATTTTTATATTCTGTATATAGTATATGATTTATTTATTTATTTAGATCACACTCTGCATGATCCCTAAATAACTAAGTAATAAACAAATATTTGTGTTTTTTTTTTTTCTCTCCATTTTTGTTCATCGTGTATTGTGTTTGTAGGTGTGAGGGGGGCGTGGCAGAGTGGCTTTTTCGACCATGGCACCTTCATGGAGGTGATGTCCACCTGGGCTCAGACTGTGGTGGTGGGTAGGGCCAGGTGAGATTACCCACAATTCCCTTTACCTTTGTACCAGATATTATATTTTATTATTCACTTGAAATCTTTCGTGTGTCACAGGCTGGGAGGGATTCCACTCGGGGTCATCGCCGTGGAAACACGGACCGTTGAGGTCACCATCCCAGCGGATCCAGCCAATCTGGACTCAGAGGCGAGGGTGAGTGACACACACACACACACACACACACACACACACACACACACAGAGAGCAGCACACATGTCTGCAGTGAAGCCTTTGCTTTCTGACTCATGTGAGTGTGGATTGAATTCTCAAAGCATTTAAACAGGCTTTATAGTAGTCCATCTGCTTTGTCCACTCAGGAGCTACATAATAATTTGTGCCTGTGTGTGTGTGTGTGTGTGTGTGTGTGTGTGTGTGTGTGTGTGTGTGTGTGTGTGTGTGTGTGTGTGTGTGTATTAGATCGTGCAGCAGGCGGGGCAGGTGTGGTTCCCGGACTCGGCTTATAAAACCGCCCAGGCCATGAAGGACTTTAACAGAGAGAAACTTCCACTCATGGTGTTCGCCAACTGGAGAGGCTTCTCTGGCGGCATGAAAGGTGCAAAAGATCTCCATGTTCTTACACTCTCGCATATCATTATCCTCAGTGAAATAAATCACTTATAACTGTAACAATACCAAAGGCATTTAATAAGCATTTAATTGTCCAGTGCAGGACCTGTAATTATTTTGTTTAGATGGAAATCACACAGAGACTCTTGAAAAACAAAGACAACACCCAGCAGTGATGAAGAATATTCAGTGTTGTTAATATTTCAATTTCCTGTTTGTCAGACATGTATGACCAGGTGCTAAAGTTTGGTGCATACATCGTGGATGCCCTGAGGGAGTTCCATCAGCCCGTGTTGGTCTACATCCCCCCACACGCTGAGCTGAGAGGAGGATCATGGGTAGTGATCGACCCCACCATCAACCCACAGTACATGGAGCTCTATGCTGACAGAGAGAGCAGGTGGGTTCATGAAAATGTATTGCTTCGTCAAGTCTATTTCCTGACATGCGCACACACCACTCTATATCTCTGTGTGTAGGGGAGGTGTGTTAGAGCCTGAGGGCACGGTGGAGATTAAGTTCAGAAGGAAGGATCTGCTGAAGACCATGAGGAGGATCGACCCTGAGTACTCCCGGCTGGCCCAGCAGTTCAGTGAGTGGACATTCATGTTACAGAGACTGTGTGTGTGTGTGTGTGTGTGTGTGTGTGTGTGTGTGAGTGAGAGAGAGAGCTAACAAGTTCAGTGTTATTCATTCTGTATTGGTGCTGTCTTTCATGTCAGGTTCTCCAGATTTGTTGGAGAAGGAGCGCAGTGATGTGGAGGCTCAGCTCAGAGCCAGAGAAGAGTTCCTGCTGCCCATCTACCACCAGGTGGCCATACAGTTCGTCGACCTCCACGACACACCCGGGAGGATGCAGGAGAAAGGAGTCATCACGGTAGTGTACACTGTGGTCTTCTTAAATACAAATTCCCAGTAATATAAATAACTATTTAAGATCATTTATACATCATTAGGTAATACCTTCAAGCTTAGTCTAGGAGTTCTTAACTTTAAAGGTGACATTACAGTTTTTTCAAACATTAAAAAAATTCTTTGTGACTCTATGAATTGAGGAAATATAAAATAAGTTGACAGGGGCTTTTAAACCAGTTGGGCGTAGGGAAAAACTCTGCTTTCCTGCTCGTGGAAAAAAATGATCATGCAATGCAGGTTAATGTTTTTACTAAAAGCTGAAATATGTGCAGTGATGTGTGTGGAACTGATTGGAGTAGTTCTAAGACAGCAAAAAAATATGGTTTGCCCTGGTCATGTGTTTCGCAGGATATCTTGGACTGGAAGAATGCCCGGTCGTTTTTTTACTGGCGTCTGCGGCGCCTCCTGCTGGAGGAGAAGGTGAAGAGCGAAATCGTGCAGGCCAACAAAGACTTGAGCAACGGCCATATAAAGTCCATGGTGCGCCGCTGGTTCATCGAGACCGAGGGAACCGTCAAAGTGAGACAATAAAAGCCCTGCTCACGATTACAAAAAGTCTTAAAACAGAAGCTTGGAAAGTGAAATGTTTTTTAATTATTAAACTATATAGCATTTTAAAACCCAAATGTTCTGTTCACTGTTCTGTAAAGGATGCCATGTTAAGATTTATAGTGCTACAGTTCTAGCATTTATATTAAATTTTATCCCCAAGGGGAAATTTATAAGGTTGTTTAAGTATCTGGCTCATGTTTTGGAGTATAGTTAGAACTATGGGGCATAATGATGAAGGCTTTATTGGTAAATCTTTATGTATTTTTTCAGGCTTACCTGTGGGACAACAATCAAGCAGTGGTCGAGTGGCTGGAGAAACAGCTGCCACAGCAGGAGGGGCTTCGGTCAGCCATCAGAGAAAACATCAAATACCTGAAGAGGGACCACGCCCTTAAACACATCCGCAGGTAACCAACACAATCTCAAACAAATAGATGGGTAACTGACACGCCCTCAAACTCATCTGCAGGTAACCGAAACACCT
The DNA here is from genome assembly GCA_023630585.1 of Cranoglanis bouderius. Classification (NCBI taxonomy): domain Eukaryota; kingdom Metazoa; phylum Chordata; class Actinopteri; order Siluriformes; family Cranoglanididae; genus Cranoglanis; species Cranoglanis bouderius. The sequence goes on from CM042565.1 coordinate 1,428,160, forward strand.
TCAAACACATCTGCAGGTTACTGACACGCCCTCGACCCATCTGCAAGTAACCAACACAATCTCAAACAAATAGATAGGTAACTGACACGCCCTCAAACACATCTGCAGGTAACTGACACACCCTCAAACTCATCTGCAGATAACTGAGGGAAACGCCCCATTATTTGCAATGCTGTCAAGTTTTTAAAAGATAAATCGAACATATGAGCCGCTTATAAAACAAAAAAGAATACATTTACAAATTCAACTCGGCTTCTAATTACACGTGTACAGTGGCCCAGAGTTAATTCCAGGTGTAATGCTAGTTCTAGCTGATTAGTGTCACTTATTATGAACTGTATGTGGGGTTTCACAGTCTCATGGAGGCGAATCCAGAAGTAGCGATGGACTGCATCATCCATATGGCTCAGAACATCACTCCAACTCAGAGAGCCAAGGTTTCCCACCTGCTGGCCACCATGGACAACTCGACCAACACCAGCTAACACTGTAACACACTTTAACACACCAGTCAGCTCAGTGCCAGTGTCAGTGGGCATTCTGGCTGCCTGCGCTTACGTAGGTAAGAAGCAGGTAAGGAAGTGAAAGATTAGTGAAAAGAACAAGGATGTTTTCTATACTGTTGTGTCTATAAGGATCAGAGGGACTCCACACAGAACCATACGCACACGTGTAAACGGGCAAAGCCACCTGAGTGCACTAAAGCTCAGTGTGCACATGTTGGGCATTTCACATTGAAATCTAAGTATTCCTGTAAGATGTTTAAATTCACGATATCGTATACCAGTGTTGCCTTGAAATGAACGCACAAAACCAAGCACCTCCGCTTCTTTCCATAAGCTCACGTTTTGCACACTGTGATTATCGTCACGACTATTTCAGCATAAATATTGTGAAGCTTTAGACCCTTCAGTTCTGCAGAGGTTCAGCACAGCCGGGTTCAGTCCTTATTAACGCACAAAGCCTCGGCGCGATAAAAGCTAAACTCTGCAGTGCTTTCGGGTTCCAGACCTGTGTTTTTCACCCCTGGTGTGAATGAATGTACCATATCAAGCTTTATGCTAACAGATTAGTATATTGAAGGTGGTGTGTTTTAAGATGTTGATACACACATACACACACATACGCACAATTCCAAACATGGTGTTTATTCAGGGAAGCTGTGCTGGCGTGCCAACTGCTTTATATGTAGTTTTTAATGTAAGTCGCAGTATTATGAGGAGAACCACTGAACCTGTGCAGAACCATTTATGGGTTTTTAAATGTGTATATTTTTGTGCACCACCTCAGGTTTAGTCGTTTTTTTTTTTAAAAAAAAAGGATGTATTTTGAAAAGAAGTGCCAGTATATGCCTTTTAGCTCATATCACTGAAAAAAAACAAACCTAGCTGCTGGTTAAAGCATTTAACATCAAGGGAGATCTGAGTGTCATGTATATCATCATACGGTTAGCGTTTACACTGAGAACAGTAGTGAGCGCATATAGTTCAACATAAGCCTTATAATAATGCTGTTTGTTTCACTACTAGTCTGGATTGAGAGAAAAAAATCAGCAGTGATTTTGGAAACTGTTTTTAATAAAGTGCCTGAATTCGCTGTCTGTCATGATGTTTTTTAAAAAGATGACTGCCATATGATGTATGCCTCAAATAAAATGGCCAAATGTTCCCACACACACCTGTGATGTTTTTGCTTGTTTTTTTAAAAAAAAATTATTATTATTATTATTATATTTGTGTTCATTAATAACACACATTTCTATATATATATGGATATGGATATGCTTCAAAAATTGATTTAGAAACTGTTGGGAAAGTCCTTTAATGTGTAGAAGAATTTGCTGTGGGACAGTGTCTGCGATCACCAGTAATCATTTAGGACATACTTGGATATGTACAATAAGCACAATTTCCTCCACGCCACTCTTCATCTCCTCGCTTATAAATATAAATAATAATCAATAATTACAGAGGAGACGTCCTGCCTATTACAACGCAACAGAAGACGCACACGCTACAGAAAACACACTAACATGCAAACACATGAAAAATAAAAAATACAGTGGATCCCTTTTAATAAAACAGGAAGTAGCTTAGTTACAGGTTTAAAGTGGACACAAAGCACCTGAAGGGGGCCAAGCACCATAACCTCGTCATTTTCTCTCATCGGAATCAACTCGTAATTAGGAATAGGCATGTGCTGATCACTGATACACCGTGTACAATTATAGTGGTTATAGTTATAGTGGACGCGTCGAAATCCCCCCGCCTGCTTGTGCTCTGTTCAGGAGTGAGTGCTTCTAATATAAACCCCTGTGGAATAAGGTTCCTTTTTCTGGATAAGTTTGAAAGTGTGTCATGTTTCTGTCTCAGAGACGGCTGTTCCCAAGACCACACCTCCAGCTACATATATCATATACATAGTAATATAGTATTGTGATTTCATAAACCGTGATAAAAAGTTAAGAGGCTATTATTGTGCTGTATAACATGTAATGTCAGCACATGCCTAGTCTGGAATGAAAGAGAAAAAAAAAAAAACAGATATGTGGTGCAGACAAAATGCACAACATCCAAATGGTCCATTTAGCTGTATATATGGAAGACTCGTATGTACATAACCATTCATAGATTTTCTTGTTTTCCAGAAAGGAGCGGTTTGGTTCACTTTTCTCTCAGCACTGGAGACTGATTAGAGTCAAACATTCAGAGTTCCAGAGGTTGTGTGTCACCGGTGGTTTGTGTAAGGAAAAGGCTGTCCATGAATACAGTATTGAGAAAATTAAATGCCAGGATAATAATAAAATAAGTAAATAATCAAAACCCACAGTCTGCATTGTTGATGGTCCTTTGGAGTAAAGCTGGTCTTTACGTTTGGTTTGGTACGTGTGTGTGTGTGTGAGTGTGTTTAATGCAGGATAATGGGTTTGCTGCTGCCTTGTGTGTTGATGTACTGGTTGGAGAATCCATCCACCGTGCTGTAGGACGTATAAACGCCTGAGAAGGGAATCTCAGCGGCGCTGGACACCGGCGTCGTGCTCACACCCTCCAGGTCACAGTCAGAGAGACGCAGGGGGGAGTTACTGAACGAACCCAGGGCCTCCAGGTTAAAGCTGTCGTCCTTCATCTCGTCCCACAGGTTTCCTGCAGATGGACAAGCGGCAGTGAGCGAGGGTCTTTAATATCAAGCTAGTATGATACCTTCCAGTTATTAGCACAGACGCTTAATCTAGATAGCACGCTGTGTCAAAATAGTTTGCCACTCTTGTGTAGTATTAGCATTTAGCAGCCACAATAAAGCTTTCCTGCTCACCATGACAACAACTGGGACAAACACTTTGTTTACGTCATCTTTGATTTGAAAAGCGAATCATTTCCATCACCCTTTACCACATCTTCTCATTATCTCATGCAAAAATTCAACGACAAACCTTGCAAGGCGAAATCCATGATGCTGGGGTCCAGAGCGTCCACCTCAGAGTGGACATCACTGTGGATGCTGAAGATCTCCGCCGGTTGTTGTTGTTGTTGTTTGACGAGGTTGGGTACAGGGTGGAGCGGTGGTGTTTGAGCAGGAGCCGGAGACGTCGGTGCTATCCGGGGCTGAGTGTGGAGCTGCAGCTGGAGCTGATGGTGAACAGTAAGGCACTGCAGAGACAAAGCCGGCTGAGGAGGAGGAAGCTGAGGATCCAGCGGTTTCCTCCTGCAGCTCTCCGGCCGATCTGTGATCAGCTTGTCTAATTCATCTGAGGAAGGACATGAAGGGAAGGTCAGATCCATAAGCTTGCCTAATTACAGAAACACCACAGTGAGAACCTACTGCGTTACCGATACTGACCCGGGTTGGCCATGCTGCGTCGGATAGCCGTTAGATCTTTGCGCTTCCATTTCTGCATCTCCTCCTCCATCTTGTCGATCTTGGCCGGGTTGAGCGCCCACAGGCAGCCCTTCCTCGACGAGCCGCTCATCTTGTTCTCCACTTTCTCGAAACATTTGTTCAGAGACAGGTTGTGCCGGACGGAGTTCTTCCAGCCGTCTGGTGCCGTCTGACCGTCCCAGAGAATTCAAACCAAAAGAGTTTATTCTACTAAATCAATCCTATCTAGCGCTCCTCACACTCTGTATACTTCTGTATAGACTCACCTTAAAGTAGGGGAAGTGTTCCTTCATGAAGCTGTAGATCTCACTGACCGGGAGACTGCCTGTCTTACTGTTCTTCAGAGCCATAGCAATCAGGCAGCTAGAGACAGACAGAGAAGCAGACAGACTTTATCATGCCACTGTGTCAACGCTAGTCCTGTTCTCTATAATGCTTCTCTGGGTTTTTTTTTATATTGGTACATAATGCAAACACCAAATTGAAGGACACCTAATTTTCGGCTTTGTCTGAGGTGTAAAATTTGGTGTGTGGATAAAGAGAAGCCTTTGTGGCCTTTGTACTTGGCTGGTGCTCTTCTTGACAGTGGACCTCTTCTACTGACCACATCAGTTGATTACAATGTATGATAGATTTGCATGGTGGCTTCACCTGTAGGAGTAGATGGGTTTGGGGAAGGTTTTGGGCTGCGCCTCCTGGCTGTGTGGCGTGTGGACCTGCTGCTGTGTGAATAAACTCTGGTTGTTGAAGTTGCTGTACAGTCCTCCAGGAGAACACTGCGATCACAGCAAACACACAGGAGTGAATCAGTGAATCTTAATATTAATGATGATTATTTCTGACTCTGGATCTCCTCAAGGCTTCAGATGCTGATCATCAGTTTCTCCTAAAGATGTTAACACACCCTGGATCAGGTGTACTAGATTAGAAACAAGGTCAGAACCAAACTCTACATCTGTAAAGTATTATACCCCGAGCTGCAATTTGTGTGAGTGACGTACCTGCTGGTTGGACTGGGAGAAAGTCATCACCTGCTGAGAAGAGGTCTGATAGACAGAGGCAGGACACGGAAAACTGGGAGAAAACTGCGGCATCTGAGAAACAAGAGCAGTCACAGAAACAGTTTAATACCTCAGGATACCCTTCGCAGTTACAGTTTGTTATGGTAAAGTAAAGAAGCCGTGTGTATAGAAACATGTCGTATCAAGTGTAACTCACGCTGCTGATTCCCAGAGGGCTGTGCTGCATGTTACTCTGCAGATGGAGCATTGAAGTCCCGCCTCCAGCCACGCTCATGTTACTCAGCTGAACTGCTGTAGGTTTGTAATCATACAGTCAAAATCATGCCACCATTATGAAGTTCTTTATATAAACTGTGTGTGTGTGTGTGTGTGTGTGTGTGTGTGCGCGCTGACCTGCGTGCAGTTGGTCCTGAGCGCTCATGCTGAATTCGGCTCGGCCTGAGCGGAGCTGCTGCAGACGAGGGACGTCCACCGAGGTCAGCCAGGTCAGAGACTGGAGGTCACCGGGGTCAAACTTACACAGCTCGGACGCATCCGAGGTCAGGAGCCTAAACACACACAAAAACACACACAAACACATTTAATTTGGCATGAAGGACGTAATACACTTTAGAGTGAGGATTTAAAAAAAAAAAAAAAAAAAAAAAGTTGTGGGAAACACGCACATCTTTATAAACTATTATAAGTGCATTCTTAAAAAAAAAAAACAAATACAATAAAATATTCTGTATTGTTCTGAATTATGTGAGTCACTACTGACAGATTTATAGTTTTGTGACTATTGATAAAAAGGAATAGTCAATAAATACTTTATAGTTGTATCATTAAATAATAATGATTTTTTTCCCCACCTTTACTGACTTGAATGATTCAGAAAAATTTGTTTGCTTGGTTTAAGAAAAAATCAAATTTACATTGCTTCAAGGGAGCACTGAGAGGAGCCGAGAGAGAGAAAGAGGCCCTCCAATCCTCTCCACTTGCTCACTATTGAGCCTGATAATTGGGGTTGCTATGACAACCCTCACTATTTTCGGTTATTTTTGCAGACACTGTAGTAACCCCCCCTCCCCACACACACACACACACACAGTTTAGTCAGGTGACTACTGGCGCTCGTCAGCCATTGGCTGAATCGTACGTAAACAGCGGATCGTTTGAAACGCAGTTAACGGGGCTCGCGCCGTCTGCAACAGTTGGTCCGGCCTCGCTGAAAAATGATCACCTATTGTGTCAGCGAACGACAAAATCTGCACCACGGCACGTGGCGCTATTGTTTTCCTCTCCTCCCTCCTCCCTCCCTCCCCCCAGCCCCTGATTGTCTGTCGCTCTTTTTCTTTAACCAACCCTCTTGCATTAATCTGCTGGAATGACAGGCCTCACACAAATAGGATGCCATCTGTTTGGCTGCCCTGTTTCCACCCCGAGCCGGGCCTTCCTGCCCCTCCCCCCACCAGGGCTGCGAGGGGGCTACACATGGCCTGAGGGGGTAGATGGGTAGGGGAGGGGGGTAAATAAGGCACACTTTCTGTCTGTCACCTGAATAAATTACATCAGTGGAGAGGAGAGATTCGGGATGTGGCCTCAGGCCGCCCAGCCTGCCCCATTAAAGAGGCTATGAATAATCATCCACCACACACACACACTCACACACACACACACACACACATGGTTGAGTGTAACTTTACACTGAAGCTTTGAGGTGCAAGCCGCAGAAATGACACCTCAACGCCACACACAGGGTTCAGCAGCTGCTTAATGTTATTGTACAAAAGACACTTGGTTGCATGACACCTGGTCATCATCATACCATCATTATATCTAATTTTCTTAATTCTTTAATGAAACGCGACACCGCAGGTTTGACGATCGAGAAACAAAGTGAAGAAGTCTCTGTGTTGTTTGGTCGAGACTTCCTATTGGCCATCTGTTCAGAACGTGTCAGTACAGGTGCGATAACCAGTATGACCTTTAGAAGAAAAAAACTACTTCATTAGCTACATTTTACTAACAAAGCAGAACAAACTAAACCCGGCTTCTCATATTTCTTAGCCAATGTTTCTGTATTTTATCCTCCATACAAAGAACTCTTATTAAAGCACTCTTCCCTTTATTATAATAAACATTTGGTACAAACTGAATACAATTTCTAATGAAATGAGCAATGCATTTATCCAAAGCAACAAATAAATGTAATCTTGAGGTCACCAGCACAGACCATTAACCCCCGAGCTGAACAGCAACACCATAACCATGACAGTCTAACACAAACCTGGAATAAAATCTTAATTAAACCCAGCATCGACGCCTCGCATTAACCTTCATCATGATCATTCCATGAAATACTCTCTTTATATTAATGCACATGTAAAGAAACTGTTGGTGTTTGCTGAGGTGGCCGAGAGAATCACATCACACACTCAGAAAAGTTTAGCATTTCGGACATCTCATTGTAACCCTGCAGCAATTAGAGTGAAGTTACAAGTGGACAGAAGAAGGGAGGATTTTATTTGCTCACTGATGCAAACCGTTAAGTGTCCCTGAAAACAAGGGGGGGGGAGGTGGTGCACCTCGGACCTGATGCTTTCTGACACGTCCATTCAGGGCCAAAAATGATTCGCTCGCTCTTTTCACAGACCACCCGTTTCAGTTTACACAACAAAACAAGGAAGAACCTTTTTCTTAAATTTTATTTTTTATAAATACATTGAGAAAATGGAACGGTCTGGTTCATTTGTTTGCTCCGTTTATAAATCAACATTTTTATGTTTTTGGGAAAATTAAAAATAGAAAAGTTTTATCAAATCTGTTTTTGAAAAAAAAAAATGTCTGTGCTGAAAATCATGCATTCTTTTAAATTAATGTATTATTATTATTATTATTATTATTATTATTATTATTATTATTATTCATTTTAGGGTGAAATGCAACAGTGATCATCCAAAGGGAAGAAAACCATAAATGATGTTTTTACCTGTAGTCCTGCGCCGAGTTCTGATTTTGTCCTGAATTTGTCATCAGTCCTGACATCCTGTCTGTACAACCAGCTTCAATCATTTCCTAACACAAGACACAGCGCATATTAAAAAGACCTTCTGCGTCATGCTTTGTTATGAAAACAGAAGAGAAATAGTATAGTGAGAGGGTTAAAACCTGAAAACCTGACAAAAGGTATTAAATTAAATTGTTAATCAGCATTATTATTTTAAACATAAACAATGATTGGTTGCAGTTAATTAAAACAGTAATATTAATATTTATATTCAACCTATTCAAGTGTTAATAAACTGGTGTTAAAAATTGCATAATCATATATTTTTTTGCGTGTTAACCGATAGATTGTACATCAAATCGGCACGTTGTTTTTTTAAAATTTTATTTCTGTATCAGAACCAGAACATAATAAAACAGAGGAGAAGCAGAGACAGAGTGGTACCTGATATCTGATCCTCTAACTGAATGTCAACCTGACATTCACCTTCAGCTGTCAAACCATACCAACTATTACTATCACTCACATCTGCTAATATTCACACTGTAGGGCTACACGAGACCCAGAGCTGGGAATGGACCGATTCTCACCTGTTCTGCTGAAATGAACCCAGGATACAGTGTGATGTGAGCTGAGAGATGCGGTAGTTCAGCTCTCCCGGTCCCTGAAACCGTTTTTTAAATTTCCCTCTTCATTCAGCCCTGTTCAGGGGAGAGAGTCTTGCGCATGCGCGGTGCGCCTCCTGTCGCTCCGGCTAGCGAGCCAGTCACGCGCATGCGCAGTGTCGTATTCCTGCACCGTACCGTTGAGGAGCTGAGAGACGCGCATGCGCAGTGCGGAAAAGAAGCGCAGCTGCTGCGGCTGTAGTAAGTTGTTCTGTGTGTTAATTAGGAGAAATGTCGCACAGCTTAATTAGATTTTGGTGTTTTAAAATCCGCACTGCTCAGGTTACTTGCGGCTCAGTTTTCTTCTTCTTCTTGTTTTTTTTTTTTTTTTTAAAGCAACGAGCTCTCTTTCATTTTCCCTTCAAGGTGCGTGGAATGAGTTGTGCCTTGTGCGCGCGCGTCTGTAAAATCACGTAAAGTTTCGCTTTTAACCCTCTTCTTCAGAAGTCTATTTTGCAAATCATTCCTCTGGTGTAGGTCCACTCGTGTAGCTAATCCATGGATGGCAACATGAAATAATATTAATAATAATTAAAAATAATAATAAAAACAAAATGAGCTCCTGTGAGAGTTTGTTTATAAAGCGCCCCTTGCATCCGTGTCGGTGTGAAGGTGGTGTCGGTGTTGCTGTGTGTGTGTGTGTGTGTGTGTGCTCGGTAGTGTTGCTGTGCTCAGTGTGAGGCTTTAACAGGTGTAAATGCACACGTTGGGCGCCTCTGTAGGGCGCGCGCGCTGCAGCGGGAAAACGGGCGCAAAGTGGCGGGCGGTAATCAGCAGAGCACGAGCCCATTTCACTGAGACTAATATGTGACAACACACACCCTTTTTGCACACTAGCGCCTTAACAACCAGCCACTACAGAAACCCACAATTCTGATAAAATATAACCACTGCTTATTATTTAGGAGTTTGTTTTGTATTCCTGAATAATTGCGCGCGCGGGTTTTGTTTATTAAAAAAAGAAACAACTTGCAGTCTACTGCAAGCCCTATAACCCAGTCTCCAGATGATGTAGATGTTGAGATTGTGTCATGCAGATTATTATACAGCCCTGTATTGTGTAATAAATGTAAAAACCTTATTGTATATATTTTGAAACCTGGTGCCTTGTTTATTAAACACAGTTTTTGTGGAAAGGTGCCTGCAGATCTAATACTTTTTGCCCCCTGCTGTAATGAGGGTACAGAATAAACCAAATGATGCACCGTTTTTAACTCCAGGCCGGTGTAATCCTAAGGGAAGATGGGCGTTGATTGACTTTGAGCCCTTTGGGAGTTTACAGATGGCGAATCCGCCACGTCACAACGATCAATGCGGAGTAACGGACAGAAAGGAAACCCGTCGCGAGCCTCCTCCTGGTCCTAGCGCCGTCAAGTCCCTGTCTTCTGTCTCTACAGAATAATGGAGTCATAGACTTACTAATTCTTTGTCTGTTTGTTTATTTGTTTGTTTTGAAACTGCTTGATGTATGTTTTTAACCATTTTGGTGCATTAAAAAAACCTAAAAGCGTTAAGATAAAGAACTAAAGAATAAAGTAAAGATTATTATTTAGTTATTTAGTTTATTGTGGCACCAATATAAATGACTAAAGAATCATGGACTGAAAGGTTCTTCAGGGAACCAAAATATGCAACACTCCTATCATTATGTGTGGAACCATGGCCACTGAAAAATGTGTTTCTGACTTTGTCAGAAGTCTGTTTTTTATTTAGATTTTTTAAAAGGGCACCTTTATTGTCTGGGTTTAAAATGTAATTTAAAGTTTGTTTGTTGTTGTTTTTTTTGGTTTTTTTTACTATTTAGGATCTATTATGGAACTACTACATGTAGTCATTTCAGGTTGGACACCTTATTTGTCTTATATGCCTTATTTATCAGTGTTAACTTGCTGCTCATTATAATTTACATAAAGTGAAAATAATCTCAGCTATAATGCATTAAAATAATTATACACTCTGTATAAAATTAAACCAAACAATTCATGTAAATGTATTTGCAGATCTGAATAATAGGGGTTGAGTATCTGAACCAAAAGCTTTACAGACTATGGAAAAGTTGTGAAAATCCGAGTGCTGTTATTGTTATGTGTAAACAAATATTTGTTACAAACATCCAGTGAGCCTCTCCCAGTCCAAAGACATGCATCATAGGCTGATTGGCATCTCTAAATTGTCCGTAGTGTGTGAATGGGTGTGAGTGTGTGTGCGTTGATTGTGCCCTGCAATGGGTTGGCACCCCATCCAGGGTGTCTCCCGCCTTGTGCCCCGAGTTCCCTGTGATAGGCTGCAGACCCCCCGTGACCCTGTGTAGGATAAGCGGTGCAGAAAATGGATACATGGACATACAGTAGCAGCAGTTCTGCAGTCAGAAACACCTTGTTGATGAGCGAGATCAACGGAGAATGGCCAGACTGGTTCGAGCTGACAGAAAGGCTACAGTAGCTCAGATAACCACTCTGTAGAATTGTAGTGAGCAGAAAAGCATCTCAGAAAGCACAACACATCGAACCATGACACGGATGGGCTACAACAGCAGAAGACCACGTTGGGTTTCACTCCTGTCTGCCAAGAAGAGAAAGCTGAGGCTGCAGTGGGCACAGGCTCACCAAAACTGGACAGTTGAAGACTGGAAAAACGTAGCCTGGTCTGATGAATCTCAGTTTCTGCTGAGGGGCAGAATTTGGCACCACCAGCATGAATCCATGGACCCAACCTGCCTTGTGTCAACAATCCAGGGTGGTGGAGGTGTTGTAATGGTGTGGGAATTTTTTTCTTGGCACAGTTTGGGCCCAAAGGAACATAATAGTTTGTAATATATTATCTAAGGCAGGATGTGATGAATAAAGCCATGGATAGTTCTATGAATATGATCATGGAGCATATGTTCTTAGATCATGTGTCCTGATTGTGAACATTGTTGCAGCCATTTATTAGATATAAGAATTTCTTATGACGTGGTGACTGGATGTGTGTCACATTTCCCCTCTGCTTTAGTTCCACTGCTGTGTCTTTAGCTTAGCTCCCTCTCAGACCCCTTCAGAGACATCAGAACCAAGGGTCAATGATAGAGTCATCCCCTTGACCCTGCTGAAGACCTTTGGTCACGTCCACAAGTCCCATTAAACCCTCATGCAATCCGAGAGAGGAACTTGTCAGTTCTGTCATCATTTTTGTCATCCGTTCATCACCCCCACTGTGATGCCTATTTGGCGCATGTCAGAGCCAGTTGTCTTTGATTTCTTTTGAAGATGCCACAACACACATGTTCAAGAGTATGGCAGTGAAACATCTGGAGAGAACTCCCACAACAACAACAACTAATATCAGCAACATCTAGTGGAAAATGTACAAATATTCAGCATCAGTGAGTCATGAATGTTACATTTATATCTAACTGAAACAAGCGCACTGTGCTGCTTATGCAGAAAGCGGCACAGAGTTGTGTTATGGGAATAACGGTAAGGCCTTCTCATGAGAAAAAAAAACTGATAAAAGAAGACAAACACAGCAAAGATTTAAGACAAGAAGCAGATCAGAAAATGAGAGAGACTGCGAGGGAGATGTGGTTGGATTTTCGGTGGGAACGCAGCAAAGCCTGTGTCATAATACGCCCTTATTCTCTGCTTGGAATCTCTAATGAGAGAATCAAATGCTGTGACTCATGTGTAATGGGATTTGCAGAGTCTCGTGCGGTACCGGGGCCCAGCGGGCGGCTCAAAGCCTGTTAAGGTTGGACAAGCATTACAGGCCTAGAGGGGTGTGCGAGTGTAAAGGGAGGGTGGCGGTCTAAGAGGTGTGAGGGATCCCTGACAACACAGTTTGGCAATGGGACAACTGTGAATGTAGAAAGCTGCAGATAAACAGATTGAAGAAGAATGCCTTCTTTACCATCATCAGTGCATACTTAAACTTTTTCATAAAGTATGAGATCAGTAGAGGAATTTCCTCACAAAAAAGACTCGCAGTCAAATATTGTGAAGAACAATGGTAGGACTTTATTTGTTAGAAGTTCCAGATCATCTGATGTTCAGCACTGTGTAGGAACCGACCTCCTAAACTACTTGATGATTCCAGTCTTATCTGTAAGGAACTGGAACGAAGTTTGGTTTGAGTAAAAAGTCTACAGTGTCCTACCATGATGGGTAAACAACTAAATAGTCCTACAAACCAGACTTATAGAACTCACTAGAGAGTCTGGCACATTTCTTCAACAAATGTGGCCAAGAACTGCCTGCTTTCACAGAAAGAAAAGATTTACTGATATGGCAGAAGACCGACCATAGACCTTCTCCCGATCACAGGAGATAATCTTACCATTTACTGCTTCACACAAAACTCTTTTATGACTTTTGAAGATGTAATTTCCCACTGAAAAGTGCAGAGAGCCAATCAGACTGTGGCCTTCAGTATCCTGATGCTTAAAGCCAGAAAAATATATTTGAAAAAACATGCCCATGGCTTGTGAGTGGAGCACCTGAGGCTGAGACTAACTTCTAAATAACTCAAAGCATGCAAAGCAAGATTTAAATGGAGTAGATCATTGTTTATTTCCATGAATGCTGTGGTGAACAGTTTTTGGTGTCCAGATTCTATGAGTAAACTGGGAAGTTGAATTTGGCTTTGTGTTACAATCTAAGACTTTTAGGGTCTCCATAAGTCTTGAGTGCACTCAGAACCTACAGAATCCAAAGCAGGGTTCTCAACACCGAAATCCTGAAAGTCCTCAGTGCTCCAACACAGCTGGATCATCTGAAAAGTTAATCAAATCTTCTGCAGTAAACTATGGATTCTTTGGCCTCTTAGTACTGAGAGGTCAGTGGTGTGGAGGAATGGTGTTCGTCATGGTGACAGTCTTGTTAACCATTCTTCTCAAATCTACTGAATAAGTGAGTGATTGGGTGTCATTGCATTTCGCTAATCAAAGATCAGTAAGTAACCGGACCTGCATTGTAGCGCAGTGGCCATGGAGGAGAGGCTGCTCAGAGGGAGTGGAGGACTGGTGAACGAGTTAGGATGGATTGTGTTTCTGTATCTTTGTTGCACCCAGTAGATTAGGAGACACCCAGTTAAACACTGAACAAGATCTGCTTGCCTGCAACCCTGAGTCCGAGCAGGCCATGAATGATTTAGCATGCCGGCTCTGTAGCTCGAGCAACTGAGTGCTGAGACAGGTGTTCACATGTTCACACCAGCTCTGGACGGCCTGATGATGCTAACATGAGGAAGAGAAGACTGGATTTCCAGAAAATGCAGTAGCAAGTATCTTGGAAGTTCTATAGAACACTTGAAATTGTACAAAAATGTACCGGAACTGCTGAAACTGGGCAAGCTGAAGTGCTCTGAAATACTGGACCTGGGGATATTGGACTTTCATATTCTGTGGTTCTACAGGCTACTGGAACACATAAATTTGGAAGTTTCTGGATTATAAGAAGCAGGAAAATTTGAACATTCTGATGTTCTGGAGATCTACAGAAGACTGGAATGACAAATTCTGATGGTCTAAGATTTCATGTTCTATGGATCACGGTGTGATCAAAGGCAATTTTGCAGTTTCTAAGGTTATACAGAACACTGATGGGTGGATTCTGATGTTCTGAAGTCCTGAATGGAATTTTGCTCTTCTTCTGTAGCCCTCACTAGCATGTAGACTATACACAAACTAGCCTATATCTAAATGTGGCGACTCCAGGGGAGCTTTAGGGAATATTAGGAACACGTAGCCACTGGTCCATACAGCAGCTGAGATGCAGGTATATCTGGAAGGATGTTAGTGTGTTGTGTGTGTCTATTTGTCCAAATAGTACTTTTTACCAAAAAGTGGAGATTTTGTGTCATTGTTACAGTGTGTGTACTCAAGTTACATCCATTTGAGAGTAATGCTTGGCCTTACTTGCAGAGCTACACACACCAGAAACTTCTCTAATCAAATGAAACTTCAGATGCTATTTGAAACTTGCACAATTTGCATAGTCCTTGTCTTTCACATTAATTACACATGTCTATATCTTCTAATATTGTCTGCTTTTACAGCATGAGCGCATCTTTCACTTCACAACTTTGTTACCTGAGTCTGTCACATTTTGATCATAAGTCCATAAGATGCATCCTTGAAGGTTTAATGCCCACTTTCCTCAATAAGAATGTAACAGGATCCCACAGGTCACTTCAGGAGATCCTCTCTTGGATAGGGTTTCTTCCTCTTTGGCCTAGCCTACTTTAGAAGATGAGTCCCTCGCTCTTTCTCTCCCTTTTCCCACTCTGACTCTTTCTTTCCCTCAGATGAGGTCATCTCCACTCAGCTGTGACGGACACACTACACTAGGCCGAAGAACCGTCTCTTAATTAAGACACTTCACCCCTAAAGAGTACCTCACAGTACCTGATCTGACACTGCAGTGATTGAGTTGATGAACCTTTTTGTGTTCTGGTGGTTGTTAAATTTGATGAAAATGTTGAACAGCCAGGAAAGCTTTGCAGCAGCTGCATTGAATGTGAGCATTGAAAGTTCTCCTGCCTAAGAGTAAAGCGCCATTGGTTTGGTCTCAGTTTGGGTCTCCTCTGGACTCGGAACCGGCTTGTCCATGGCGGAATGGCTGATGTCCATGTGCTCTATCAGATTCTTAAATGTTAGCATCCCTTCTGTCCCTTGTTCCATTGTTCTCCTGTTCAGCACCAAGTTCAGCCTGTTCCCATGTAACAGTGATGGCAAATCGGAGAGAAAGTGGAGTTTGGGAAGTGTGGGGGTGTGGGAGTTCCACCCTCTTCACAATAACCGCAAGACTGAGATTAGTTCTGACATCTCAAATGGGGGACCTTCAATGATATTGTTCACCTGCCTCTTTGGCTTAGACCGAGGGGTGAGTGGGGGGTGGTGGTGTGTTGGGGTCGGTTCTGAGGGCATGATATAGATGGGGTGACAGAGATGATGTGTGTGGAACGGCTGAAATTATTGGCTGACAGGTGGGAGGAAATCACACTTAGCAATTATAGTCTTGGTATAGTGTTGTTACAGGTCACAACCAAGGCAAACTCAAGTTGTGCACATACACACACACACGCTGTTCCTGAACTTTGGGGTTCTGTAGTCCATATTACTGTGCTGCTCATAACAAGTCCCCATTGTTCAGTCGCAGGGCGCTCTAATTGGACACGGACCGTTACAGCACTATTTAGTCTCAAGAAGGCCTCATTTCAGAGGCTCTGATCAGACAAACACAGCTAGCCCTCCCTCCTTCACTCCCTCCCTCCCTCACACCCTTGCCCTCTCCTCTTTCTCCGTCCCTCCATCCTCCTCCCGTAGTCCAAATAGGCCAAATCTCCTCCTTTGTCCACAGACTGGCCAGTGTGAAATTCGCTCTGACGTTAAATGTTTTCTAATGAATAAATTTTGAAAGGATATGCAGAGGGAATATATGTAATGGAATGTAGACTGCATTTTAAAAGCTTTTTCATTGTCCATCCATTTCTCCAGGGGAATTTACAGGACAAAAAACTGGCCTCTTTCAGAAGAGAGCTAATGAGGATTCGGTGTGTGAATTTGGAGTAGGAGCAGGATTTCAGGAGGGCTTTGATTCATAAGATTAGACTTAATGTTTCTCTCTTTTTTTCCTATTATAATTTGAAAGTCAAATAACTTGTGGTTCTCAGCATTGAGGGGAAAAGAAGACATGAAAATGAACAGGAGAAAAGGACTCTGAGATATAAAAGAGTGCAAAGAAAATGTGTCTTCCAATATTATTGTAAGGGTTTCCCTTCCTACATGCTGCTAAGTGGACCTCAAAATATTATTCATTTTAATGAATATATATTCCAGAAAAAGAAATATTAAACCGAGTAAAGTAAAAACGTCATGAGATAACTGGAAACTTTTAGTATGAAATATTTTGTGTGTATATATAATTGTATAGTTATATATTTGAACATTTGTGCTGTAGAGCCAGCCAGAGCTCTAGTAGTTTACAGTACTTTAAAGTGTATTTAAAGACCATTTAAAAGTATTTTCGTGTATTTAAAGACCACTGAACTGGAGGTGATGTGATACGAGCAGCGGGCATCATCTATCCAGCACCCGAGAGCTTGTTCATATGAGATTCAGAGTAAATTATGCTGTCAGTCATACAGACCTGAGTGGCAAGGTCATCGTAATTGGATATCTCGTTACACCACATATACAACGGAAAGCCTTCCTAACATCCCTTAGTTAATCAGTGGGAGGTTATGCGGTTGGATTACCACAACTCAGTTTTTCATTTCTAACAAACCGTCCTCTTGGTCTGAGTTGGTTCTCTGTGTCAGGGGTGAAAATTCAGGAGAAATTCTGCTTGTTCAGCTAATATGAATTCAGTTCATGACCTGAAACACCTGCAGAAATGTTTCCTCTAAGCTGATTTACAACACACCTGACATCCCAATCATGTGCATGTTTGGAGTAGTCAAGTGAGCTCCAATTATAATCCATGTGTCATAAAGTTTAGGGGTTCTAATGTTTTTTTTTTTTTTTTTAATTGGCTTCTCAGATATGTACAATAATATTTATGAGGAAAACACTAAGCTATGCAGTGCTGTGGATAGGAATAGAAGAATCCTGGTCTGAGCTGATTACATCCAAAGCATGAATCAGTCTCGTTCGCTTCTCTAATTTTGCAGAAAGGAAAAGGTAAGGCGCGTCAGTTGGACCTGGAGCGGGCTCTGACTGCCAGGGACCGAGTCGGTCTCCAGGACATGGTGCTGCTGGACGCCCACAACAGCGAGACAGCCTTTCTGGACAACCTGAAGAAACGCTTCTCCGAGGACCTGATATACGTGAGTTTGGGTTGACCTGAAAACCGAGTGCACTCAGAGAGCAGACTTTTCCTTTCACCTCGCTCCCTCACTGTCACTACTGACCATGAGCTGGGGAAAGTAGGTTGGAGTGGATCACTGCTGTATCACTGCTTGTCTTTAAAATGTATAGTTATCCCATGATCTATGGGATTATCACCTCATTTTATTTGTCTTTTTGAAGACTTATATTGGAACCCTTCTGATCTCAGTCAACCCGTACAAACAGTTGGACATCTACAGCAAGAGGCACATGGACCTTTATATGGTGGTCAACTTTTATGAGCTTCCTCCACACATGTAAGTCTGTTTGAACCATGTTACTATTTGTTATACATGTCTTGTGTCTCATTATCCATAAAGACCCAAACCAATCTACTCTACATCTGTCACTGTAATATGCCAATTGCAACACACACACACACACACACACACACACACACACACACACACACACACACACAGGAGAATGTAAAAGAACCAATCACTTCATATGAAGAGACAAAAGTGTCTCAGGTGTTCTTAAGACCTCAGCAGAACCCACCATGCAGCCACAATCTCCATCTCCTTATGCGTTTATTTCTCCCTCACTGCAGCTACGCCCTGGCGGATAACGCCTACCAGACCATGCTAGCGGAGGCTAATAACCACTTCATTCTGATCTCTGGAGAGAGCGGGGCAGGAAAAACCGAGGCCACTAAGAAGATCCTGCAGTATTACGCTGTTAGCTGCCCCAGTAGCTCCCTGCTGAACTCCGTCCGGGACCAAATGCTCATGTCCAATCCGATCCTGGAGGTCAAACCTACTGCTTTTACATTAAATATATAGTGTGATCGTATACTGTGAAGATAAAATATGAAAAGTAATTATACTGATAAATATACTAGTATAGATATTGACATCACGTGAACTGCTACAACATTTCTTTAACGAAGTTGCCTTGAATGTAAATTAAAAATATGGATGTTAGCAGATACCATGATATTTAGTCTTCGGTTGAACATACTGTGAATTTATCCTCTATTTACAATGCTAATGTGGATATACAGTAGGTTTTCTAGGATGTTTGCTTGGCTATTTTATGTATACATATATTATGAGGGACTCGTCTGTATCATTTCATAAAATAGTTTAATTTTCATGTCAGGCTTTTGGAAATGCCAAAACACTGAAGAATGACAACTCCAGTCGCTTCGGAAAGTACATGGACATTCAGTTCGACTGCCAGGTTGGAGCTGGTTTTACAAATATATCTCACTGTCTCAGTTATTTTACTATTTTACTGTATTTTTTGCATTGTGGTGCTCTCCTAGAGATCACTGTTGCAATAAGATAAAATATCTACTGACTAACAATAAATGAAGACGAGTAGTAATATTCACCAAGTCCTGTTACATTGACTGTAAGTGCACACTACTAAGGGATTCGCTTTGATTCTGAATGTAGGTCACTATATTTCCTACATTTGGAAAGCTGGAGTTCTGTCGTTTGTTGTTGTAGGGAGATGCGGTTGGAGGTCACATCCTCAGCTATCTGCTGGAGAAATCGCGTGTGGTCCACCAGAACCACGGCGAGAGAAATTTCCACGTCTTCTACCAGCTGCTGGAGGGAGGAGACGAGGACCTGCTGAGACAACTGGGCCTCGAGAGAGACACACAGTGCTACAACTACCTGCTACAGGTATTACAGATTACTCCACACACACACACACACACACACACACACACACACACACACACACACACACACACACACACACACACACACACACACACACACACACACACACACACACACAACCATAGGGCATGGAAACGGCTTTCGATTAATCTCAGTTGATCGTTGTAATGATTATTTATAGTGTATTTTAAGATGTACAGCTGAAGCGCTGAGGGAAAGTTGATTGCTAAAATATTTAACAGAAGTTTTTTTCCCCTGTAAACTATAGTAGAGATTTAGAATGAAATGTGTTGACATAGTGTCATATTTCTGATGTTTGCATTATTGCTGGACTCCTGCAGGGTGAGTGTGCCAAAGTGAGCTCCATCAACGACAGGAACGACTGGAAATCAGTGAAAAACGCCCTCTTGGTCATGCACTTTGATCTCAGCGACATTGAGGTGAGACAGCGTTTCAGGATATATTACTATATGTGTGTGTGTGTGTGTGTTTGTGCATTTAACATCCGTGTATCTGTAGCACCTGTTTGGAATCATTGCAAGTGTTCTGCACCTGGGGAACGTCCAATTCGACAGAGACACCAAAGGCAATGCTGTCCTCAACTCCAACGCTGAACTGCGCTGGGTGTCGAAGGTATGATACCATCACACACACACACACACACACACACACACACACACACACACACACAGAATCACACACTGTACGACTGGATATTTTAAAAAAAACATGATTATTAAAGGTTTCTGATTTCTGTGCAGCTGACTGGGGTCCATGTGCAGGTTCTTACCGAGGCTCTGACCTACAGGAAGATCGAAGCTAGAGCAGATGAGGTAACACCCCAACCTCTTACACGTCTCCTTGGCTTTTATTAGGAGCTGGTGTTGCTTTGAGAGGTGAATTAATCTTGACTGTCCATCAGTAAATCAGTGGAAGGTTTAAATTCAGATCACAGATCAGACTGAAAACAAATGCTGTAATATTGTTAAGCTCTATTCTTATAGAATGAATTAATGTTATGTAATGTTCTATAATGTGTGTTGGTCCAGGTTCTGTGTCCCTTCACTGTCGACCATGCCGTCTACGCCAGAGACGCACTGGCCAAAGCCATTTATGGACGCACCTTCACCTGGCTGGTCAACCGCATCAACGAGTCACTCGAGAATCAGGTCAGGGAAAAAAAACAGGAAAAGCAGATCTCCATGACAAAAAATGACTAATTAAACTCTGGGATTAATATTGATTTGGGTTTAATAAAAACTACTGCTGAACTACCTCAACCCAATAACCACTTGTTCTAATCATGACTTTTCAGGACTCGACCAGAAAAACCGTTATTGGACTGCTTGACATCTATGGATTTGAGGTCTTCTACGTGAACAGGTACTTTTTTGTGTCCTGGTCAATTATAAAATATATATATATATATATATAATTACTGCAGCAACCTTAAATGGCCTCCGTTCAGAGTTATTACTGATACAAAGAGACACTTGTAATGAAGGATGTGATCTCTGTACGTGTGTCATACAGTGTGTATTGCTTTACACCCTGCAAGAACAACCGTGTGTGTGTGTGTGTGTGTGTGTGTACATGACTGTGTTTCAGTTTTGAGCAGTTTTGCATTAACTATTGCAACGAGAAGCTCCAGCAGCTGTTTATCCAGCTCACACTGAAGGCTGAGCAGGAGGAGTATGAAGCCGAGGGCATCGAGGTAGCACAAGTCTATTCTTATCATACACTATCATACCTTTAATAGAAATATCTAATATGGAATGAATCAGAATTATCGGACTAGTGTGCCATCCAGAATTGGACAAATGTTAACATTATATTATATTACTGATAATAAATATACGGTTTGCTTATTTTGTGTGTGTGTGTGTGTGTGTGTGTGTGTGTGTGTCTCAGTGGGAACCGGTACAGTTCTTCAATAACAAAATCATCTGTGACATGGTGGAGGAGAAGCACAGAGGGATCATCTCAGTACTGGTACAGTTACATGCCATAACAGCACACTGGACTGGGCTTTTTTTTTTTTTTTTTGGTAAACTGGGGTTTGATCTCCATGGGGTTTGATCGCCATTGTTTAATATCATCCTTGTCGTATTCTTATTTAGGATGAGGAGTGCTTGATGCCAGGTGATGCGACAGACCTTACCTTTCTGGAAAAGATGGAGAAGAAAATGGGCAACCATCCTCACTTTATCACGTGAGTCAAAATAAAACACACCTTTTATTGTTGGCTGGGGATTTACTTTCTATTTCTTTTTAAGCAAACTGTGAGTGATTAGTTTTTATGCCGTCAGGGACGTTGTGGAAACCGAAGTGCGTCTCTTCGCATTCACATTTCAGCCTTGCGTTCATGATTTCTCAAACTTTCTAGCCAGGCATTTGGAAAGAATCGTATTCCCTCACTGTAATGTTAACAGATAGTAATGGTGAGAGTAATGATGAGGACCATTTCAAACAGTGAAACAAGGTCATCAGTATTGTTCGGCTGTTGTCTTGCAGAGTTGAGTTCCAGTTCTACTGGAACATTTATAATAAAATCGGCTTAAGATCTCAGTCCTAAATCCTGATATCAGTAATTTTCTGATCGAATAACAGACAGAAGTTGGCTGATAAGAAAACCCGCAGGACTCTGGAGAGAGGCGACTTCCGTCTGCTTCATTACGCCGGCGAGGTGACGTACTGCGTCGTGGGTAAGACACGTCACATTAAACATCACTTCTAAAGAATGATTATTAATATATCTGTGCATTAAATTCATCATGCATCATAAACAAAATGTACTGTTTTATTTTTAATCTGTGTTCTGTCTCCTGGACCTTCTCTCTCTGTTGGGTCCTTGACCTCTTTGCTCTAAGATGTTTGTCTCCTCTCACATTTTTTGACAGGCTTCATTGACAAGAACAACGACCTGCTGTACAGGCACATTAAAGAGGTGAGTGCAGAGAGAATTCAGCCTGGCTCCGCCCACTACACAGCGTATATCTTACAGGAGCTGACCTCAATAAAGATATAGTGGAATTTGCTGTTTTGCATATACAGTATGTGTGTGTGTGTGTGTGTGTGTGTGTGTGTGTGTGTGTGTGTGTGAGAGACAGGTAATGCGGCAGTCGAAGAACTCTATAATGCAGCAGTGTTTCTCCTCTGATGAGGTGGACAGCAGGAGAAGACCCGAGACGGTGAGACACTGACAGGTGTGATGAATGAGACACAGCGAATCAGAAAGCAGTTTTAAACCCATTACCAGTGATGGACTTGGATCTTTGGAGCAGGAGCTTCTTCACCAAATGGTCTTACCAGCATATACATATTATTATTAATTATTAATACTACATATTATTACTACATGATGATGCTATTAAAAAATTCTTTTTAAGTGGCAGGGAATTTTCTAGTATTACAGATTTGGTGTACTGTTCTCTACAGCATGGATTAGGCCAATTGGTAAAGTGAGTGTTCAGTATTTCTGAACTGGAATGGGTCCCATGGCACTGTTTTCTGAATATCCTATCCTGTTATAGCCTTGATTCCCTCCAGATATTTCATAGTTTTATATATATATATATATATATATATATATATATATATATATATATATATATATATATATATATATATATATATATATATATATATACATATATATGTGTGTGTGTATATATATATATATATATATATATATATATATATATATATATATATATATATATATATAACAACATAGTGCAAAATATTTTCAAAACACACTTTAAATGGTGAATCATTATTGTCAGTCTTTTAGACAACATTGTGATTGAACTTTTGCTCATTGCTTTTGCTCCAAGAGTAATAGGAGTCTCTGATATAGCTGCGCTCAATCAGTCTGAACATGAATGCAGGTGGCGACTCAGTTTAAGAACAGCCTGCAGGGACTGACTGAGATCCTGATGGCTAAAGAAGCCTGGTACGTTCGCTGCCTAAAATCCAACGACAACAAGCAGTCAGGTGAGACCACACACACACACACACACACACACACACTTTAATTTACCTATCTGTTTTTTATTGAATGCATAGTTAATGGTTTTATTTCTAATTTACATTTTTTCTAAATAATGTGTCACACTGTCTGTCTAGGAAGGTTTGATGATGTGCTGGTGAGGCACCAGGTGAAGTATTTGGGTCTGATGGAACACCTGAGAGTCAGGCGGGCCGGTTTTGCATATCGGAGGAGATATGAGGAATTTCTGAAGAGGTATAATTCTAATATTGTGTTCATTTTCAACCCAGTGGGAAAAAAACACACAAGTGTCCCGTGTCTGGGTATTTTCATACATCCACAGCAGCTGGACAGTATGTGTCAAGCAAATCAAAATGATAGTGTTTCAGATAATAATCTTTTTCAGCATGTAATGATGATGTTGAGACACTCAGGTGTGTTTGTGATGATGCTGCAGGTATAAACCTCTGTGCCCTGATACCTGGCCACACTGGAGAGGAGTTCCTGCTGAGGGAGTGGAGAGACTGGTGCAGCATCTGGGCTACCAGCCTGATGAGTACAAGATGGGCAGGTATCACACACACACACACACACACACACACACACACACACACACACACACACACACACACACACACACACACACACACGCATACAGCATTAGAAATATCACAGTCATGACAGTACATTTTTACATTTCCTGTCTGCAGGACTAAAATCTTCATCCGCTATGCCAGGACACTATTTGCCACTGAGGACGCCTATGAGATCTGTAAACATGAGCTGGGTCAGTAGAGTAAGAGTTCAGGGAGACGATAGATAGCTTGAGGACGTGAGATTTCTGATAACGTGCATTTGGATATGTCTGTGTTGTAGTTGCAAAGATACAAGCCAAGTACAAGGGTTACCGGACTAGAGGGGAGTTCAAAAAACAGAAAGAAGCAGGTACGTCGTTTCATTTCAGATATTTCCTAAAACAGTAAATGTAAATTCTAAATCTTATTGGACATGCCGTACATAAATGTTCATAAACGTTCTTACCATCAGCTACTAAAATTGAAACGTGCTGGAGAGGAGTTCAGGCTCGGAAAGAGAGAGAGAGACGAGCCTGGGCCGTCAAAGTCATCAAGAAGTAAGTGACACACAGGGATGTGTAATGAAATGGACAGCCAAGGAAATTAATTTATGTTGTAACTGAGCAACTCTAGCGAATGATCGGGCTGATATTGAGGAATATTTCAAAAGGTGTCCACATTTTAGTCTGAACTTAAATGATCATCTTCCCCAGTTTATCTTGTGATGTGGAGTGTGTAAAATTCAAGTATATACAACATGTATAACTCCTGTCTTTTGGCCCAGGCGTTAGCTGATAAAACCTGCTCCTGGACAGTTTACTGTAATCTAACTCAGGCTGGCTGGATTAGTGTTCGATCAGAAGAATGACAGTTTTGGAGTTTGATGTGATTTTGTTCCTGTGTTGTTTAGATTTATTAAGGCTTACTTGACACGTGGTGAGGCAAAACCCACGGATAACTCCGAGTACCTGGCGTTCGTCAGACAGAGCTACCTCAAAAGGCTGAAAAATAATCTACCACAAACAGTTTTGGATAAAACCACTTGGCTCACACCTCCACCTGTAATGAGAGAGGTAATGATATATTACACTTTGCTGTATTAACATGTCTTAATACTGTATTAATAATCTGTATTCCTTTAAGTAAACGAGTCTAGCTTAGTTAAATGCTTCACATATCCTTTTTATTAATGACATGATCAGCAGTCAGACTGTTTCAGTCCTGTCTTTTGTTCTTGTCATTGCAGGCGTCGGAGATACTGCGGCGTCTGCACACACGCTGGTTAGTGAGGAAGTACGTGCGAGGGATCACACCTCAGAGGAAAGCTGAGGTTATAATAATAACAAAAACTTTATTTATATAATACATTTCAGACATTTTTCATGCAGGCTGTCAAACTGTAGTAAAGTGTGTGTAATACTGTAAGCCACATGAGAAATAAACTTAAATAAGTGAAAGCAAAAAATAAACACAGTGTTGCAGTTGTTATGAAATAGTCACAGGTCACAGCTCTAGTGTAAGTTTGGACAGTGGTGAGATGGTCCGGAGTGACAACACAACCCTGTTCCCTATAATCATTTTCAAACATGTCTCCTGATGACATCACGAGGTGTCTGTTCGTGTTAATAATATGATGATGACTTTTCTTCTGCTAGCTGCAGCTGAAGGTGGTCACCAGTGCCATCTTTAAAGGGAAGAAGGAAAGCTACCCTCAGAGTGTCGCTGTGCCTTTTGTGGACACCAGGATCAGTCAGTACATTACACATCATCATCATCATCATTAGTGTCATCAGAATCCCAAAAGCATTATACTGCAGTTCTACATTATTTAAACTTTCTCTGTAATTCCTGACATGATTTTAACTTTACAGTGTTTTTGTACACACTCTGGTTCACTCATTATAAATCAGTGCTCTGTACTGAGCAGTAAATCCTGAGAGATTGACACTGTTTGTCTTATTAACATGGTGTCTTGTGTCTCCCTGTAGGTGAGCAGGACATTAACGAGCGTGTCCTGCAGACTATAACACAGGAACGCATCAAGGTACATTGTAAGACCGAGTCTTAATAAATCACACTGGCTATGGAACTGAAACAAGGCGTATTAGGATCACCAAATCCAAACAGAGCAAAGACAAATCATCACCTTGTCTTGTATGCACTGCAGTACAGTGTTCCTGTGGTGAAATATGACCGGAACGGGTTCAAGCCTAGACCCAGGCAGCTAATTCTCACCCAGGTTGCACTTCATGTCGCAGAAGAGGCCAAGATCAAACAGAGAGTCGAGTACGTCTCGCTCAAAGGTGAACATTCTGCGTTGGACATTTCTTTTTTTACTTTATTCATACGCTTGCTAAACTAGAATGTGTTCTTAATCAGGGTTTGCTTTAAATTACTCAGTCAGTGGAGGCTTCCACTCAAAATGCTTTTTTTGGACACAGATGAAAGTAACACATCATATAAATGCCTATCGATGAATTATAGAAATTAAATCATGGTAGCAGATCGCCATTAGCCCTGACGAATGAAATCTAGTGTTAACAGTCGGTTGTTTTAGTGTGTTCTGTTGGTGTAACTGTGCTGTGATGTCATTGCGTTTTGCAGGTGTTTCTGTCAGTAACCTGGGAGACAATTTCATGATCCTCCACGTGGTGTGTGATGGCCCCAAACAAAAGGTACCAAGGTCGGATTGAGCGTGTAGACATCGTTCATAGCATCACTAGCTAAAGATCTCAAAAAAAGACCAAACTAATGAAAAATGAACTTTAATGTGAGAAAAGAAAAGACAGGACATTTAAACTTCCTGTTTACTGCTAACACTTTTCAGCAGGTTCCTGTAGTGTAACTTCTGCTCAAACTACCTTAGTGTTTGCTAATGCAGAGGGTAATCTCTCTAACGTCTCCTAAACATCACATCAGGTCCAAGTCCATTCACTCCATTTGTTAGATTTACTGCTAAACTGTAGGTATAATGTGTAGCAAAAAGAATATTTATTATGACAATATGCACATTTTCTAAATCTCTAGTTTGAGATTTAGCTATAAGACAGTCCTGTCCCGCATTAGGGAGATCTCATACTTCAGTGTGATCACCTCTACGAAGTTTTGACCAAACTGAGTGTGCTGGCAAAAAAGCAGAACTCCATCAACGTGCTTCAGGCAAGGTGAGAAGATTCACTAATGACTGATTTATTGATCTTCAGTGTTCACTGTTTCATAAATAATTCATTAAAAATGAGTTATATGAATCATATCTAACCTGTGATCTGCGCTCTGTAATGTATCCGGCTAATGGTCTAATATGTGGTTCTATTTAAGTATTAAGTTTGAGATCAGTGGAGGTAAGGAGAACTTTGTGGACTTCAGCACTGGACAGGAAGCCACGGTGTACAAGGACAAAAATGGCCATCTGATGGTGGTGAGTCAAAACGTCCTCGTTACACTGGTTTAATAAACATCATTCTAACATGTTAAAGAGAAAACCCAGCCATTGACTTATAGTATATACAGTGGTGCTTGAAAGTTTGTGAGCCCTTTAGAAGTTTCTATATTTCTGCATAAATATGATCTAATTCAGTGGTAGAATTCAGAATTCATTGTTCCATCGATGACGGCAAGTCGTCCTGGCCCAGATGCAGTAAAACAGGCCCAAACCATGATACTACCACCACCATGTTTCACAGATGGGTTTTCTTATGCTATAATGCAGTGTTTTCCTTTCTCCAAATATAACACTTCTCATTTAAAACAAAAAATTCTATCTTGGGCTCATCCGGCCACAAAACATTTTTGCATTAGCCTTCTGGCTTGTCCATGTGATCTTTAGCAAACTGCAGAAGGGCAGCAGTGTTCTTTTTGGAGAGCAGTGGCTTTCTCCTTGCAGCCTTGCCATACACACCATTGTTGTTCAGTGTTCTCCTGATGGTGGACTCATTAACCTTAACATTAGCCAATGTGAGAGAGGCCTTTAGTTGCTTAGAAGTTACCCTGGGTTCCTCTGTGACCTCGTGGAGTATTGGAGTGATCTTTGTTGGTCTCCACTCCTGAGGAAGGTAACAATGACCAAGTATAATATTTTTGTCTCATTTGTTTAATTGGGTTCTCTTTGTCCACTTCTAGGACTTGTGTGAAAATCTGATGTTTTAGGTCATATTTATGTAGAAATGTAGAAAATTTACAAACTTTTAAGCACCACTGTATTTCAATTCAATTTTAATGTAAAAAATTAATCTTGTTTATTTTAGGTCACACCAAGGGTGAGGTCCCGCTGATGAGTAGTGAGGAAGACCAGCGTCCTGTATAAACATCTAGCTCAGCTCTGGAAGGACAAAACTATTGTTCAGGTTTTTTTTAACTGATTTTAATTCAGAGTCCTCTTCTTTATTAAGTTCTAATGCAGCAACATACAATCAGATTTTTTTCAGTGGTTCCTGCTCTTCAGTCCACATTTAACAATCGATTCATAAACTGTAATCATAGTTTTTAACATTCTTGAAAACGTTGTCACCGATTTCCTGAACCTGTACCACAAAGCCATATTTACGACAAGGTTTTATACTTAAACGTAACAAAATGCAGAAATAAAAAGACGAGCAAAACAAAAGATTCTGGTCTTGGAAAATTTGTAGAAATATTTATTTGCGATAAGGAGTGTATAAATATAGTTGTATGTAAAACATTTCTTAAATCATGTGCGCTTCTGTACAAACATCTCTACAGTATACAGATGACATAATGTGCCTTTAATAAAACTAGTGACAGACAAAATGTGACTGCAAAAAACACACACATTAAACAAGAGACATATTTTAACTAAAATTATATTTAACAGACTTCACTGATCTAGGATCAGCTTTCATACTGGAGCTAAAATAACACAGAACATGTCACGTTACTGCTGATCCAGGACCAGTTGTACACTTTCAATATAAGCTATACTCATCATGTGAAAAGCACAAGCTGATCCTGGATCTGTGATCTTGTGTTAAACCACAGAGAAGGACCCCGCCCTGCGTGGGGAAGTGATAACGCTCCATCAGCAGAGTTTACAGTTACCGTCCACACTCGGCACTTCGTCTGGGTTTCACTCGCTCAACACGAGCACTCAGCAGACCCACAGATCTACCTGCCTGCGAGTAACTAATTAAACACCACATGGTGAAATGATGCAGTCTCTTCCTCCTGTAATCCACCACATCACTAATAAACATCACGAAGTATCGCTGAAATGATTTATCAGGGTGGTTATTGCTCAACGTGACCACTGCCTGCTTTCTAAAGGGGCAAAACGAGCACAATGCTGCCCTCTGGTGGATAAAGTGTTAAACTATCTTCTGTCCCTCCGTCTCTATTCTCAGTACATCAAAATCAACAAATCCATCATCACAGACACGCTAGTCACGCAGAATCAGTGCTCAGAAGTTCAGTAAGTGGAGGAGCAGTTAATATGCAACACGCACGGTCCGTCTCAGACGTAACACACACACACAAAAGCGAACACTGGCCATTTTAGAGCTCCGACTGCAGTAACGTTTGGTGCTGACATTTAAACAAAATCACAGACAAAGTGCTGAGTTTAAGACTCCTGACTGCTGCTCACGTCACCAATAAGATTTAACTTCATCACTATTCGAATACACGCCGTCCTGCGTCAGTTCAAAATGAGCTACATTCGATGAGAAGAGCAATACGGCGGGATGGAAGAGAGAGAAATGATCAGAGCATGTTGTAAAACGTATAAGGGGCGGAAATGGATCTCTCAGAATTCAGCGATTGTGTGTCTCTCTCCCTCTCTCTCTTTTCAGCGTGTGAATGCTTGGTCAGCACCGTGACCCCTGACAGGAGAGAGAAAGAGAGCGAGACAGAGAGGGGTGGAACTGGGTGATTAAGGCACAGGGGTTGTAGGTCAGAGGTCAGACGGGGGTTAGAGGTCACTGGTGGTGATGCGTGCGGTCGTCAGGTCGCTTGACGTGGATCCTGCGCACGCGGTCGACGCGTTCACGCTCCTCGTCCTCGTCCAGGTGGTGCGAGCGTCCCGCAGCGCCCCCTGTCGCCTCCAGCAGCGCGTTGTCGGGCCCGCGGCCGTCCTGACACTCGTACAGCAGGATGTTCAGCGTCTCCTCGTAGATCCGTGCCTCGGGGAACTCCACCTGTCACAGCAGGGACACCATCACAGATTATAATCCAGTAGGAAATACCCCAAACCATCAACTACAGAGTGACGGAGCTAAAAAAACACCACCACTGCACCTATACTACAGACACAGGGTGAGATCCCGCTCCTGCTCGTTACCTTGGTCTGCTTCTTCTCAGTAGCGTAGACGATGGAGGTGCAGCACACCTCGGCGATCTTCCTGCCCTGACCGTAAAACGACCAGCAGCAGATCTCGTCTCCGATCACGTCTTTAATGAAGAGCACGCGCCCGTTGAAGCGCAGAGAGAGCTTATCGAACAGCTCGATGTTCTTCAGCATGTTGTCGTCCGAGTTACTGGGGACGGTGAGATCAGGGTTAATGTCGGGGTTCACACCTGAACCCTGAATCATTACTCTCAATTAACATTCATACAGACGTCACGCTCACGTTCACGCTCACGCTCACCTGGTGTAGGAGTATTTATTGTTGCTTCTGTTGTACAGGAGTTTAACGGTAGGCTGTAAATAAACAGGTATAAGTTAGTTAATGTTTTCTACGCCATCGAAAAGAAATAACAGGAGGGTCGCTGTACCTTATTTGACGTGGCGATGAGTTTCTGCTCTTCCTTAGGTGATGTCACTAAGGGCACTTTGCAGAAGGGCTCATAGGCGTCTTTGTTCTAGAAGAATTTTTATAAACAAGATGTACACAAACTCGACAGTTTATTTTAAATACTAAATTACAGCTCTGTGTAAAAGTGTGTGTTATATAGACGTGGTGTTCGCTGGTGAGTTTGCATGAAATGTGTGTGTGTGAATGTGTGTGTGTTAGTGCTACCTGCAGCGCGGCCTGACACTCGTCCACTAAACCCTGCACCAGGTAGTACTTGGCTTCAGCCAGCAGCTCCTCCGTCTCCCTCCTGCTCTCAGGCAGAGGCACCACGCCGTCACGCAGGTAATTCAGCACCGTGCCGAAGTGTTTCCCACATCGGTCAATCAGGATCCAACCTACAGGGGAGACACGGAGCGTACGACAGCATCACCTCCTCTGTGAGCGCTTAACTGATGGGTTTCATCATGGAACTGCTGTGTGTGTGTGTGTGTGTGTGCGCTGGAGTACAGAAGAGTACCTTCACTGTCGGTGAGCACCTCCATGCGGCCGCTGAACATGGCCTTCAGCATGGTGTCCTGCTTGGTGAGGGTCTGCATGGTGGTGTAGTAAAGAGCTCCGCCCACGTTCAGCTTCACGTACTTGGAGCTCGGACTCGAACCCTTGAACGAGGTGGTCCGGGTCGTCGCGGCCGGCACAGCCGAGCTCACAGCACTCTCTCCTGACATCTCTTCCTGTTCCACACACACACACACACACACACACACACACACACACACGGTGATGACTACAGAGGAAACCAGAGCTATAATCTGCCTGGATAAGAGAACACGGGAGAGGCAGGAAGTGGTAATATCATGACCTTTAACAGTGTTTCCCTCATTCCGTACAACACAACATGCTTCACTACACAAATACATTTCACACGTCTCACAAAAAGATGCTCAATAAACATGTTTACTGTCAATAAAACACAGCGTCACATCCTATAAACTACAGATCTTACGTTTGAGAAGTTAAACATTTAAATCTCCTCAGGTTACAGAGCCGTTAAACCCAAACGAGTTACCAAACTGCGTCGTTACCAAAGCCCTTGTTAGCAATTTACCCCATGTTAGTTTTAACCACCCGTATTCCGACAAGCCCCACCTCCTGCGCGAGGACAGACCCGTGCGTCAGAGGCATAAACTGTCCGCTGATTGGACAGTTCCGGGTCACGTATTAACGATTAGCCAATCCTCACCTCGCAGGCGGGATTGGTTGCAATACAGGTAGAGAGAAAATAATAAAAGGGAATAAATTTAATAATAATAATTATCCAGTATATAATTCATCATTAGCTGTAGATGAACTTTAAACTTATTTACTGCGGAAAAACAATTAAAAACAGCAGAAAACTGGCGCCGCCGCTGCTGGTTAAAGCGCCGCTGAAATGAAACGCAGCTCCGAACCCGAACGCATTAAACCGCTAAAACAAACTTCCACAGAGATATGAACTGATACAGTAATCTACTGCTAACATGCGCACTAACAGCACTGTTAAATAAAGAAGAAAAACACGGAGGTTTTACCATAGAAATCCTTCCCAACGCTTTCGGGCCCTGGAACCCTGCCTAGGATTAATCACTTCCGGTTAGAGCTCGGGCATGCGCACAAAGCCACATTCTTCAGCGGTGACGTTTGTTTCCCCCGCTGTGACGTTATCAGGACACCGGTTTCCTAAAAAAGAACAACAACAACAACAACAACAACAACAAAAACAGTCTCATATGTGAAGAAGAAAACAGCGAAACTATTTAATTTAATTTATTTAATTACGGTTTCTTTTTATGACCAAAAGACGACGCTATATTCTTTATCTCCTGTCTATACTTATTTTTATATTTCCGTTATATTCCTTCATTTAGCCTCCTACAGTCTGTGTAGAGTTTCACATACTCACTAAACTGTGTGTGTGTGTGTGTGTGTGTGTGTGTGTGTGTGTGTGTGTGTGTGTGTGTAGCCCTGAGATGGACGCACACATTTACTAGACAGTTATAGATATGGTGAGGAAATGTAAGTAATGGGTTTCGAATATTCAGCTTTTTTACATTAGTAAGCTATTAGAATGTTTAACAAAACCAGACATGTTTCTACACGGAAGATTTTGTGAGATGCACCAATTAAAGATTTCTAATAGACACGAATCTTTCCTGCACAATTTACCCTCTCGGTAAAGCGAAAAGTAAACAATAACTTTATTTTGCTTCATTATTAAATTAAAAGTGAATGTTATTTACATGACTGACTCAAACAATAAAGATAATTAAATAAAGAAAAGTTTTTTTTACTGACTGTTGATCTGCTCCAAATATGGTGCCTAATTTTTAATAAACTATTAAATCAAATGTATAAATCTATGATCGGAGTCCTACATGTAACAAAGTGTTATGTACTTTATATTGTACACTTATATATGTGAGAGACTGATTTATCAGTTCCAAACAATGTGCTTTTATACGTACATCTGCCGCTTGTTTCTACCCGGAGCAATTTGTTAGCCGCACTAGTGTCGGATTAGTAGTGGTAGTTTTCCATAATGGAACTCATCTTCAATAAATAAACCCTGTTTTCTTTCTGCTGTTTAATGTACTGTGCTTACATATCATTCTAAAGTGGATTTTAGTTTTGATCTCACTTACTACAGAAACAACTTGTGTTTCACTGCCTGTTGTATTAGCCCACATATGCTAGCTAACATTAAGCTATTAAAATCGATCAAAAATATATATACATTAGCGATATATTTTACATTTAGTATAATTTGTACACACTGTGATATGTAACTCTATATATATATATATATATATATATATATATATATATATATATATATATATATATATATATATATATATATATATATATTTTACACAAGTACATATTCATGATCAGTTCCGAATGTTAAACTCATTCAAAACAGTTTCCAACCGGACGGTTTTGTGAGACGCACCAGCTAGAAGAGATTAAGGTAAATAATATATATATATATATATATATATATATATATATATATATATATATATATATATATATATATATATTAAACAAAAGCATTAAGTAAATCTTAAGATCGCTACGTAGGCAGTGCTGATTTAAATTACACTGTGGGATTTAATTACATATTTATGTGAGATGACAGTATTTATTACCAATAAAATACGTTTAAATATAAAGTTTTGATATATTTATGCTTTGATATATTTATCTAAAACGTGGAATTTGGTTAAATTTGGGCTCTTAACACATTCACGAGGCTCCAGTGTCGTTTTAAAAACAATTATCTTGAAAGATGTAAACACTTCAGACGTTTTAAATAAACCAATATGTTTCTACACGGAATATTTTATGAGATGCACCAATATAGGCTTCCTTGGCGTCATTTTCTCCCACCCGTATTCCGACATATGTCAGGTTCTGAGCTCTGATTGGCTGATTAACGTTGCACTTCCGTCTTTGCGACCAGTGATATTTTTAGCGTGTTTGTGGCTGCAGTTTTATTCAAAATGTTACCAAAGCAACCAGTTTATACTAATGACTAATTTATACTAATCTAATGACCCGAGTTTTGTTTATCAAACTGAATGGAACTGATCGGTTTGGACGACTCGGGGTTTTGTTTTGTTTGTTTGTTTTTTTTAAACACACTCTGCTCAGACTCTTATTCACTATATAATAAAGGTTTCTATCCGGAAGGTTTTGCGAGATAATTTCTAATTGTGAATGATGAACATGATTTTGTTTTTAATGACTGGACATATTACGATCTCAGTATAGAAAAAGTATATAATGAGCTGTTATGGTTTGATATATAAGTAAAAGTAGGAAATACTTACATTTACAAATTCAAAAATAATGATAATTAAACAAAATAAATGTTTTCCTGAAGATTTGTATGTTCTAAATATGGTATATTACCTTTTATAAACCATTAAGACCGAAGTATAAATCTATGGTCAGTTAACTTCTAGATGTAATAAAACATTATATATTTTATGATTAGCAATCAGAACATTTCTGTATGCAGGTATGGCGTGGAACGTTTGTTTCTACCCGGAGCATTTTGTGAGCTGCACCAGTGAAGGATTACTAGTTTTTATTTGTTTGAACTAATTAATTAAACCGTTTTTTTAAAATAATGTAATTTTTTTAAAAATAAATTATTATTAAAGGAACCGTACTGTGCTGAGTAATTGTTATATAGTTATCACTAACAAAATTGAAACGTGGTTTTTAATTAAATATTTACGATAAACGCCATTATGTTCAAAACAAACCAGTTTTTTGCGAGCTGCGCCAGCGAACAATTCACTAATGAAACTGTAAAAATATAAACATTAATAATTCCACGTATTTTGCGCTGATATTTTTAACCAAAACCTGGATTTTAACACATTCACGAGGCTCCGGGGTCTTTTTATAAACAGTTATCTTGAAACATGTAAACACTTCAGACGTTTAAATAAACCAATATGTTTCTACCCGGAATACATTGAGAGGTGCGCCGACATAGGCTACTTTCTCGTCATTTCCTCCCACCCGTATTCCGACAGACGCGCGTTCTGCGCGCTGATTGGCTGATTGGCTTTATACTTCCGTATTTGCGACCAGTTAACATTTAGCGTGTTTGTGGTTGCAGGTTTTTTTTTTTTTCAAAATGTTGCCAAACCAACCAACCACTTTATATCGTTAGTTATCGTTAGTTAATAGAAAGGATAATTATTTAATTAAAGTGAAACGGGTTTGTGTCAGAATGAGCCGTTATGTAGCGAGTTTAGCTGAGGCTCGGTGATGCTAATGCCCCAGACAGATGCTAACACCCCGCGGCCGCTCTGTCAGTGTGTGTGATCGGTGGCCCGCAGGATATTGTGTTTACACTGTTACCTACAATCCAAGAACCTGCTTTTCTCTGATTACACAAATGCAGATGAGTTTACTGAATGGTATTTAGTCACGGCTTCAGACAACAAGCACAAAGTTAACAGTGAAAGGGAGCGATTACAAAACAGCTGGGAACCAAAATACTTTTTCATTTGGCTGTAAAGACCAGCCTGTCTGTCTGTGTTTATTTGTTTATTTGTTTGTTTTTTCATGTTAGTATTTTTTCATAATGGTGCATTTTGCCACAGTAATATTGTGGTAATAGTTTGATGTGGTCTAACGGCCCCAATTGAAAAATATTTGGACACCCCTACTGTAACCTGTTCGGTTTCTACCCGGAAGATTATGTCAGTTGCACCAGTGAACGAATACCGCTGCTGCAAGTGTTAGTTGTTTTTTTTTCCTAACCGTTTTGCGACACTTTCAGCCATTCCCTTTGTGATTGGCTAGTAGCCTCCCGCCTCCTCAAGCGGATTGGCTACTAGTTGGTATTTGCAAATAATCCTACAAGCTAACGGTTTTATTATCCAATCTGCGTTCGCGTTTTCTTGAGGAGGCGGGATTTGTCGGAATACGGGTGGAGGGGAAATAATGCTTGCTAGCAGCAGTTTTGGTAAGACTCTCTGTACTGTTTATATTTATTAAAACAAGACGCAGACGCTCGAGACGGCTTTTAATCAGCTGTATTACGGTTATCTGAGGTTAGACTGTTTAGTTACTGTGTGTGTGATGAGTGACAACATGAACTTTATCCGCTGTGTGTAGAAAAGGACTGTAGCAGTGAGGCTAGTCAGGCTAGCAGCAGCGGTTAGCGTGTTTGTTTTTGTTTACAGTTTATCAGCTGGAGATGAGGAGCAGTGTGGATTACAGTTTACTCTTCATGTCATTTAACGGAGGAAACTGTTATTCAGTTAAAGTTTTATTAAATCCACGGAGTAGCTGTGATGTTATTAGCCGGTGGCTTTAGAGAGCTACAGTAAAGCTGCAGTCCTGTAAAGGTCATTAATGACTAAAGTATTAAATGTGAGTCTGAATCCTGTGAGGTGTGATGAAGAGATTTATCACAGAGTTTTACTGCAGGTACATCATCACTTTACTGTACTGCTGATAAACAATAAACAAAAAAACATTTCTCACTTCTAATGAAGTGATGCAGTGTTTCAGTCTGTAAAGTTTTAGTGTTTAGTGTATTTAAGTTTAGTGTTTGGTGTATATGAGTTTAGTGTATATGAGTTTAGTGTATATGAGTTTAGTGTTTAGTGTATATGAGTTTAGTGTATATGAGTTTAGTGTTTAGTGTATATGAGTTTAGTGTATATGAGTTTAGTGTTTGATGTTTTTGCAGTGAAATCAGCAGCGTCACTTTAAATATTGTTGGTTTTTTTTAAACCCCACACAGGAATTACAGCTTTACCTTCAGCACAGGTGTGAAAAGTGGTTTTTGTGTTGGAGATGTCAGGATTGAAAGAAGTGGACATGCGATAGCTTTCATATGAGCTTTAACAGAAGAGACAACACTAAAGTCTGCTACAGGGAGGAAAAGGTGAGCGACAACTAATTTACACTACCTCGCACTACCTCACACTACCTCACACTACCTCGCACTAACTCACACACCATCAGAACATCCAGCTAAACCCCACACCACACTGAGACCGTCACTGTCAGCTGATAGCGGCGTCTATCTGACAGTTTTTCTTTGAAAATTTACTCTCTATGATGTTTAAAATGATTTTTTACACTAAGCATGCCACTTAAAAAAACATACACAGCTAAAAACATGACTTACACACAAAAACACAGCTTTTTAAAACGATTAAAAGCCCTAACACAGTGCAGTCAGGTCTGTTTATCTAAACTTTCTCTTTTTTTTCATTTTCAAAATATTTTTTTTTCCCAGAAAAGTGTCCTTCAGCTGAGATGAGATCAGTTCTGAACAAAGCAGGAAATACTCTAACCTGCCCTGCTGCGGCATTAAAAGCTTTTCTCTGGTATTTCAGATTAGACGTGTTACATGATCTGATCAAATGTCTGATCCATGATTTTGCTGATGTGAGTCTGATTACTGCTCCTGAGAATCAGACCAGTCTGCTCTCTACATCCTGCGAGCTCTGACTGGTTAAAGTTTTAGTTTGAGTTATAATTCCTGCAGGAGAGGAGACGGAGACGGGCTGAGTGTAATCGTTAAACGTTTTAACGTGACCTTGACCTTGACCTTGAGCAGGTGCCGCGTGTGAAAGATGTTCGGAGCGACGCAGACGTCCAAGTCTCAGTTCCTGGATAAAGCGCGCCTGGCGCGGGAGGAGAGGAAGGGGCAGAAGGAGAGAGAGAGAGCGGCCATGCAGATCCAGGCTCTGGTGCGCAGGTTCATCTGTCGCTGTAGACTGCAGAGAGAAATCAGGTGAGGGTCACCTGTGACGTCAGTGCCGCATGCGTCGAGCGCACAGACGTCCTGTACCTTCTGCAATAAACATGATTTCACGTGCGTGTTGTTTACCCGGGCAGTAAAGTGTTTGCAAAGTGTTTCCTGTTTCTGAATATGAATATTTAAACCCTCTTTTCTCAGGAACGAGGTGGACGAGTTCTTCACGGCAGGAGAAACAGGAGCCGCTAAGAGAAACGCACTGTCCATCTTCAAAATCGCAAGGAAATTATTATTCGTATTCAACAAAGACGATAAGCTGGTACGTACGTTAACGAGCGTCGTCTCTGACCTCACCTCGGTCTCCGCACTCCTCCCTGTCACTGCTGTACCTTTCTGTAAGTGATGGATGATGATCAGTCTTTTCTCCACTCCGCAGAGGTTTGAGAAGCTCTGTAGAATGATTCTGAGCAGCATGGACGCTGAAAACGAGCCGAAAGTGAGTGAAGTGAGAATAAACCAGGCTCAGGATTGTTAAACATCACGGTATTACAGTGGTGGTGTTACAGCTTTCTGATGTTTTGTAGGTGTGGTACGTTTCTCTGGCGCTTTCTAAAGACCTGACCATCCCCTGGCTCAAACACATCAAAGACCTGCTCTGGCTCTCCTGCGAGTTCCTCAAAAAACTCAAGGTATTTATTTATATATTTATACATAACGGCTATTCTGGAGGAAACTCCGCCGTGATCAGAGCCACATCGTGTTCAGGGTGAAATTTTAGAGTCCCCACTAATTATAATTATAACATATGATACATTATGTACGATATGGATGATGATGATGAGTGAGTAATCATCTGTAGATTAAAGCAGAAACATTCTGATCTTGTAGAAAGTTGACTGAAGTTGAAAAAAACACAAATAAAATTGATGTTCATAACAATACAGTGATGTTTATTTCAGTAGTTATAAATGCAGGTAATAACATTAAAGCAGATCTAAACCTAATTGAAAAAGTTTATTTCAAAAAAATCATAAAAATACAAATCGTGAGAATCAGAATATTTAGTTCCGTTTTAAAAGATGAAAAGAAGCTTCGTGACTTGTTTTTATTTTATCTGTAGGAAATCCTGTAAAGTCTTCTTTAAAATGATTTCAAACAAATATATTTTGAATTTGATAGTGAATTAGGAGTTAGTGTGTATTCTGTCTCTCTCTCTCTCTCTCTCTCTCTCTCTATCTCTCTCTCTCTCTCTGTCTCTCTATCTCTCTCTCTGTCTCTCTCTGTCTCTCTCTCTCCCTGTCTCTCTCTCTCTATCTCTCTCTCTGTCTCTCTCTCTCTCTCTCTCTCTCTGTCTCTCTATCTCTCTCTCTCTGTCTCTCTCCATCTCTCTCCTCTCTCTCTCTCTTTCTCTCTCTCTCTCTCTGTAGCCAGACATCCTGCAGGATAATAAATTAGTGACTCTGTATCTGACGATGCTCATCACCTTCACCGACACGTCCACGTGGAAAATAGTGCGAGGGAAAGGTTAGTGCTCTCTGTGTTTGTGTGTGTGTGTTTGTGTTTGTGTGTGTGTGTGTGTTAGATGAGGAAAGTAAAATATGATGTGTTTGTGTGTGTGTGTGAAGGAGAGGCGCTGAAGCCTGCCTTAAACAGGATCTGTGAGAACATCATGGGTCATCTCAACCAGAAGGGTTTCTACTCCGTCCTGCAGGTGAAACCCGAGTCCAAATTACACTCACGCACACGCGCGCGCACACACACACACACACACACACACACACACACACACACACAGTCTTTTAACATTTATATTTATCTATTTAAGTTATCTGTTATTCCATTTGTTCTGTTTCTGAACCCTGTGTAGATTTTGTTAACCAATGGATTGGCGAGATCCAGGCCGTCTCTCTCCAAAGGCACACTCACCGCCATCTTCACACTGTCACTCAGGTCTGTTGCCGTGGAGATCGTGTTTACTCCTCCAGTGATGTGCTGCCATGTTTTTATTTTTTGAAAAAAAATGCTTGCTGCAGTGTGTGTGTGTGTGTGTGTGTCTAAGCTGTGTGTGTGTGTGTGTGTGTGTGTGTGTGTGTGTGTGTTACAGACCCGTCATAGCAGCACATTTCTCTGATAACCTGCTGAGATCTTTCCTCCTCCACATCATGTCCGTCCCAGCCGTCATCTCCCATCTCAACACACTCACTCCAGACGTACGTATACACACTCGCTCCACACGTACGTATACACACTTGCTCCACACGTACGTATACACACTCACTCCACACGTACGTATACACACTCTCTCCACACGTACGTATACACACTCACTCCACACGTACGTATACACACTCACTCCACACGTACGTATACACACTCACTCCACACGTACGTATACACACTCACTCCACACGTACGTATACACACTCTCTCCACACGTACGTATACACACTCGCTCCACACGTACGTATACACACTCGCTCCACACGTACGTATACACACTCGCTCCACACGTACGTATACACACTCGCTCCACACGTACGTATACACACTCGCTCCACACGTACGTATACACACTCGCTCCACACGTACGTATACACACTCGCTCCACACGTACGTATACACACTCGCTCCACACGTACGTATACACACTCGCTCCACACGTACGTTTACACACTCGCTCCACACGTGCGTATACACACTCGCTCCACACGTGCGTATACACACTCGCTCCACACGTGCGTATTCACACTCGCTCCATATTATATTTTCTTATATAATTGTATTTGCTAATTTCTACACACTGATACACTCTAATGTTTCCTCCTTATTACTCACACAAACATATTCATAAGGTTAAAAAATCATCACTCTTAGGAATCACCAGAAAGCGCCGTGTGTTTCTGTGTTAATAGTGTTTCCAGTCTGGTCAATTTCAAAAACCTGACGTGTGTGTGTGTGTGTGTGTGTGTGTGTGTGTGTGTGTGTGTGTGTGTGTGTGTGCATGTGTGCTATATGCAGTGCATGATAACGATGCAGACTCATGATCTCATGAGGAAGTTTATCTTGTTCCTGAGTCGAGAGGAGCAGTGTTTAGACATCTGTGTCTGTCTGGAGGGAAGTCACACACTCTGCTTACTGGGTAAGACTGTGTGTATGCGTGTGTGTGTGTACTCTCTAACTTACACTGTGTTTACACATGCAGTTTAATTCAAACCAAATTGATCAACATGCATATTAATATGGTGATATTGATATTAAAGTTTTAACAGATTCAGAATGCCAAATAGAAAAAAGGGACTGCTAATGTAATTCCTGTTTTTAGTGGGGCTTCATGCTCTCATGCTTTAATGTGATTTAGATTTTAACTGACAACATTTGTGTATGTATTAACCCTGGTGTGTGTGTGTGTGTGTGTGTGTGTGTGTGTGTGTGTGTGTGTGTGTGTGTGTGTAGGTAACCTGATACAGCTGGGTTACCTGAACGTGAAGGTGTTGGAGCAGGAGGCCGGTCACTTTGTGAGAGATCTGACAGACATGTTGTCTTACTGTCAGAGATACGTCTCTCAGAAAAAGTCCAACCTCACACACTGGCACCCGGTGCTGGGCTGGTTCTCCCAGACTGTTGACTATGGGTATTCACACACACACACACACACACACACACACACACACACACACACACACACATTCTTACACTCACTATCGTACTACAAAACCAAAACAGTCACCAGGACAGTCTGTCTGAAACTTATTCATACACTCACAGATTAATTCATCACTTAGTAACAACACTACTTCCATTTCTATACACATTATTATGCTAGTAATGTTTATATAATAGCTCATGTCTTACACTGTTCCAGTATTGTTCAAACAATAATATATTAGGACATTTATACAATATATAATATTAAGAGAACAGTGTTAGTATGTTAGTAGAGTGTTTTATTGAGACTGTTGTTCTGTTTTTTTAATAAACTCAGTTTGAACGAGTCGATGCCGCTGGTGACGAGGCAGCTGCAGTGTCTTTGGGGCGTTCCTGTGATCTGCACACTCTTCTGTGACGTCCTCAGCAAAAAACTGGAGGTGCAAGAGCCCGCCCCTTCTCCTGCTCAGCCAACCACAGCTCAGAACAACCTGCCCGTCAAAAGTGCGCACCAGCGTAGATTTTTATATACAAACACTGCTTGAATTGTGGCTTGAAATATAGTTTGAATGGAGAGAGCTTGTTGTTTATAGGAGCATTTATAATAACATTGCCATCGTTTTCTTCACTTGTTCACTCCTTCACTCAGTTTTAAACAATCCTGACAGTCAAATTTAGATAAATTCAGATAAACAGTGAGTTTTCACTTTTGTTCCATTCAGGTCTGTTTAAGCGAGCTTTCCAGAAGTCGGCGTCGGTCCGGAACATTCTGAAGCCGGTCGGGGGGAAGAGAGTGGACTCGGCCGAGGTGCAGAAAGTGTGCAGCGTGTGTGTGCTGTATCAGACGGCCCTCACCACGCTCACACAGATCCGCCTGCAGATCCTCACAGGTCAACACACACACACACACACACACACACACCACTTAAATTATTGTAGTCAGACTTCAAATAAGCACAGACAATATTAGTAAGTCCTTAGTAAGTCTTATACATACACATAGTGTACTGAAACCTTAAAGTAGTTTCGAATGCAGACTTTGTGCTTAGAGCCAGGAAATATGACCATCTTACTCCTGTTTTATTTTCAGTTTCATTATACAGCATTTATTATAACGCCCCATTAGCCTCACTATCTCACATCACACACACATGGAGTTATTTATCACTGCAGATTTTCAGCTAGGAAATTATTTCCCACTACAGCACCAAAACTCTGACAGCCTTCATGTAGTTTATATAAGTGTGTTTTTTTCCATTCCTTTTTACTTGTTTATTAGGATTGATATTTATTGTGTGTGTGTGTGTGTGTGTGTGTGTGTGCGTGTGCGTGTGCGCTGTGCAGGTCTGACGTATCTGGACGAGCTGCTGCCGAAGCTGTGGGCGTTTATCTGTGAGCTCGGACCTCAGGGAGGACTCAAACTCTTCCTCGAGTGTCTCAACAACGACACGGACGAGTCCAAACAGCTGCTCGCAATGCTCATGCTCTTCTGTGACTGCTCACGACACCTGATAACGTCAGTGACACACACACACACACACACACACACACACCTACACACACACACACACAGAGTGTTCTAGATCATTTGTCACTTTTCCAATGAGCTTTTTTTATTGCGTGGTTTAGTAACACATACATATGAATGTTAAAACTGTATTTTTTACTTATACACCTGATGATGAATGTTGTACCCGATGAACAGGATCCTGGATGACATCGAGGTTTACGAGGAGCAGATTTCCTTTAAGATGGAGGAACTCATCACCATCTCTTCCTTCCTAAACACGTTTGTGTATAAAATGATCTGGGATGGCATTCTTGGTGAGCTCCCATAGTCCTCTTACCTTTCCCACAGTGCAGTTCAGGACGGTGTGTGTGTGTGTTATTGACTAAGGGATTATAATCTATATTTTAAAAGGTTTATACAATCATCAATGTGTTTTATTGTTGTAATACTTGAAGACATAATAAGTAAAGCTTACTACTCAGTGTGTGTGTGCAGGAATGAATGTTGTGTGTGATGTGTTTGCAGAGAATGCGAAAGGGGAGAAGCTGGATCTGTTCCACA
Source organism: Cranoglanis bouderius (assembly GCA_023630585.1). Classification (NCBI taxonomy): domain Eukaryota; kingdom Metazoa; phylum Chordata; class Actinopteri; order Siluriformes; family Cranoglanididae; genus Cranoglanis; species Cranoglanis bouderius. Next base: position 1,471,525 of record CM042565.1, read on the forward strand.
GCGTACACGGCTGGCTGATGGTGCTGTATGAGAGAGACTGTCGCAGGAGATTCACACCTGATGAACACTGGCTACGCAAGTGAGTCTCACTGCTGTGATCTAACATCAGGTTTTATATCTAAAAAAATATATATCTAAACATCACAAAAGACGTCATCATGCTTGGCTAAGAAAGATGCGAGTAAAGAAGTTATGAAATCCAGTTTTTTGGTATAATTGATGGAGTGAACGTTACCAGAACGTCAAAACAGTCCCATATCTATGGCACCTTCTCCATTATTTTGCACTCTAATATACCCTAATATATTGCCCATGAGTGTTCAAGGTCAATGAAGCTCTTCACACTTGAAAAATTTCCTGACAACGATAATATAATATTAGAGGAAGCAAAGGAAATTATGTTTGTTTTTTTTGTGAACGTGTGTGTGTGTGTGTGTGTGTGTGTGTGTGTGTGTGTGTGTGTGTGTGTGTGTGTGTGTATCAGGGACCTGAAGCCTAGTCTGCTGTTCCAAGAGCTGGACAAAGGCAAGAAGAGAACTCAGCTGCTGCTGCAGTACATCCCTCATGTCATTCCACACAAAAATGTCAGTTCCACCATAATCACACCTTACTCAATTCAGTACAGGAATTTACTTAATGTCCTTTATAGAACTGAAGTAATATTCATTTCTGTCCTGCGCATGTGCAGTACAGCATTCGTTTATCAGGTTATTTTCATTACACATATTTTATGTCTCTCATTTTATCTATTCAGAGGGTTCTGATGTTCCGGAACATTGTGACGAAGGAAAAGGAGACGCTGGGATTGGTCGAGACAAGCTCCGCCTCCCCACATGTGACGCACATAACTATTCGACGCTCTCGCATGCTCGAGGTACGTGTGTCCAATCCCAGTGTCCGTTTACTTCTGTAAAACATTTTGGCATTGATAAACGATATAAATATTTAAGTGACTTTTTTCAAGACGGAAATTTTCTCTATCCCACTGATTTGCAGGATACAACATTACAACTACATATATTTTAATTTCTCTCCATCTGTATTACTCTCTCTCTCTCTCTCTCTCTCTCTCTCTGCAGGACGGATATGACCAGTTGCGTAGGCTGCCTGTGAACTCCATTAAAGGTGTGATCCGTGTGAAGTTTGTGAATGATCTCGGGGTGGACGAGGCTGGGATCGATCAGGACGGAGTGTTTAAGGAGTTTCTGGAGGAGATCATTAAGAAGGTCTTCAACCCTGCGCTCAACCTGTTCAAGGTGCTTAACAATATTTCTCTCTTCGTCTAGCACTGCACTGTAAAATCACTAAAAATGTATTTATTGACCAAGTGATATTAGAGAATCTTCTTCTAAAGATAATAAAGGCTGGTAATATACTGGTTCCACTTCAAACAATTCATTATTTTTTTTTCCCCCAACAAAACACCTGGGCAATAAGTATGTCTTCTCAGACAGGTCTGTAATCTGCCCTTTCTTCTCCCATACAGACGACCAGTGGGAACGAGCGCCTGTACCCCTCACCCACGTCCAGCCTCCATGAGAACCACCTGCAGCTGTTTGAGTTTGTGGGTAAGATGCTGGGTAAGGCGCTGTACGAGGGCATCGTGGTGGACGTTCCCTTCGCCTCGTTCTTCCTGAGTCAGGTGCTCGGACATCACCACAGCTCCTTCTACAGCTCCATCGACGAGCTGCCTTCACTCGACTCAGAGTTCTACAAGAACCTCACCTCCATTAAGGTGCTCTGTACAGCTCCTACTGTGGCACTCGGATAAAAACATTCAAAGGCAGTGATAATTATATACAATTGTTGTGAAAGTTTTCATTTAGATGATATGAAAGATGTATAAACTCTATAACGGCTTATTATTTGTATGTGTGTGTGTGTGTGTGTGTGTGTGTGTGTGTGTGTGTGTGTGTGTGTGTGGTTGATTTGCAGCGCTATGATGGTGATGTCAGTGATCTGGGTCTGACTTTATCATATGATGAGGATGTGATGGGGCAGGTAATCAGAAACAACATGTTTCTTTCTTCTACTCTATTAGTCTCATTCCATTCTCTCTTTGTCTTTCCTCCTTTTTCTACTTTTTTTCTGTTCATCTTTATACATATTTTATCTCTCTCCCAACAGTTAGTGTGTCATGAGTTGATTCCAGGTGGAAAGACCATTTCTGTTACTAATGAAAACAAGTGAGTCCTTCACACGTGTATATATGGCTTAAACAGCATTAGCACACTAGTGACGAATTTTAAACTTGGGAAGCAAACGAGTACGTTATCCTTAAAACGCTGGTTAAAATAAGTCTTTTGTACTCTCGTTCACTCTTCTCTCTCTTTCTTTCACCATCGCTCCAGGATCAGCTACATCCACCTGATGGCACATTTCCGGATGCACACACAGATAAAGGAGCAGACGGGGGCGTTTATCCGCGGTTTCCGCAGCATCATCAACCACGAGTGGCTGCACATGTTCTCCACCCCTGAGGTGCAGCGGCTCATCTCCGGGGACAACGCAGAGATTGATCTGGACGACCTCAAGTGCGTCTGTCCTCTCACTCTGTCTTTAAGTTTGCTTTATTGTGTATTAGGTGTATTGTATGTGAATGTACTCCAGCATCTGACTGTGTAACAGTGTCCGGGAGCTTCATACATGAAGTATTACTATAATGCTGTTTCTTGGGCAGTTATTTAAATGAGGGTGGAGTTACACTTTTCACAGGACAGCTGTTCAAACAAAGCAGGATTTCATAGAATAACTGTAGTATATTTGCTACCTTTATACTATACTCCCGCATTCCTGAAAGCTCTATAGGAAACTGTAATGTAGAGCAATGTAGAGCTACTGTTGTGTTAACGCAGGAGATGTGAATCGTTTCTCTTTGTCCTTTAGAAAGCACACTGTGTACTACGGCGGCTTCCACAGCAGCCACAGGGTGATAATCTGGCTGTGGGACATCCTGTCCAGTGACTTCACTCCTGAAGAGAGGGCCATGTTCCTCAAGGTGACACACCACAGCATGCTTTTACACTTACACATTGTTTAGATTAGTCAGAGTTATGTAGTCTGAACTGGGATTTTAAGTCTTAGGAGTTTTTTTTGATTGATACAGTATATACAGTCCCTTCTGAAAGTACTGATGAAAAGTCCTGGACCTGTTTCTTATCATGTTGTAAAGTTGTTCCTGATTTTGTCCTGATGTGTATTTTAGTTTGTCACCAGCTGTTCCAGACCTCCTCTGTTGGGTTTCGCCTATCTCAAACCCCCTTTCTCCATCCGCTGTGTGGAAGTGTCCGATGACCAGGTCCGATCAACACCACAGATACACACACACACACACACACACACACACACACACACACACACACACACACACACACACACACACACTTATCTGGAATGACTACATACGTTTAATATGCTTAATTAATACAGTTAAGAAAGATTACAACTAGGAATGGGCAAAAATATATGAAAATGTTTTTGATAAATAATACAAAATACTCCAGAACACATTTTATCTAAATAAAATATAGCATCTCGTAAGGAAGGGCATGAGATTAGTAGTGACAGTTCACAATGCTCTGTTAGTACTGGTGGATCATAGCCATCACTAATGCTAGGTATGCTTTAGATAACACACTGTTGGTATGTTATTGTTATTTCATGTGCCTATTGCTGATTTCAGTAACTTGTTCTGTGTGTATATATGTTTGTGTGTGTGTGTGTGTGTCTGTGTGTGTGTGTGTCTGTGTAGGACACGGGGGACACTCTGGGCAGTGTGCTCCGTGGTTTCTTCACCATACGCAAGAAGGAGCCTGGCGGCCGTCTGCCCACCTCCTCCACCTGCTTCAACCTCCTCAAACTGCCCAACTACAGCAAGAAGAGCATCCTCAGAGACAAACTGCGCTATGCCATCAGCATGAACACGGGCTTCGAGCTCTCTTAACACACACCTATACATCCTCACACAAGCTCATTCAGAAATCAGCAATGATGAAAAGGAAGCGTATATCAAGCTTTCTGATGTTCTGGGCATGTTCAGAGATGAGAGACATTAACTGCAGCAGCACAGAACGTGTCCATTGCGCGCTCACACACACACACACACACACACACACACACACACACACACACACACTGAATGGAAAAGGTGAGACCTCTGTCCTACTCAGCATCTGAAGCCAAAGGATCTTTACAGGCCTTATTCACCTCAGCCTGGAGTGTGAAACTCGATCAAACCCCCTCAGAGGATCTTATTCCTGCTTACACTTCAGTTTTATAGTAAAGTCTCGGTGTGTCTCTTTTGTTTCTCATTACTCACACTCCTGGACCTCCACTTCTCATGAGGATTGACACCGAACCCCTCACAGTAGTCAGAGTGTAACACAGCCGAGGGTTTCTCAGGCTTACAGACGGAGACGTGGACTCCTCTCTCTCTCTCTCTCTCTCTCTCTCTCTCTCTCTCTCTCTCTCTCTCTCTCTCTCTGTCTCTCTCTCGATCTCTCTCTCTCTCTCGATCTCTCTCTCTCTCGATCTCTCTCTCTCTCGATCTCTGCAATGGAAAGCAATACAGATGCAACACAAAGCCATGAAACACACCACATGAAGGAAACGTCCAGTTAAACAACAGGTCGTGTGTTCACTGAGGATTTTCTCAGACTTTTGTGCAGATTAAATGACGCAGCTGTTTGGATCACTGCTGTTGGTTCATATTGTGGCGCCATGTGAAAGATCTAGAATAACAAATTCCCATGGTTTTTTTTTTTTTTTTTTTTCGTCCCCTAATACACACTACAGGAGGAGAGAAAGTATTTAAGTGAGGTTTTGCACATTATTTGAATCAGAGCAGGCTGCCTAGAGTCTCGGTGGAAGTTTGCTGGACTGATTTGTTTAACAGATTTTATTGTTATGAAATTGAGACGAGTTCGCAAACTGAGAAACGAACCCTTATATGGTGTAAATATACAGTGAGCTGAGGACGACTAAATCATTTGCTATTAATTCCCTGTCGTCACAAGTTAAGGAAGACTGCGCTGAGTATTTGTAGTGCCGTGCTGCACAAACCACCAGCAGCATGAAACTAAACAAAGTGAAGTCTGTTAAACAAGCAGGCGTAGCTCCAGATGTCTGTAACGTCCTGTCATGGGGAAAATAACCTTCATAAAATGACTTTTTTTTTTGTATTCCACCTCATTTCCCCTCATTATTCCTTCAAATTTTGGTTTGATCGTCTTGTTTCTTTCAGGTGCTTACACTTTTTTGTGTTTAATTATTTTAACATTAAACCACACACACACACACACACACACACTGCTCTGCCGTTGTTTAATAGTGTTACACTGGAAACAAGCCATATGAAGAAGGAGATGACCGAGTGTTAAACCAGCTCCCGGATTATTTAGAGACCGGACTCTGAAGGACTCTGACGTTCTCCTCTTGCATGATGTCACTGGATGCTTCAAAACTGTCGTCCTGTCACTAAATTAAAAAATGAGGGCATTCTTTTTTTTTTCTTCTTCTCTCTTTTAAGATTTTACAAAGCAGCTAAATTATAAACTATACGTTTTAAACCGAGTCCCAGTACGCAGGTATTGGTGCATGAGCATGTTAAAGAGCTGGATGAGAAGCAATAGCTTATTTACAGAAAGGTAATCTTTTGTACGCGATGTTTTCCCCAGTCATTGTGCAGTGTGTGTGTGTGTGTGTGTGTGTGTGTGTGTGTATAATACTGAATTAGAGTCTTGTACATCAGCTGTGCCTGCAGTGCTTTTTCATCTCTACATTTTTACTGCATATCGTACACATTCTACCCTTTTAATCAGCGGTATTAGTGTGTGTTATTCAGATCACGATGGTGAAACGTGACTGGCCTGGAGCCGACGGTTTCAAATCTAACACACTGCATGAAGGGATTAATGTGGTGTCCAGGTTTGGGAATCACTGCTGCTTGTCTTACATGTTCACTCCTTCTGACTGGCTTTGAGAAGGTCTGTGTTCTGCACTCATCTGTCTGAATTCTTCCTGTCTTGTGCTTCTGTACGTGTAAATATCACGATCCTTTCAGTGTGACCGAGCTGAACGATGCTGCTGATCCTAACGAGATGAACACAAGGGCTTTGGACTGCATTTTTATCCAGATGGACTGGGGTGTGTGTGTGTGTGTGTGTGTGTGTATGCTCTCCGGGTTGTAGAACTGAACATTAATGCAAACCAAACTTTTAAGAACTGAAGATTACAGACTGAGCTTGACTGATGATCTTCAGACTTTAATGATGTCATAAAATCTTTTCTTATTTTTTCCTCCTTTAAAAGATTGAAATCTCCTTCATCCCTGTTTCTGCGCTCGAGGAAGTTTTTGAACTTGGTTCCACTACAGAAGCAGCAGGTCGCTATATATATATATTTTTTTTTTCTAAAGTGTCATATTTCTTCTGTAAAATGTAAACTTACTCAGTTCAATCATGTAAACATTGGAAAATCTTTACTAAACAACCAGTGTGTGTGTGTGCAGTTTATTTTATACCACAGCGCCGTTGAATTCTGGATTGTGATTGGGTCAGAAGGTGTTGATTAATTCTCTATAACAGCAGCTCTGACAGAAGCGCAGCTGCACGTCACAGGTTTATATTAATGCACTCTTTCTAATACGTTATCGTTTCTATAGTAACGGCTCATTCACAGAGACTTTATACGTTTTCTAACAGTCAGAAAGTTTTCTTGGCTTAGGAAAGTTTTCAGTACAGAGGAGATAACACTTTCTAGTTTCCAGAGAGAGAATAAAAAGAGGCTGATGAGGGAACGACTGTTTATAGCTGCTATAACATAAGTGAGAACAGGAACTAACCTGTTTTATTGACATTCCACAATGTTAAATGTAATTATCAATGGTATAACAGTAACTCTGGAGTAACATCCTGCCATTGATTGAAATATTGAAAATAATCATGATTTTATTTTTATATGTCTTCATCACGCCAAAAGTAGGCTAATTGCTAACGTCACGTGTTGCTCAATCGTGTTTTAGAAGTGAATGTGACTTACATCAAGCGCAGCACACACACAGGCGTTGGGTCTCTGCAGTGTTGCAGCACTGTGAGATGTGAGCTCTGTACATTAGCGCTCACTACACTATGGTGAGAATCCCAGAGAGTGTGAAATGTAGACTAGGTGGTACTACAGGGGTTTCAGCGTTCACACAGGCCAAATAAAACTAGGCAGCAGCTGTATTTGGTCTGCAAGCCTTTAGTCTGAGACATAGAGGACCATAAAGTCATCCTGAAGAAGTCTTGAGGCAGGCGTTAGGGGGCGTACGGAAAATGTCCTCACCTGATGCTCCGAATCACCTGAACTCAGTTTATTTGTGTGATGAAGGGCTCAGGGACACCGAATATTTATTAATACAAACCAGGAAGAGTCGTTAAAAGGGTCAGCAGAGACACACAAACACAATCCGAACATCAGGGTCGAGATACCAGGCAGGAGCTCCAAATATCAGCCGCAGCAAAGGCAACAGGCAGAAATGTAGCCGAGGCCAGGACCAAACACAGCTCGTGCCTACAGCCAAATCACAGCCCTGCTGATATTCAGTATCACTGCACTTTTGCTCGTGAGATATTGCTTAATTAGATTATAATCTCCATGATCTAAAGTCTAAAATCTCTCTAACTATAAACACTAGGGGGAATTTAACATGCTTCCTACCCTCAACATTTCACTCAACACAGCATCAGAATTGTGTAGAAGAGCCAGACTTTAGTGTTTAGTGCTGCAGGAGCTGAACACTGACCTGGTGTTTCTCTGGATGATGTGAAACAGTTTGTTGTATCTTTGTGTTTGAGTTTTTCTTCACAATAAATACAGCTGCAAGAAAGAAATGTGAACCATTTGGAATGATCTCTATTTCTGCAAACCAACACATTCTGCCTAAATTAATAAACTATAGTCGGGTCCATAAGTATTTGGAGAGTGACATAATTTTCATTATTTTGCGTCTGTACACCACCACAATGGATTTGAAATGAAGCAGTCAAGGTGCAATTGAAGTGAAGACTTTCAGCTTTAATTCAAGGGGTTTAACAAACATTTTGCATTAACCCCTAAGGAATTACAGCTATTAATTTCAGAGTCCCTCCATCAAAAGTTATTGGGCAAACTAACATAAATGTTAGGATTATTTTTCATTCTTGGATGCAAATCTTTTGCAGTCAATTGCTGGTTGAAGTCTGGAACTAATGAACATCACCAGATGCTGAGTTTACCCTCCTTTGCCAGGACTTTACTGCAGCTGCCTTCAGTTGCTGTACAGTTTAGTATTAATTAAAAGCTGTCCAGGTCCTGAGGAAGTAAACCTGCTAAGCATAACTGATGCTCCCAGCACCATGCTTCAGGGTTGTGAAGATTTCTGATTGGTCAGAGCGCTGACTCCTCCCCCTTTAGAAACATTTCTGCTGAATACAGGAGCAGGAGGAGGATCTGAAACTTGCTCTCACTAAACCGAGTAAAACCGAGATAAAGTAGAAGATCAGATCAGTAAATGATTATTATTGTGTGTTAGTTTAGTGTTGTATTGGATGAGAGATTAGACTGAGAGACTAGACTGAGAGATTAGACTGAGAGATGGCGCGCGGCAGTGCAGTTATGAAAGCTCTGATTTTCCTCACATTGTCTCTTCATCTTTCATCAGCAGGTGAGTTCTGTAATGTTTACTGTCTTTATTATATTTATTTACTCTCTAATATTAAAGTTTAATGCTCAGGCTGTGATAAGGGGAGATCTGACAAAGTTACAATAAATAAATAAATAATAAAAATGATAAATACATTTTAAAAATCTGTTAGTCTGTAAAAAAAAACATGCTGTGTATTATTATTAGTATGATCATTATTATTATTGACTATGATGTTTGCAGATGACGTTGTGATCTGTAGTGAGAGCAGGGAGCAGGTGGAGGAAACTCTAGAGAGGTGGAGGTTTGCTCTGGAGAGAAGAGGAATGAAGGTTAGTCGCAGCAAGACAGAATACATGTGTGTGAATGAGAGGGATCCAAGTGGAACAGTGAGGTTACAGGGAGAAGAGATAAAGAAGGTGCAGGATTTTAAGTACTTAGGGTCAACAGTCCAGAGCAACGGGGAGTGTGGAAAAGAGGTGAAGAAGCGTGTGCAGGCAGGTTGGAATGGGTGGAGAAAAGTGTCAGGTGTGTTGTGTGATAAAAGAGTACCAGCAAGAATGAAAGGAAAGGTGTACAGGACAGTAGTGAGACCAGCGATGTTGTATGGTTTGGAGACAGTTGCACTGAGGAAAAGACAGGAGGAAGAGTTAGAGGTAGCAGAGCTGAAGATGTTGAGGTTCTCTTTGGGAGTGACGAGGATGGATAGGATCAGGAATGAGTACATCGGGGGACAGCACATGTGAGATGTTTTGGAGACAAAGTTAGAGAGGCCAGGTTGAGATGGTTTGGACATGTTCAGAGGAGGGAGAGTGAATATATCGGTAAAAGGATGCTGAGGTTAGAGCTGCCAGGCAGGAGGCCGAGAGGAAGACCAAAGAGGAGGGTTATGGATGTAGTGAAGGAGGACATGAAGGTAGTCGGTCTGAGAGAAGAGGATGCAGGGGATAGGGCTAGATGGAGGCAGATGATTCACTTTGGCGACCCCTGAAGGGATCATAGTCCATGGAGATTCCTGTCTGACCTCATCTGTCAGCCTGTCCATCACCACCGCAAACAAGAAGGGGCTCAGAGCCGATCCTTGATGCAGTCCCACCTTCACCGTGAACTCCTCTGTCACACCTACCGCACACCTTACCACTGTCATACTGCTCTCATACATATCCTGCACCACTCTAACATACTTCTCTGCCACTCCAGACCTCCTCATACAATACCACAGCTCCTCTCTTGGCACCCTGTCATACGCTTTCTCTAAATCTACAAAGACACAATGGAGCTCTTTCTGACCCTCTCTGTACTTCTCCATCAACATTCTCAAAGCAAATATTGCATCTGTAGTGCTCTTTCTTGGCATGAAACCATACTGCTGCTCACAAATGCTCACTTCTCCCCTCAGCCTTGCTTCCACTACTCTTTCCCACAACTTCATTGTATGGCTCATCCGCTTAATACCTCTGTAGTTTCCACAACTCTGCACATCTCCCTTGTTCTTAAAAATCGGCACCAAAACACTTCTCCTCCATTCCTCAGGCATCCTCTCACTCTCTAAGACCTCGTTGAACAACCTAGTTAAAAACTCTACTGCCATCTCTCCTAGACACTTCCATACCTCCACTGGTATGTCATCAGGACCAACCACCTAAAGTTTGACTGTAATAATAATAAATAAATATAAGAATAGAAGCAGTGAGAGTTTGTTATGAGTGTAGAATATAAAGTGGAGGTTAAAAATGTAAACACACAGAGGAATGTAGAATTTACTGCTGACTCACTGGATTCAGTTTGTGTGTGTGTGTGTGTGTGTGTGTTTACACTTTTACAGTCACACACACTCTCTACAGTACGTCTACACTGCAGTTACACCAGGGATAAATTTCCCAGAATTCACTGTTGTGGGTCAGGTGGATGGAGAGGAGTTTAATTACTACGACAGTAACATCAGGAGAGACAATCCAAAGACGGAGTGGATACAGAAGATCACTGCTGAGGATCCAGATTACTGGAGCAGAGAGACACAGATCATTCAGGGCACTCAGGAGGTCTGCAAAGTCGGTGTGTCTACACTGATGCAGCGCTTTAATCAGACTGCAGGTAAACACACACACACACCTTTAATCACTAACACACACACACACACACACCTTTAATCACTAACACACACACACACACACCTCTTATCACACAGTAAATCCGCTAATACACTGCACAACATTACACTAATTATCATTTACTTTAATTACTGTATAAATAAATTAGCCGTGTTCGCTAGTAAGAGTGCTAACGTCACACACACACACACACACACACACACACACACACAGACAGAGTGAACACGTGATCAGTTTTACACTGAGGTCAGTCCTGATATCTGTGGAGATAAAGGAGTAAATCTTCTGTCTTTAATATCAGAGAGAAAAATCACACGGAGGGAAATAAAGATATAAATATAAATGAGATGTTAATGAGATGTAAATGAGATGTTAATGAGATGTGAATGTGTGAGTGATGAGGAACTAAATGAAGAGTAAAGTGTAGTGTGGTGTTTGAATGGAGAGTGTAGAAGGAGGCGGAGCTCAGCTGGACCTCATCACCGCTTGTGTGTGTGTGTGTGTGTGTGTGTGAGTAGAGAGTTATAATCTAAACTATAATAATAAGGTGTTTGTTGTAGTGTTTCTTCTGTTCCACAGTTTTATACAGAGTAGGTAAAGTGGAAATGAAGATACAGTTAGTGTAATGAGTACGGTCGGTGCAATGCAACATTAGAACAGTATTAGGGCATATCGGAGTGTTGTGGCATTCAAACTGTGATCATTTTGATATATTTATATTTCACACTGATCAAAAAGAGTTTGTACAGCCGTGGCCAAAAGTTTTGAGAATGACACAAATATGAATTTTTACAAAGTCTGCTGCCTCAGTTTTTATGATGGCAATTTGCATATACTCCAGAATGTTATGAAGAGTGATCAGATGAATTGCAATTAATTTCAAAGTCCCTCTTTGCCATGAAAATGAACTTAATCCCAAAAAAACATGTCCACTGCATTTCAGCCCTTCCACAAAAGGACCAGCTGACATCATGTCAGTGATTCTCTCGTTAACACAGGTGAGAGTGTTAACGAGGACAAGGCTGGAGATCACTCTGTCATGCTGGTTGAGTTAGAATAACAGACTGGAAGCTTTAAAAGGAGGGTGGTGCTTGAAATTATTGTTCTTCCTCTGTTAACTATGGTTACCTGCAAGGAAACACGTGCAGCCATCATTGCTTTGCACAAAAAGGGATTCACAGGCAAGGATATTGCTGCTAGTAAGATTGCACCTAAATCAACCATTTATCGGATCATCAAGACCTTCAAGGAGAGAGGTTCAACTGTTGCGAAGAAGGCTTCAGGGCACCCAAGAAAGTCCAGCAAGCACCAGGACCATCTCCTAAAGTTGATTCAGCTGCAGGATCGGGGCACCACCAGTGCAGAGCTTGCTCAGGAATGGCAGCAGGCAGGTGTGAGTGCGTCTGCACGCACAGTAAGGCGAAGACTTTTGGAGGATGGCCTGGTGTCAAGAAGGGCAGCAAAGAAGCCACTTCTCTCCAGGAAAAACATCAGGGACAGACTGCTATTCTGCAAAAAGTACAGGGATTGGACTGCTGAGGACTGGGGTAATGTCATTTTCTCTGATGAATCCCCTTTCCGATTGTTTGGGACATCTGGAAAAAAGCTTGTCCGGAGAAGAAAAGGTGAGCGCTACCATCAGTCCTGTGTCATGCCAACAGTAAAGCATCCTGAGACCACTCATGTGTGGGGTTGCTTCTCTTGCTTCTTGTGGGCTCACTCACAATTTTGCCTAAGAACACAGCCATGAATAAAGAATGGTACAAAAACATCCTCAGAGAGCAACTTCTCCCAACCATCCAAGAACAGTTTGGTGACGAACAATGCCTTTTCCAGCATGATGGGGCACCTTGCCACAAGGCAAAAGTGATAACGAAGTGGCTCGGGGAACAAAACATCGACATTTTGGGTCCACGGCCAGGAAACTCCCCAGACCTTAATCCCATTGAGAATTTGTGGTCAATCCTCAAGAGGCGGGTGGACAAACAAAAACCCACAAACTCTGACAAACTCCAAGCATTGATTATGCAAGAATGGGCTGCCATCAGTCAGGATGTGGCCCAGAAGTTGATTGACAGCATGCCAGGGCGAATTGCAGAGGTCTTGAAAAAGAAGGGTCAACACTTCAAATATTGACTCTTTGCATAAACTTCATGTAATTGTCAATAAAAGCCATTGACACTTATGAAATGCTTGTGATTATACTTCAGTAACAGTAACATCTGACAAAAAGATCTAAAAACACTGAAGCAGTAGACTTTGTGAAAATTAATATGTGTGTCATTCTCAAAACTTTTGGCCACGGCTGTAGGTTTGTCCTTCACATTTTCTGGGAGCGTTTCAGTGACATTGCATGACAGGGCAGTAGCTGACCAGTAGGCGGCAGTCAAGGCTCCTGTATTATTCGGTGTGCACAAACACCAGTACATATCTCACACAGAGGCCTCACTGTATGTGTGTGTGTGTGTGTGTGTGTGATTTAAATGCTGGATTACCGTATCTGTAGTAGTTTCAGCATGCACTTATACCCTGAGTGTAGTTTATGACTTTCTTTAAAAATGCCATTCTTCGCTTAATGTTCAGTTTTTTGATCTTCATGTGCAACATGTGCATTAAAACATGTGACACTGCATTCCAGCATAAGAACCTTATCCCATCTGTGAAACATGGTGGTGGTAGTATCATGGTTTGGGCCTGTTTTGCTGCATCTTGGCCAGGACGACTTGCCATCATTGATGGAACAATGAGTTCTGAATTACACCAGCGAATTCTAAATGTCAGGACATCTGTCTGTGATCTGAATCTGGAGAAAGTTTGTCATGCCGCAAGACAATGACCCTAAGCACACAAATCGCTCTACCAAAGAACGGTTAAAGAAGAATAAAGTTAATGTTTTGGAATGACCAAGTCAAAGTCCTGACCTTAATCCAATAGAAATGTTGTGGAAGGACCTGAAGCAAGCAGTTCATGTGAGGAAACCCACCAACATCCCAGAGTTGAAGCTGTTCTGTACTGAGGAATGGGCTAAAATTCCTACTTTAGGACTTGTGTGAAAATCTGATGATGTTTTAGGTTATATTTATGCAGAAATATAGAAAATCCTGAAGGGTTCATAAAATTTCAAGCACCACTGTATGTGTAACATAAGTGACAAGTAAAAATCTACATTACATTTATTGACAGCTTTTCAAAGGTTCAGGAGGTGTGTTCATCTCTGTGCTGCTGTCATATCCAGCTTCAAATATGTGCGCAAAGGTGTACTTTTGATTTTGACATTGGTGGGGACATTAAAAAAAAAAAAAGAAGTCCACAGATCCACAGGATTTTGAACCAGTGATCTGTAAATATGTGCTTAATAGACCTCTGAGTATACCAGTGCAACCTCAATGTAACACTACAACTACAAATCTACATTTACTCTTATAATCACGTTGTTACAAGCCTAGGCCTCACCTGTGACCCTGCCTCTCCACCTGCCTCTCTTCCTGCTCTGTCTGAGCTACTACCTGCAGCACGGCTTCTGTCACCTGATAAAATAACACACTGATGCATGCCATATGAACACTGCACTGAGGAAAAACATTTATGGCTTAGTTAAGTATTATGACCATTATTGTTGACTCTATACATTAGAAATTGAGAAAATATTTTATGTGATTTACACTTTTACTTGTTGTAAAGTAGCTCCTAATGTCCACTCATATGTGTGATATGTGTGTGTGGGGCAATTAGGCTAAAATGCAGTGTAGCGTAAATTTTACCAAAAGGGGCATTATTATGCATTATTCTTTTCCACGAGAATAATGTAATGGATCAACTTTAAACATGAAACGAAACAGAAGCGCACGCTTGGATTCAACGCCCCTTTTTAAAGGAGGCGAGTTTTACAGCGTGCCCACGTTATCTACAGGAATGTGTAGTAACTCGGATGAATCTGCAACGTTTAAAATAATATTCTCCACCAGTTACAATTTATGTAACAAATAAAAAAAAAGATGTTTAACACGTTTAAATGTATTCTCCAATTTATGTGAGGAATTGGCTCGAGTGGCGTGGAATATATCTATATATCTAATCAACGCGTGTTGTGACCAGTTATAAATATACATCAGCCGTGAAAGGGAATTTATATAGGTGCACATATACATATAGATAATTAACTACAACGGATTATAATTAATTGTTACTATGTATGTGGCCTAGATCAGCTTTATGAACTCTAAAGAGTGAGTTTATCCTTCTGGCCAGGAAGAATTAACTCACGAAGTGTATTATTAAAGATAGAGCGGGTAACGAAGATCTTATGCAGTATTTAATTGACTCATCACGTGACCAAAAACAGAGAAAATCAAGCGTGGGATAATAGATTTTAATAGCTATTTGTGACTATGGATACACACGACTAATTCTAAGCAAAACATACATATATACACATCTATATACAGGGAGAGAAAAGGGATAGAGAGAAAGTAATGAAAGAAAGGGAAGCAGACAAAAACACAACTATTTAGCCTTTTTCAGAACCAGCACGAACTTAATTCTCCTGTAACACAGGGGTCCAATCTTAACGCAGATATAGGTCATTAACTATACTTGCATGGCCTCAAGGTTGAGAGTTTGTGCGAGGTCGGGTAGAGTTCGCTGGTTTGTTGTTGTTTGGAAAGGCGTGAGCCCGGAGGTAGTTGCATCTTGTGTCCGGAGAGAGAGAGATCCTGGCTTCCTCTTCCCGGGGCACGTGGCCCCGGGGGAGAGAAACCGGAAGAAGTGAAGTTGAGAAGTGAAGTCAAACTCTGAAGTCTAACTCTCAAATCCAAAGAGGGAAGAAGAAGAGGAGAAGAAGAAGAGTGAAGTGAGCGTGGTGTTGTTTTAAAACAACACCAGCGCACACGCCTCTTTGGGCTATGGGCCAATCAGGAAGTTGGGTTTGCATGTCCGGATGACTCTCTTTGTCTGGTCTCGGACCCTAATTTAAATGTCCAGGGAGGAGCTGGCTTATACCGTGTTATAAATGAAATTAAGTGAAAACATGAAATGATGTATCCCATTGCAATATGATATGCATAATCAATCCGGGTATCTCGAGACGATTAACTACATACCAAATTCGATGGATTTGTGAAGAATATTACAAATAAAACCTGGTTACAGACATTTAAAATGATATGCTAGATTAAAACTATTTAAAGTCATTAAGGTTAGTTAAACACACAATATATGTAAACAAAATAACATCACACTATTTAGACATGGAATAATTACATATAATTACACGTTACATTGAAGAGAGAGGGGTTTCTCCATTGTGTGTGTAAGGTAAGTGTGGGGGTGTGTGTGTGTGTGTGTGTGTGTCGTAAAGTAAGTGTGTGTGTGTGTGTGTGTGTGTGTTGGATCCCTGCTGACGAACTAATCATGAAGTTTCCCAGAAGTTCAGTCATCAAAGGTTTCTTTTATTGCAGGGGTAAGTCCGGTGTGGGTCCCAGAGAGACTTTTTGCATTCCAAAGGGGGCATCTGGCCGCAGGAGGCCTCTCGGGGTTACTCTATGTTTAGTTTGGGTTAATGTAGAAATCAGTTTGAGAATAGATCATACGCTACAGCAGGATGTCAGGATGGCAGCAAAAAAGAAAGGTGGACATATGGAGCTACTTTACAACAAGTCAAAGTATACACACACACAAACTAACGTTTTGTCACGTATTGAAAAAAAAAAAATAAATCCACATTGGGATGTTGCAGCCTGACACGAAGCAGGTTTGCTATTGCCACTATGTAGTGTGTTATTTTCCTATAACAGCACGGCCTGAAGTGTGTTATATCTTTTATACCACAACCGTCTGTTGTGTGTTTATTTCTTATTTAACGTAGGCAAGAGTGCTGAGTCCAGCTTCACACAGCTGTTTAGAAGTGTACCAAAGCTATATACATAAGTCTTTCCCCCGTGTTTTTTCTCTTTGTTTTTTACTGCCTGTAAATCCATATTTAGTCAGTGTTTTGGTATACAGTATATTCACGTTAATTTTCATGACTTCTGTTGTTACACTGAGTCAGAAGCACTTAAAGTTGTTGAGGAATTAGCAGGGGTAGATGGTTGGAGAAATATGAATTTAGTGCAGAGTATCAGAACGGCGAAAAAAAAAAAGACTAAAATAACACTTACACTCAATATGAATGTGACTTGTTTGAATGTGTCTCACAGTAACATTTCACAATAGTAGCACACAAAATCTGAATAATACAAAAGTGGAGATGAATTTCTCTTACAATTCCATTTGTACTTAAAACAACCCGACGTATCGATTGTCAATAAAAAGAGAGGAAGGAAGAAGTAAAGATTTCATCAGGGAGATTGAGAAAGAACAGAAACCATGTGACAGAAGGCAAAAAGTACAAGGCCAAGTTAAAACCTGTAAATAATATAAGAAGTGTCTAAAACCAGTGTCTGAATGAGCCACACTGATTATACTGACCCCTAAATGATACAAAGAATACAAAAACAGGTCTGAAACTATACACTGGTTTAAGAAAGGTAGTTTAAACTACTGTATATAATGATACTGTAATTTAATTCTTGATACAGTCTTACATGTTACAGGAATGCTAACTCTCTACTTCCACATCTTACACCCCTACACACTTTCTAGCAGTGTATCACATGTTCAGGGAGGCTGCAACCGACAGCGACTCCACCAGCTTGGAGGGATACATGGCAGTGAGCATCTACATCAGCACTGGTGATATCACTGTCTCCAGGACAATCACTACACACTCCAACCAGAAGCCGTGGATGACTGCGGAGGCGCATGCACTGCTGAAGACCCGAAACTCCGCCTTCAGGGCAGGTGACAAGGTGGCCCTAAGAACAGCGAGAGTCAAACTGTCCCAGGCCATCAGAGAGGCAAAGCGTGCACACGCCCAGAAAATCCACAGTCACTTCACGGACAGTGGCCACACGTGGCGCATATGGCAGGGCATTCAGGTCATCAGCAACTACAGGACAACATCACCCGCCTCTGACAGTGATGCCTCCCTTCCATATGCGCTGAACAACTTCTATGCTCAGTTTGAGGTGCAGAACGATGTGACGGCCAGGAAGACCACCCCTCCTATCAACGACCAGATATTG
Source organism: Cranoglanis bouderius (assembly GCA_023630585.1). Classification (NCBI taxonomy): domain Eukaryota; kingdom Metazoa; phylum Chordata; class Actinopteri; order Siluriformes; family Cranoglanididae; genus Cranoglanis; species Cranoglanis bouderius. The sequence continues at coordinate 1,489,419 of CM042565.1, forward strand.
TCTAACCATGGTTGATGTGGGGAAAACTCTACACAGAGTCAACACACGGAAAGCTGCTGGACCAGACAACATTCCTGGCAGAGTGCTCAGAGGATGTGCAGACCAGCTGGCAGATGTTCTCACTGACATCTTCAACATCTCTCTGAGCAGCGCCATCGTTCCAATGTTCTTCAAGGCCACCACCATTGTCCCCGTGCCGAAGAAGTCTTCAGTGTCTTGCCTCAATGACTACCGTCCCGTTGCACTCACACCTATCATCATGAAGTGCTTCAAGAGGCTCGTCATGAGGCACATCAAGATCCTGCTGCCCCCTTCACTGGACCCCCTGCAGTTCACGTATCGCCCCAACCGCTCAACAGATGATGCCATCGCCACCACCCTACATCTGGCCCTTACCCACCTGGACAAAAAAGACACCTATGTTCGAATGCTGTTCATAGACTTCAGTTCAGAATTCAACACAATCATTCCTCAGCACCTGATTGGAAAGCTGAACCTGCTGGGCTTGAACACCTCCCTCTGCAACTGGATCCTGGACTTCCTGACTGGGAGACCTCAGCCAGTCCGGATCGGGAACAGCATCTCCAGCACCACCATGCTGAGCACTGGTGCCCCCCAGAGCTGTGTTCTCAGTCCACTGCTGTTCACGCTGCTGACTCACGACTGTGCAGCATTCAACAGCTCCAATCACATCATCAGTTCAGCGATGACACAACCATGGTGGGTCTCATCAACAAGAACGATGAGTCAGCGTACAGAGAGGCGTTGCAGCGGCTAACGGACTGGTGACTTCAGGAGAGCACAGAGCGACTGCTCTCCGCTGAACATCGACGACTCCTCTGTGGAGATCATCAAGAGCCCCAAATTCCTTGGTGTTCACTTGACGGAGAACCTCACCTGGTCACTCAACACCAGCTGCATAACTAAGGAAGCCCAGCAGCACCTCTGCTTTCTGAGAAGGCTGAAAAAAAGCCCATCTCCCACTACATTCTACAGAGGAACCATTGAGAGCATTCTGAGCAGCTGCATCACTGCCTGGTTTGGAAATTGCACCATATCGGATCGCAAGACCCTGCAGATCGTGAGGACAGCTGAGAAGATCATCGGGGTCTCTCTTCCCACCATCCTAGACATTTACACCACATGATGCATTCGCAAAGCCACCAGCATTGTGGATGACCCCACACACACCTCACACAACTCTTCACCTTCCTGCCATCTGGAAAAAGGTACCAGAGACATGATTACACAATAATTACTTGTGTTATAATCATTTTGGGGAATGAAACACTGATTGATTTAAACTGTAAATGGTGAAGCTTCTATCACCAACTCAAACCTCTCACATTTAGGAATTTATACTACATGTCATCTATGTATAGATGTATAAATATACAATGCACATTTCACATTCTCACTGGGGCCTGAGCTTCACTGAGAATCACATCTTATGACATGACTGCTATAAAACACAGACACACCATGGTGAGGCTGGAGGCCCTGGAACGCATCAGTGAGCAGTGTTCCTTACTATTATTTGGTCCTGAGACTTTTCTTGATAAAGCTGTGGCATGACCAGGAGTTGATAAGCCTGCTTACCTGCTATGGTTGAGAAAGCAAGTGAAATTTGCCATGTCAAAGCAGAAATATGGACTGCACCTGGAGCTATTTCAGATGAGTCATGTATAGAGTGGCTTTGATACATACACTCAGTTGCCACTTTATTAGGAACACCTGTTTATGCAATTTATGCACGGCAGTGGTGGCTCAGGGGTTAAGGCTCTGTCTGGGTTACTGGTCAGAAAGTCAGTGCTTCAAGCCCCATCATCAAGAAGCTGCCACTGTTGGGCCCTTGAGCAAGACTCTGAACCCTCTCTGCTCCAGGGGGACTGCATCATGACTGATCCTGCGCTCTGACCTCAGCTTTCTAAGATGCTGGGATATGCAATGAAAGGAATTTCACTGTACTGTAATGTATATGTGACAAATAAAGGCTTCTTCTATTCCACCGGGTGATGTTTTTCTGATCTTTAATTGTCCAGTGTTGGTGAGTCTGTGCCCACTGTACCCTCAGATTCCTGTTCTTGACTGACAAAAGTCGAACCCAGTGTTGCCTTCTCTTATCTGCTTCTCTTCTCTTTTCTGTTTTTCTGCTCACCACAGTTGTAAAGAGTGGCCGTGGCCTTCCTCGCAGCTGGAACCATTCTCATCAACAAGACATTTCCACCAGCAAAACTACTGCTCATTGGATGTTTTTTGTTTTTCACATCATTCTGTGTAAATCAAGAGAGTGTTGTATGTGAAAATCCCAGGAAATCAGCAGTTACTCAAACCAGCCCCTCTAGCACCAACAACCATTCTTAGCTTCACTTTAGGTCAGTCACATTTCCTATGACTTCATTTTGAGTAAGTAGGAGCAATCAAAACAGCAAATGTACCTGTAATTCCATATGAATGTGAATCAAGTTTGTATAAGTTTGTATTACTGACTGTATCATAGTTCATGTTTGTTGGATTAAGATCATGGTACCCAGTTTAAATTTCTACATTTCAGGCGCCTACATTGAAAAGCCAGAGGTCATAGAAAGCCTTACTTTAAACTGTCATCCCCAAGCTAACTGCTAAGCTGAGAGGAGTAATCAGATATTGGGCTGTATTTTCCCTCATGAGTCAACTGAGTCAGTCTTCACATTTAATCTAGTCACTGTTTTCTCTATACATACTTATCTACCAATTACCTTATAGCCTTATAGGATTTCCACATCCGTAAAAAACCCTGATGATGATGTATGGTACCACAGGACCGAGCAAATAAGTATTTAGTTTTTTCAGGGAACACTGGACTAGAAACAGCTCTAAACATGTACAGACAGCTACACAACCAACCACAAGCTTTTGCTCAAACAAATGCAGCATCTGTCCATTTCAGAGAAAGGCAACACAGTGGTTTGAATATTTTCCAACCGCAAAGCTGATGCTCAGCTATTTTCATTGCACCACCACAAACGACCTCCCATCCCCACATGCTGCATTGAAACCACACAAACAAACTTTATTTTCCATAGCTAATCTTAGATCATAGCCAATGGTTTACTGAGGGCCAAGCAAACAGATTTAAACATACAAAATGGACATTCTTTGTACCATTAAAATATAAAGGCTAAGATCCTAATAATAAATATAGTGACATAAAGAGCTACTACTTAGCAAAGATTAAAAGTAAATCTAACCACCCTAAACAACAGACCCCCAAGTAGTCATATCTGTATTCTCTAGACTTGACATTTGCTTTTTTTCACACTCTTTTTCTAAAGTAAAGCTATGGCAGTGTGAAATGTTTCCATCTACATCATTGATATAAAACAAATAAGACATGCCATTTCTGCATAAAAATAGTTTTCAAAATAGTTTTCACTTGCTTCTAGATACGCATGCATTTCTAGATACAATGTTAAGTCTTAAGTAACCTGAGGGGCGGACAAATCATAAATTTATTAGTGAACCCATTGGATAAGTAAAAACTTCAGTGTGCTGCTCAGTTACATTTTTTTGGGTCCAAAAATATAACTGATTTGGGTAAAATGTGGTAGCTAATGTACTTTAATATAGTATAGTGAGCTAGTTAGCTAGTTAAAACCATTAATACAGAAAAGGTATATGAAACAAAAAGGTATATGATCATGTAGCACATCAGTGACAAAAATATCACCAAAGCCAACATTTCAGCTGTGGGATATTAGTTGAGTCTGGCTAATGTATGTTCTTCTAGTAAAAGAAAATGACAGCTTTGCACTTTATTTTACATGGTTTTCCTGAGTTCTACCATCAGCAATATCACCTCGGGATTTGGAAACATGATCAATGCGCATTGCAACACCATGAAGTTCATTACGTTTAAACACAGATTATGTAACAAATATAATTTTGTTGGGAAATTATGAATACGAAAAATAATAGTACTCATCTGGGGCTACTGATCTGTGATATGTGCTATGTATTTGTTTAACTATACATAAGCTTTAGGCTTTATGCTGCCAATCAAAATGTTTAAACAAGGTTGTTTGTCTTATAGTTGATATTATACAGTGTCAGTATCAACTGTAACAGAGATACAGTATCTCACAAAAGTGAGTACACTCCTCACATTTTTGTAAATATTTTATTATATCTTTTCATGGGACAACACTGAAGAAATGACACTTTGCTACAATGTAAAGTAGTGAGTGTACAGCTTGTATAACAGTGTAAATTTGCTGTCCCCTCAAAATAACTCAACACACAGCCATTAATGTCTAAACCACTGGCAACAAAAGTGAGTACACCCCTAAGTGAAAATGTCCAAATTGGGCCCAATTAGCCATTTTCCCTCCCCGGTGTCATGTGACTCGTTAGTGTTACAAGGTCTCAGGTGTGAATGGGGAGTAGGTGTGTTAAGTTTGGTGTTATCGCTCTCACACTCTCTCATACTGGTCACTGGAAGTTCAACATGGCACCTCATGGCAAAGAACTCTCTGAGGATCTGAAAAAAAGAATTGTTGCTCTACATAAAGATGGCCTAGGCTATAAGAAGATTGCCAACACCCTGAAACTGAGCTGCAGCACGGTGGCCAAGACCATACAGCGGTTTAACCTGACAGGTTCCACTCAGAACAGGCCTCGCCATGGTCCACCAAAGAAGTTGAGTGCACGTGCTCAGCATCATATCCAGAGGTTGGCTTTGCAGAATAGACGTATGAGTGCTGCCAGCATTGCTGCAGAGGTTGAAGGGGTGGGGGGTCAGCCTGTCAGTGCTCAGACCATATGCCGCACACTGCATCAAATTGGTCTGCATGGCTGTCGTCCCAGAAGGAAGCCTCTTCTAAAGATGATGCACAAGAAAGCCCACAAACAGTTTGCTGAAGACGAGCAGACTAAGGACATGGATTACTGGAACCATGTCCTGTGGTCTGATTAGACCAAGATAAACTTATTTGGTTCATATGGTGTCAAGCGTGTGTGGCGGCAACCAGGTGAGGAGTACAAAGACAAGTGTGTCTTGCCTACAGTCAAGCATGGTGGTGGCAGTGTCATGGTCTGGGGCTGTATGAGTGCTGCCGGCACTGGGGAGCTAATGCCAACATGTACTGTGACATACTGAAGCAGAGCATGATCCCCTCCCTTCGGAAACTGGGCCGCAGGGCAGTATTCCAACATGATAACGACCCCAAACACACCTCCAAGAAGACCCCTGCCTTGCTAAAGAAGCTGAGGGTAAAGGTGATGGACTGGCCAAGCATGTCTCCAGACCTAAACCCTATTGAGCATCTGTGGGACATCCTCAAACGGAAGGTGGAAGAGCGCAAGGTCTCTAACATCCACCAGCTCTGTGATGTCGTCATGGAGGAGTGGAAGAGGACTCCAGTGGCAACCTGTGAAGCTCTGGTGAACTCCATGCCCAACAGGGTTAATGTAGTGCTGGAAAATAATGGTGGCCACTCAAAATATTGACACTTTGGACATTGACAAATTTGGACATTTTCACTTAGGGGTGTACTCACTTTTGTTGCCAGCGGTTTAGACATTAATGGCTGTGTGTTGAGTTATTTTGAGGGGACAGCAAATTTACACTGTTATACAAGCTGTACACTCACTACTTTACATTGTAGCAAAGTGTCATTTCTTCAGTGTTGTCCCATAAAAAGATATAATAAAATATTTACAAAAATGTGAGGGGTGTACTCACTTTTGTGAGATACTGTATACTGTATTACACTGTATGTGTTACAAGTGCCTCATTAGAGCAATCCAGATCTGCTTTTTCAGTTTTCAATAAAATAAAAAAGTCAGAATTGGTATTCAGTTCACTTATACCCAGTTGTATTTGGATCTTCTAATTCTAGAGGATTAACTTCGACCGACTTCATGACATTTAACCAAAACTATTAATGTTCAGAAACTTGCAGTGAATATTTTACAAGAGAAGATTTTTAACAAGAGAAATACAGAACTCAGATTACAGATTACAAATGCTTTAGAAAAAACGTGTTTTACATTCTGAAAATACAGTCATGTGAAAAAGTAAGTACACCCCGTGGCTTTTTTGCCATATTTGAACAAGCAAACATTTGATCATTTTGAAACAGTGCCTATTAATGAAGTTGATATATTTGAACAAAACCACAAGGAAAATTAGCTTTTTCAACCATTTATTCAACAGAAATATCATTAGATATGAGATTCTTCTGTGGACAAAGTAAGTACACCCTTGGCCTCAGAAGCTAGTATTGCCCCATTTAGCAGAAATAACTTCTTGTAGGCGTTTTTTGCATAATTGTCCACCAGTCTCGGACATAGGCTTGCTGGAATTTTTGACCACTCTTTCATGCAATATTCTTTCAGTTGCAAGATGTTTGAGGGTTTTCTTGCATGTACTGCCTGTTTCAAATCAAATCCCCCACAACATTTCAATAGGATTCAAATCCGGGCTTTGACTAGTCCATTCCATAACCCTCCACTTCTTCTTTTTGAGCCATTCCTTGGTGTATTTGCTAGTCCACTTTTGGTTCAACTTCAACTTTTGGACAGATGGCCTCACATATCAAGCACTCTTTGATATGATTTATTAACTTGAAACAAAATTCATCCCAAAGTTTAATCTACCAATTTAGCCAACTGGCAAATTTTCAGCTGTAATCCCTAAAATATCACTTTCCCCTTTATAGTCCCCTTTCTATCAGTCCAGCTGCACACAAATCAACACAGAGTAAATGCAACACTGGGGAATTTACTAAAAAGCATCAGTGTGTCCCAGCTAGTCTTCATGAAAACAAAACTTTGCTGCATCTCTCTTAAGAAAAATGTAGACTTGTTGCATAGTGAACTAAATGAATCAGATGCTCTCTGGGATTAATAACATTAAAGTCTAGTTGCTACCAGGTAATATAACAATACTGGGATTTTGACAAATAGGTTAACCAAAGGTTGTTGCTAATATACTTACCACACCCCCTACACACATATAAATCATTTGATTTGCGTTGCAGACAGTTTCCTCTTTCTCTCTCGCCTGATACACAACTGCAATGGTTCCGTTTACAACTTTGCCTTTGTTTCTCTGCACCATTGGTAAGTGTTAACATATTTAATTGTTTTAATCAAAAAACAAGTATTGTAGAGACTTCTAAGATCTGCATATTGTCTGAATATACACCACTGATGCTGGCACAATAAACCTTCACAGCATAAGTTATTAATTGCATTACTATCTGTTAATGTCCTTTGTAAGCTTAACTAAAACAATTATAATAAAAATACAAATTGTGTAATGATATTGCAGAAAAATTCAAATCTTTGTCCCCCTTTTATTTATGCAGTGAACAGTGAGTTATTGTTTAAACTGCACAGTGTTTAGTGTTCATTACAGCCTTGTTTAAATGAAATGTAGATAAAAAAAACATTTATTTAGAAATTTTATTTAGAAAAATATGCCAAATATTTTTGTTCTAAATGAAACATTTGTTTTATGGGTTGCAGGTTTGATCTCAGAGACTCTGTGCTCTTTAACTTTGGAGGCAGAAGATGGAGATAATGTCACTATTTGGTGCGAACACGGCCTGAATAATGCAGATAAAATATTCTGGTTTAAGCACAAAAGTGATTCAGTTCCACTTCTTCTTGGGTGTAAACAGTTTAGGGCATCAGCTCCATCAGAAAACTGTTACTTCTTTACTGAAAGTGAGAGAATGGTGATGTCTGTTCATGGCAGGAACACGTCTCTCACAATCACTGCAGTAAACGTCTCTGATACAGGACTGTATTACTGCAGCTACGTGAAACTAGATCAAATGAAGTTTAGTAACTCGACCTCTTTACAAGTGAAAGGTAAATTTATACAAAGGGAATAACTGAAATAAGTTGATTGAGATGACTGAGGTTGACGTAATATTTACGTAATATTATACGTAATATTTCCTTTTTTCAGGAGGTAGTAAAACACTTTCCAAGGACAAGGACAGAGCAAACGGTTTGTCATTTCTCTTTTCTGCCAAAAAGCTTGTGCTGCCTTTTTATAAAAAAAAATAATGTTTACATGTTTGTAGATGTTCAGCTCCATTTACAATTTAAAATATTATTTTGTTTAAGGCAATTTGACCCCTTTCCAATGTTCAGTCTCCTCTGGTGTGTTCTTCATTCTGACCATGATACTTGCTCCATTGATTATGATTCTTCTCAGTGTCCTGATTTTCAATATGCTGAAGCACAGAAAAATGCACAGAGGTAAAGTTAAACTTTCAAATCTTCAGTTTAGTAATATTCCTGTTTTCTAACTGTAACAAAAAAAAAAATCTAATATATAATGGTAAAAAGCTAAAATTACTAAAACTTTGTGAATGTTTTCCATTTCTCATGTTTTCTCTTTAGGTGATAATACTGCTAGACAAGACAATGAGGTAAATCTGAGGATACAAATTTAAAACCAAATATAGATACCGTGGCGCCAGAATTAAAATGTGAAAAAAACAAATTAAAGGCTTTAATCTGTATTATGGTGTGGTGTAGCATTAGGTGTCGGGCTGATTAAAGCAATGGCCTTTTTTGCTCATTTGTAGTAAGGGTGATTACAATATTGGAGTGAACTGAATATATAGGAGAGCTTCTGTTTCATTGCAGGAACAAGAGTCTGATTCAGTGAATTACGCTGCTCTACAATTCTCTCATAAGAAAACCAAGAGGCCAGGGAAACACCGTGAAATGGTGGATCCACATGCTGTATATTCTGCTATCAGACTGATTTAGCAATTCTGAGGTAACATGCATACATAATTAAGCATGTAATCTATTGTTTATTAATGGTAAACAATAGCCAGGTGTTGGAGGAAATGGGATTTGTTTTATGTTTTCATCATAACAGAAAATACATTTATTATTTTTTATTTATGAATAACAACAGTATGGTAACTATGTAGATCTATGGTAGAATTGATTGATCAATATTATATAAATCTAATGTTTGCAATGACTTTATTTTAATGCCTATCAATTTGGTATTCAATGTAATAAAATTCACCTTCAGTAAGAAGCTTTCTTTTTTGCCTTTGGGATATAGAAAACCACTTTAATAATGATAAAGATGACAAAAAATGGAGTTCAGTGTTATGGGTTGCTTAGTCTTGTGAGCCAGACATCTAGCGTTTATTAGAAAGTCTGCTACATTTTATTAATATAGATTGCCAAGAAACAGCTACTTTGACAGGAAGACACCATTTGACAGTAACTGCAACCAGTAAATCAAACAAAAAACTCTGGGCTCAGACTTTACCCTGAGTATTACTTTTACTTACCTGTTGCTTATTCAAATAAAACTCTGAAATAACTTTTAAAGTAGTAAATCCTCTCTTAGCCTAACTACTGAATTTATACTTTAGACTTCCACTAAAAAAACTCATTGAGTCACAGGGTACAAAAGTTTGTTTGCGCCTGAATCATGAAATACAATCCACACATAGTATTGCTGTTCATTAGTGACATCCAGAAAATGTTACACAATGTATCACATAACCTTCATTGGATTTGGACGCTGAAAACAGTTCCTTATTTGCCAGTTTCTTACTTTTCCGGTCCAGTAATTACATTCTCGTATGTGTAGATGGTGCCTTCAAGCACGCTAATATCACTTATACAGGGCTGTAAACACTCTGAACAAATACAGGAAAAAACATTTCTTTCTTATGCCATTATCTCCTAGCTGTTTAAGCACCTCAAATATTTGACTTTTGTATATTAGACAAAGTGTAATATACTATCAAACTACTTAATAAAGAAATGTTAATTTGAGGATTTTTCACTAGGATTTTTAAAATTTAGCATGTGAGACTATTGGGGGTAGGCAAATTGCACTTTCTGCTAATTTACTATTGTATTATCTCCTCATTCTCAAAACCTCTCAAGAATCTGACAAATATATGTTTTATATATATCTTCTAAGTAATTGTATTTCATTTTTGGTTTATATTTAAGTGGTATAATGTTTTTATTAAAAATAAAAGAAAAAAATGTAAATGACTAAAGTGTGCAGTATTTTCTCTTTTACTCTACATACTACTACTACTATATAAGTCTGGTATTTTGCAGTCATATCTATATTAAAGAGTATTCATGAATTCAGTGTCGAGTGCAGTACAGACTACTGCATGTAAAATGTCCATTTTTTAAAATGTTTATCAATTACATCTTACTTGCTCATACTTTAAACCTCACAATCAATATACTTATTTTCCCTAATCGCATTTCCTTTCATGACTGTTGTATTTTAAAATGCTTTAATAGTTAAAAGGTTAGGAGACAGCAAATAAAGCTGAAAACTTACTATAAAATTAATTCAATATGAGTTCTGCTTACTCGTGGTCTCATGATGTATATGTGGCTGTCCTTAATGTTTTTCTGGTCAGTGTCTTTTGCCCTTGCTCATGTATTATGTTTTTCTGTTATTCTAGCCTTGGGGATTGTCTATACTGTCTGCATGCACACACATTTGTGTACAAAAATGGCCTATGTCCAGCTCATGTTTAGACTATAGCATGCCCAGTCTTTGTGTGCACAATAAAACATCTCTTTGATTATACTCTGGCTCTTGGTCTCCTGATTCTTCAGTCACCTTACTTCTGCTGAAACTGCAGTATTTTTATAATCCAGGAATGATTTACAACAAGGTAACTATTGTCGCCATTCAGTGATCTTAGCTGCTTATCAGGATGTTTATAAGGAAGTCACAAACTTTAATGGAATCCTGTAGCATATGATTCTACAGCTGGCAATGTCAGATAAAACCACTAGATATCATTCTTGCATCTCAATCAGATATGCTGATATGTTGTCCAAAACGCTGTTACAAATATTCATATGGCTAGACTCACAATATTTATTAATCTAAATGATCTTATGTTATGTTGTTAATTATAATGATAGCGTTTATTATTTGTAAATGGATAAATTACAACTCTAACTCAGTAGTAAAAAAAAAAACTGAACAGGGAAACAAGTGCAGTAATATAACAACAAAAAAAGTATCTACATTTTTAATTTTTTTTTTTTTTTATTTTATTATTTTTTTTTTTTTACATGGTCCCTTTGCTGATGTTTGAAGACTCACTGAAGTCTCATTGTACAATAGCATCTTGGTTTATTGGAGTGACCTGGGAGGTAAATATTGAAGCAAATACTTCCAGAAATGTTTAACCAATAACTGACCCTTGTGCCATTTATGGGCATCTCAGATTTTGGATACACAATTTATAGCAGTGATAAGTCAGGCTGTCCCATTAACGGGCAGTTTAGAGTGATGTTTTCAGGGTCTGTAACACCAGAGGAGACATATCCCAGTGGCTTAGAGCTGAGAATCCCTTTAGTTTCAAAACGCATTGTCTGTAACACCTCCATTGTCACTGACTGTGCACCTGCTTTGACTTCTATTACTTCCTTAGAGAGTGATTCTCCCTTTCCCAGCAGCCTCAGAAGTGTGGAGAATGTAGACTGAAATTGAGCTGTATTTGATGTCTTGATGCTAGTTGGCTTTGTAATTCAGGGACAAGTGATGTAAAGGTTTTTTTTTAGTCTTATCATAAAGCAAACCGGCTGCCTGTAAGAATTAATTCTATTTGAAGAATTTTGGCCATCTGGACCCTAGTCAATTACTGTATATATGAATGGACCTCATAACAAAGATTTAAAAGTGAAGCCAAAATGTCACCGAGGCCCTCTAGTGGCTGGCTGCAGTAAAAACTTTAACCCAGCGGATTCTTATGTTAATGAATGGAGACTGAGCAAAACTTTCATTTTTTCATGTCTCCACAAATTCTTTTTGGGAATAGTGTTCTGTCATTTTTTAGTTTAAATTAACATGTCCCTCAAAAAATTTCCTTATGATGAATGTGTTTTTTTTAAAGGAGTTATTTGGTGATTAATAAAATACCATGACGAACCTCACGAACGCACGTTTCCAACACATAGCCGAAGCTCTTGACAGTCCTGTAGCAAAGCCATTGTTCTGCTGTAAACTATTTTAACAGACCCTTAGCAGGGAATTCTTTACAGGTTTTCTGGTATGTTGCTCATTTTGATGTCTAAGCTAGCTCATTGTACTGATATTATAACTAGCAAACCAGCGTGAGTGAACAAAGCGATGGCATAAACCAAGGCAGCTAACACTAGTTAAAATGAAAAACATTTAAATCTACAATTTACTGTAAGATCTTAGCGAATCCTCAAAATATTTAATAATTAATAATACTGTAATTATCACTTTGAGTTAGCTAATGCGCTGTTTTAAGTTGCACTTTAGTAATTTAATCGTGAACGCACACGTACACTAACACGGGCGGATGAGAGGTGGCCCCACTGCCAGTCCGGCCATATCTATTGTGCATACTCTGGTTCCAATTGTCTAGGGTTAGGATTAGGGTTAGGGTTAGGGTTATATTGGCTCCAATATTTGCAAGTTGGAGATTTCCATTTGGACCCCCAAAAAGGCTTCAATAATGCACAATGGAAGTGATGCCATGACGTCCACTGATATATACAGTCATTGGCCCTAGTAAGAGCAGTGTGGCGTTTACGCCACTGGATAGCCACTGGTTACCTCTACGCAAAACACTCTAATTTCAATAAAACTTTGATGAAGAATAATACTCACAACACAGTGGATGAGAAAAGTAAAAATCAGATTTACTGTCCAAAAATATCAGCCAACATGAGATCAATTGAAATGAGATGTCCCAGGAATTATCTGAATCTATCCTGGGTTCGGTCCTTATTTATACTTTTCCCCCCTCCTTCATATCAAAATATTTTCCATTATGTTGGGTTTTCATCAAATTTAATTCCCAATATAATTCAAGAACAGGTCAAAAAATTTCCCATTAGAAACTACTTTTTCAAGCCATGAAGAAGAAAAAAATGAACTCTCCTCCTTTTTCTTCTTCTTGCCCCACCCCCTATAAAAGGTTTTTCTAGGCCTACTTCATCATACACCTTCGAGTCACTAAGACAAGCAGATCTCTCTCTGGTTATCATATTAAACTGCTAATTTTTGCTTCTATGTTATCTTTGTTCATGGGTAAGTTATGGTTTTATGTATTACCGAATCTGTGCATGATTTTAACATATTCTTGTGTGTTTTACATATTACTTAGAAGTTCTATTATAGTCTTGAGATTACACATGTTTGCTAGGATTATAGGATTATGCTTGTACTGGTATATCATAGTGCTTTTTTACACACACACACACACACACTATGTGTGTGTGTGTGTGTGTGTGTGTGTGTGTGTGTGTGTGTGTATATATATATATATATATATATATATATATATATATATATATATATATATATATATATATATATATATATATATATATATATTTACTCAGTGCAACTTATAACATCCAAGTGAAAGATATAACACCAACATGTCAGAAAAAAACACTTAGTTGGAAAAAGGATCACCCCCCTCCTAAATATTATTTGTAAACTCAATAAGGTGTAGCTAATCACCTTCTCAATTGCAATAATTAGAGCCAGGAGGAAACTGGTCAGAGTTTATATTACAGTGGCCAGTCTTAACAATTTACGTGAGAACAGATTTGGCACTTCTTGTTGATTTTATTTTTTTATTTCTTCGCTGGGTAGCAAAAACATGTACATCCATACTGAATTGCATGCAGCAAGCAGAAAATGCACACTTCTACTGTGATTCACTTTGACCAAAACACACAAGGAAAAGCGTTGTGAAAAAATATGATTGGAAATCACAGACATTTGCATTCGGACGGGATTAGATTTCTCAGAGGATCACCGAGTTAGCCGCCAGGATTAAAATGGCAAAGTACGTCTGTGAATTACAAATTTCCCCTGGAAAACTAGTCCCGCCCAAATAGGACTTAAGAGACATGGCAGAACTTGGGTTACAGATGTGGGGAACATGAGTTTCCTTGGACGGTGAATAAATCAGAATGTCATCTATGTATGCAATTACAAACTTGCCTAGCATGAGCACATCATTAATAACGCATTTGAACAGTGAAGAAGTGCAAGAGAGCCTGTTTGGCATTATTTAGTACTTGAAATAGCCAGAGGTGGTGCTAAAGACTGTTTTCCACTGATCCCCTTTACGGATGTGGATTAGGTTATAAGCACTGTGCAGGTCCAGTTTAGTAAAAGTCTTGGCATTGCGGAGTTGTTCCAGTGCCAAGGGAACCAGAGGTAATGGATAGAGGTACTTCACTGTGATCTGATTTAGCCTCAGTAAAGAAGAATCCAGTCAAGGCAGGTGAGGTCAAGGGATGAATATATCCTTGTTTCAGTGCTTCATTAATGTACTCCTCAAAAGCCTGTCTTTCTGTGGCAGAAAGGGGGTAAATACGATTGTGAGGGGGAGTGGTGCCTGACATGAGATTTATAGCACAATCATATGGTCAATGAGGGGGCATGCCGCTGGCCTTGGCCTTACTTAATACCTCCTTGAAATCCTGATTCTCTAGAGGTATTTTCACCATGGAACTGGGTTCAGGGATTTCAACTGAAGTGGAAAGAGTTTAAGAGCCTGAAGACAATGGGTTAGTCAGTGTGAGGACCAGTGGGTGATTACCCTCTCAGCCCAGGAGATCTGAGGATTATGGATGTGCATCCAGGGATATCCAAGCACAATCAGAAACTTGGTTGCTACTGTAACCAGGAATGAGAGGTGTTCATGATATAGGGCATGAGGGGGCTCGATGCGATGGGTAAATGACCCTCCTCCAGTTGGTCACCATCAAAAGCTTGGATGTGGACTTGCTGGGTGTGTAGGTTGAGCTTCTCAACAAGGGGACAGTCTATGAATTTGCCAGCTGCTATAGAGTCGATCAGGTCTGAAATAGTACAGAGACCTTCTGATATAGAGAAATGTTGTGGAGATTAGGACTGAGAAGGACTCACATTGTTGGAGATTGTAAAGGAGGATGCATGCTCAAGTGACCGCTGTGGAACTTCGGATGGCAGACAGGAGGGGCAATGTGCCACTTGTTGCTTGGGACTGGCACAGTAGGAGGAAAGTCTCTCCCTCATGTGCTTTTGGCGTTCCACAATGTTTAACTTGCCCTGCCCCAACTGAGCAATTTTAGTTCACTCCAAGACTCCATCTTGAGAAATAAAGGGAGCACTGTAACATGAAAGCCTTGCACATGGCAGGATCACTGGAGTACTTGTCCAGGTGAGCGCTGAGTGGAAAAAACAGACCAAGAGTGTGCGATCAGTTCATCTGGCGATGGTATCAAACAGACTAGGGTAGGCAAGAGCAAAAATTGAAAACCAGGAAAAAAACAAGAATCACAAAGCAAATCTACAAACACAATAGCAAGGCTTGGTATGTCAGGAGAAAACACTACACTGAGCGATACTTGCATCTGTGGTGTGTCTGGAATGTGAATATATGTTGGTGATTAAGTCAGGGTGTGCATGATCACTATGATGGTGGCGGTGGATGAGACAGAGTTTGTGTGTGTGGGGAGTTGTAGTCCATGGTGGCCATGTCTGTAGGCTGCAAAGCAGATCAGGAACTATGATTTGCAGCGGCCATGTTATAGGCCACAATGTCATCCGAGAGTTGTAGTGAGGTGCTGAATCTGGCACTGACGTGACAAAAAAAAATGACGTTTACACAAGACAAATGGTGATCAAAATATTTGGAAATAGGATGTAATTACTGCAGAACCACTATAAATAATACCAATATATGACAATTTGCAGGTGGCCACAATGATGTAAGATTATCGCGAGATAACAAGAAAAATGAGTTATGATCTCGAGATAACAGTACAGAAAAGAAAAACTCATGGCCTTTCTGGACTTCTGTAGATTTAGAAGTAGATAAACGGGGAAAATTTTAATTGCTGAACTACATTAGTGTCTATGGCAGGATAATGAAAAAGACTAAAGAACACATATTAATTTAAACGTGGCTTGTCTGTATGTTAGTCCCAGGAACATTTCAAAATATTAGCACATAAAATCCGTCTTTGATATTTCTAATAGGCCTATCAATTTGTAAAATAAATGAATGAAATGAATAAAGAGGAGACCCCTGATGTAAAGTTTATTATTACTAATAATTACAGCAGCATGTATTTCATTGCAATGTCGAATGCATTTATGGAAGTTACTCTATAAGCTGAAAAACAAAACAAGCAGTTGCACATATTAAGCTGAGAAATACATCAAAGTAGCTTTTTAGACGCTTAATGAAACATAATGGCTATTACATAATAGGTGAAGCTTCAGGAACATTCCCCAGAGTATGCAGATATACATGGTTGCTTTACTTCCACTTTCAGAGTAACCTCTACGTTTAAGTTCTTCCCGGATAATGATGACGCGACCTGAATCCTGAATTCTTATTGGTCCCAATTTGTCACACACTTTCACATTGACTCATTTCCGCAAAGCTCGCAAGCTCCTCGTTTTATATAAAAGATTTGCTGAAAATATTAAAACTACAGCCTTTTGTTTTTGCGTAAACGTTTCTTTATTTTGACTGTAAGATGGAGGACGTCAGAGCTATAATGAAAATTCTGCTTTTTCTCACATTTTCTCCTCATCTTTCATCGGCAGGTGAGTTTAGAAACGTAAACCATCCACTAATTAACAAACTGTATTATTTAAATGTTTGTCAATATTTACATTGATTACGTCTATGTAAATACATTATCTCAAAGTAGTCTACTGAAGTTCGATATTGCGTGTTTTTTTTTCTTTCTCTTCTTCTTCTTCTTTTTTTTTTTTACGTGAAGCTTGTTTATCCATGTGACTGCAAGTGTTTACGCAGTCTTCCATGATTATAGAAACACGTAGATGTGGTAATCCAAACATTGTTTTACTTACTTTATATTATTAGTAGAATTGTTAGAAGTTAACCTTTATATATATATATATATATTATATATATATATATATATGATACGATATAGATGATTATAGTAAAACATGGTACACTCTAAAACTGGCTGCGTTGAAAACACCCCAGATTGTTTGTTTTTAACCAAAGGGCTGGGTAACTATTGGACAAAACACGCGTTGTGTTAATCTGACCCAGCAAGGTTATTATTATTATTATTATTATTATTATTATTATTATTATTATTATTATTATTAACAACAACAACATCTAATGATTTAGATAGCCAGTCTAGCTCACTCAAATCAGTTATTTACTCAGTTATTAGGTGAGGGTATTGGATTCTGATTTTTTTCTGAGCAAAAATTCTAACATGAAGGAAAATAATACATTATTAATTACATAATGTCTATTTGTTTTACTTTATGTGTGATGAGTGTTACTAAAACAATGCAAACTTTTACAGTGACACACTCTCTGCAGTACCTTTACACTGTAGTCACACCAGGAATAAATTTCCCAGAATTCATGCTTGTTGGTCTGCTGAATGGAGAACAGTTTGAGTACTATGACAGCAACATCAGGAGAGATATATCAAAGTCGGAGTGGGTGAAGAGGATTAATGCTGATGATCCAGATTACTGCAAAAGAAACACCCAGGAGGCACAGGGTGCTCAGGAGGGCTTCAAACTAAATGTGGATACACTAATGAAGCGCTTTAATCAGACTAAAGGTGAGACTGACACACTTAGAGATTTTATCATGAACACACACACACCTTATTATATAAATTGTGAAATCAGTTAATAAAATTCAGAAATGACTATTTGAAATTTTAAAGATAATGACACAAAATAAAGGAACAAAATGTTATTAATTGCATTTCATTAATTTTCATAATGTCTTGAAGAAGAAAGGGCATGACAATCTTAACTAAACCAACTTCTGTTTATTAACTCTTTGCCAGGGAGAAAGATTAATAATTTTCTTCATCTTAATGAAAGAAAATCTGAGATAATAATATTTGGTCCACCAAAAGTTAAAGAGATGATAGCCAGTACTATTGCTCTCCTAGGAATAACTGTGCAAGACAGCGTGAGGAATCTGGGTGTTATAATCGACTCAGCTTTGAAAAACAGATAAAATCTGTTTTAAAAAGTAGTTTTTATCAAATTAGACTGATTTATAGGTTAAAGCCCTTTCTTACTTTTAAAGATTTGGAGATTGTTGTTCATGCTTTTATTACCTCAAGACTGGATTACTGTAATTCCCTCTATACAGGGATCAGTCAGCGACAACTATCTCGTTTGCAGCTCCTGTTTACAGAATGCCACAGTCAGGCTTCTGACTGGCACAAAAAAGGGATCACATGACTCCAGTGTTATCCTCTTTCCATTGGCTGCCAGTTCAGTATAGGATTGATTTTAAGATTTTATTACTGGTTTTCAAAGCTCTTCAGAACATGTCTCCAATTTATATGAGTAAACTTTTAGGATTTTATACATTGGCTAGGACGCTGAGATTGATGGATCAAATGTTGCTGGCAGTCCCTTGTTCTAAGAAGAAGACCAAACTTTCACAGTAGTTGCTCCTAAATTGTGGAACAGTCTTCCACTCTATATAGGCTCCATCTATAGAGGTTTTTAGGTCTCAGTTGAAAATATATCTTTTTAATTTAGCTTTTGAAGGAAGGGGCTCTTGAGTAAATGTCTTTGTGTGTGTGTGTAGGTATGATAATGTTATTGGCTATTTGTTTGTAGGCATGTTAATTGTTACTTGGTATTTTGTATTATATGTCTTTTATCTTTTTATTATTTACTTTTTATACACTCTTCTACTAAAACAATTGTGAAGCAATTTGGGCAACAAAGTTGTTTTTGAATGTGCTATATAAATAAATAAAAGTTGAAAGTTGAAGTTTAAGAACATAGTGAGGGAGAACATTGTGAATAAGGCACAGTGAAGGAGAACACAGTGAATGTGTAGCATAAGATCCAATGATGTTTTAAACAAAAAAAGATCAGAAAGAGTAGTGTCAGGTTGTCTCATGAATAGCCAATTGCCTTCAAGTTCACAGTCACTTAATTTCAAACACCTTTGTGGAATCACAGCAATTGACTTGACGGCAGGAACAAAAAAAGCTGTTTACTATGGCCTTCAGATTTTAAGTTCAGATCCAATCAAAGGCAGCAGCATGGGCTCAAAGTCCTCCCAAAACAAGTCTGTGGCAAAGTTGTACCTCCCCAATTCCAAAAAAAGTTGGGACGCTGTGTAAAATGTAAATAAAAACAGAATGGAATGATTTGCAAATCTCATAAACCCATATGTTATTCACAACAGAACATAGAAAACATATCAAATGTTTAAACTGAGGATATGTACCATTTTAAGGGAAAAAATAAGGTCATTTTGAATTTGATGGCTGCAGCATGTCTCAAAAAAGTTGGGACGGGGCAACAAAAGGCTGGAAAAGTAAGTGTTACTAAAAAGAAACAGCTGGAGGTTAATTGGCAGCAGGTCAGTAACATGATTGGTTATAAAAAGAGTATCTTAGAGAGGCGGAGTCTCTCAGAAGGGCAGAGGTTCACCAATCTACAATTTGTTCCAGCCAATTTGAGTGTCAGTTTGAGTCTACAATTTGTGGAACAATTTCAGAATAATGTTTCTCAATGTAAAATTGCATGCCCGTGATCTTCGGGCCCTCAGGCAGCACTGCATTAAAAACAGGTATGATTCTGTAATGGAAATCATTGCATAGGCTCAGAAACACCTCTAGAACCCACCGTCTGTGAACACAGTTCGCCGTGCCATCCACAAATCCTGGTTAAAACTCTATCATGCAAAGAAGAAGCCATATGTGAACATGATCCAGAAACGCCGCCATATTCTCTGGGCCAAAGCTCATTTAAAATGGACTGAGGCAAAGTGGAAAACTGTTCTGTGGTCAGACGAATCTTTTTGGAAACCATGGACGCAGTGTTCTCTATACTAAAGAGGACTAAAGAGGAGATTAAAGAGTGGACAGATGAAACCAAAGTGGACCTAACATAGCTCATCATCAAAACAACACATTCATGGCTGTGAAGCATAGTTGTGAAAGCATGCTATGAAGATGCTTCTTATCTGCACGGACTGGGGAACTTGTGAAGATTGAGGGTAGGATAGATCAAGCCAGGTACAGGGTGATTCTGGGGAATAATCTGATGAACTCTGCAAAACGTCCGAAAATGGGTGGGAATTGTATGCTCCAACAGGACAAGCATAAGGTCAAAGCTACAATGGAGTGGCTTGCTGGGAACAAGGTTATTCTGGATGTTCATTGCGGAAGCAGTGCCAGATGCAGTATGATCAATGTAAAAACTGCAACAACTGAGGTAAAGCCAATAATTATGCACATTGCTGCAAAAACGATAAAAAACAAAGTCAGGTGCAGCAGTCAATGAAAATTAAATGGAAGAATTCTACATGTCACAAAATGAACAAAAGCCTTGACCACCCTAATTTTTTTAAAATTCCAGATTTATAATATAGGACTACTGTAGCATTTTAACATTGTAGGACTTTTCCTTGCACTGACTTACCAGTCTAATGAGTGTATTGTTGTTACAGAAAACTAATCCATGCCAGGGTGGTGTGATGCGGCCTAACGGGAAGCAGCTTAGTTTATACTTGACACACGATTTTGTGTGCATGTGCAAAAGCAGTGGTAACGCATGGGGCATTGTTCACACACTAGCTGTGTATTATGTGCATCTCGAAGATTTATTACCTCTAGATGGCACGTTCTGCTGTTGTTGTGATTATTGTCAAGGGCTGCATCTCAAATCGAAAACTCTTACCTTACGTTCACAAGTACTAACTGATCTAGAAAATCCAGAAGACTGGTATTCAGAACAGACCTTTCTTTAGGTTTAAAGGTGACATGAGAGGATTTAATAGTTCAAACACTAACTGTAATAGGAAAACCGGTTAGTATTAGTACTCGATAATGGTATAGAATAGTACAGAAGTGTGTAATTTGAGACACAGTGCTAGTTTGTTTAGTGAAGGTAGATGGACAGGGAAATTTAACTCTTTTACTTCTAAAAAGAAAAAAAAAACAACAAAAAAGACTAATATATCACATATTAATTTAAATGAGACTTGTCAGAATTTGTGTGACTCCCAGTGGCATTTCAAAATATTAGCACACAAAATCCGTGTTTGATATTTCTAATATTAATTTGTATAATAATTGAATAAAACAGAAGAGGAGATTGTGAGTTTTTCTCACAACCACATTTGTAAATCAAGTGACCCCACTTATATACAAGGGTAGTAAAGTAGTCATACTGAAGAGTTTCAGAAAACTGATGCTGGAAGAAATTCCTGATTCGACCCTTTTTGAAAAAATGTAAGAAGAGGGCTCGTGAAGTAATGTTCTCATCCAGCATGTTTTAGAATCAACCAGGACACTTCAGATGTCATCCTGCCAGACATGTCTGAAAAAAACTGTAGAGTAATCCAAAGAAACCGCTGATGCCACATCTAGTTCCACACACACCTTATCATTTAGTAGGTGCTGACCTATTAACACAAGAGGTTTTTTTTATTGCCCCTGACTCTTACTCACTATACCAAGAACTGAATGTGTTGAACTCAACTAGGTGTGAGGTATGTTTCACAAAGCCAGAATGTTTAGCTATTAAACTAAAATTAGTTTGTGTCATATTTGTGATTTGTTTATTTGTTATGAAGTAAAAAAGCCTGGTGAACATAGTCTAAGTGTGGTGATTCCATAATTTTTGCCAGGGGTTGTACTAGAAAGGACAAAATGTAAAAAAAAAAAAAAAAAAAAAAAAAAAAAAAGACAGGAGACAAAATGAAGAGTAAAGTGTAGTGTGATGTTTGAGTGGGGAGTCTAGATGGAGACAGAGCTCAACTGAACCTCATGTGTGCAGGAGTTCACACAGTGCAGGTGATGTACGGCTGTGAGCTGGATGATGACGGCACCACTAGAGGATACTTGCAGCACGGTTATGATGGAGAAGATTTCATCAGTCTGGATCTGAAAACTCTCACCTGGATCGCTCCAAAACCTCAAGCTGTGATCACCAAATGGAAGTGGGAGTCTACAGGAGCTGAGGCTAATTATGCTAAGAATTACCTGGAGAAAGAGTGTATTGATGGGTTAAACAAACACCTGACTTATGCAAAAGAGACTATGGAGAGGAAAGGTAAATATTTTAAAATATCTTTCCCAGTACAAAACTAAACTGTCTTTTGCGTTCTTAATCACATGACAAATAACAATTAATTCACTGTGTGGAATATCATGTGATGTTTCTATCTGTTTTAAAGAAATTAAACGTTTCTACTGTAAACTTTTCCGCTTTCCTGTGGAAACCATTCTAGTGTTTACATCTTCACTAAAATTGATAAACTGGTGGAAAAGACTCATAGGGAGGTTAGCAGGTCTGCATTTACAATTACTTAAAAAAGGTTTTAATATTTATGTCTCTGTGTGTCTCTGCAGTTCCTCCTACAGCTTCAGTGTTCCAGAAACTCTCGTCTTCTCCAGAGGTGGTGTGTCACGCTACAGGTTTCTTCCCCAAAGCACTGATGATCACCTGGCAGAAGGACGGAGAGGAAGTGCTTGAGAACGTGGAGCTCAGTGAGGCGTTACCCAACCAGGACGGAACCTTCCAGAAGAGAAGCATTCTGACAGTCTCACCTGAGGAGCTGCAGAAACACACCTACACCTGCGTGGTTCAGCACAGCAGCTTGAAGGAGGACATAGTGCTGCATGTGAGAGGTCAGAGAAACAGTTTCCTATAAAACTACAGATTTACAGTGGAATCTGATTTATTGCTGCAGCAGATAATAAAGACTCTGTGCTGATTTAACAGATGGAGGATCAGGTGGAGCTCCGATTGCTATCATCGTTGGTGTACTCGTGGCTCTCGTGGTTCTCGTTGCCGTTGTTGCTGGAGTTGTGGTCTGGAAGAAGAAGAACTCTGGTGAGAGGAGGAAGGAGGCAGGAGGCAGATGTGAAGTTTTCAGAGAACAGATTTACACTTTCTAATTCTTGAAAGGAGATTTGATGAATATTTGCATATTTTTAAGCTTTAACTGATAAATTAGACGAGACAATAAGCTGATATTGACTAATCGTCTTGTGAAACCAAACACAGTCCACAGATTTTATAATAACTGTCTGTCCATCATCTGTGTTTCAGGCTTCAAACCTGTTCCACCCAAACCCTGTAAGTGACCCTTTATGATCCATAAATGATGTTTAAAACCAGTACATTATTTAGTCGCAGTGTTTAGTTCACTTTGTGATGGATTTGAATGTTTTCCAGCCTCTGAAGGAGATTCTTCCTCCAACAACTCTTAAAGTGTGACTGTGTGTCTTCCTGCTGAACTGAGAGAGTAAGACATGATGTTGTTTACAGTGTAATATGGAATAAAAATCTGTGTGTGGAGTGAAAATCCAGCAGAAAAGCCTGTGCTGACATTAAATCTCAGCTCAGAGCTGATCCTGTTTCTTTCTGTGTGTTTCAAGGATAGAGGAGGAGAGGGGAGATGAGGACCCCCACCCCCAACAGACACAGACACACACACACACACACACACACACACACACACACACACACATACACATATATATTATTCCAGTGTGTAATCTTGGTGTATATTTTTTTCCTGTGTTTGGATGGAGGAGCTTTTTATTATGAATCTGTCTGGCTGAGGAGCTCTCGGGACATGTCGAGGTCAGTTTGTGATAAAGCCATAACTGTAGCTGATAATGCATGTCCACGAGAGGCTAGGAAAACGGCGAAAAAACATGTGTTATATTATATTTTATTATATTATATTATATTATATGTATTGTAAATATATATATATATATAATATATATATATATATATATATATATATATATATATATATATATATATATATATGTATATATATATATATATATATATATATATATATATATATATATATATATATATATATATATATATATATATATATGTGTGTGTAAAAAGCACTATGAAAGCATAATCCTATAGCAGTGAGCATAATCTTATGCTAGCAAATATGTGTAATCTGAATTATTGAGCATTTGAATATATCCTAGGTGTGGGCATTTATTAAGGTAAGGGTGCTATATAAAAGAACTGAGACATGGATATAACCGCCTGCAAATTAAGTAAATCAAACTGTAAATTAAACAGCTGGAGTATTAAGAAATGATAATATTGCCATGTTGAAATGTGATTTAAGGTACTTCTAAAATTATCATAATTTCTTAATATAGCAAATCACCAGATTAATAAATAATTGAAATAAAGATTGTATCCACTGTTTAGTGTAATAGTAACAAATGTACTAAGTAACAAAGAATTGTTCTGCAATCATCTGTGATTGTTCCATGGTCCTAATCGTGGTTTTACTGTGCAGCACTGATATGTCACATGCCTTGGCTGGGTCTTTTATTTACAGTCTTAAATAACTGAAGTTTGACTTGAGAATCCCAAATGTCATTTCTATCCTGATCCTGTCTAGGTAGTGGATCTGGATCTGGATATGCATTGAATCGCACTTCCCAGCTCCCTGATTGGACAGGAGGCGGGCTTTATACACGTTCAGTGTGGTTAGTGTCAACATAACAGCAGGTTAGCCGTGTAGAGGCAGTTACTATTGTGGAAAATGTCCTGGTTATTCTAAAAAAAAGTATTCGAGAGTCCGGGGTTTAAGATGTCAAAAATCAGACTTTATTGAAAACACAACAAAGCCGAGACGTCTGCAGACCATCTGACAAACATCAGTTTTTATACATTTCTAATACAATGATCACATTCAGGCGGGGTTTCCCCATTTTTTCTTTAATCACACCTCTGGCGCTTGCCACAATTATGTGTCCTTCTATGTATCTCAAAAACAACCGCGGCGCGAGGTCTATCAGTGTATTTTTTAAAAAGTTTCAAGGCTAGACGTCTCAAGGCCTTAATTGGTATTGACAGCCAAAAATGTCAAGGCCTTACTTGGTTTCAACTATGCAGATAGTGAGTTTCACACTGGGATCATATGCCAAAAGTTTCAAGGCCTGCTTTTTACCTTATACTAAAGGTTTTATCTCCTGATTAATTTTATTCAATGATTGATTTCCCTTACAATTGATTTATTGGTTAATACATGGAAATGGTTGGTTAAATACTGTCAGCTAATATATAAAAATACATTAGGTTAATATATGAAAATACACTATATTACCATGGTGATCTAGCTGAAAAGATAGCCACCTGCATGGTACGGATAAACTTTTAGTTTGAGTTTTACCTAAAGCCAGCTAACTAACACGGCTATCCTGCTTCTTGGTACACAGCTATTCTCTTCCTCTCAGGAAACGATGACGCGACCTGAATCCTGGATTCTTATTGGTCCGAATTTAGCAGCCTATGGGGCTTGCATCGGTTCATTTCCGTATGGCTCCCAAGTTTTTTGTCCTATATGAAAGATTTTACGAAAGTGTTAAAAATAGAACTATTTATTTTAGTTTCTGTAGACTCTTTTCTGGCTAAAGTTTGCAATGTAAGATGTGTCATGGACTGGACGTTTTGCTTTTTTCTCACATTTACTCTTCATGTTTCTTCGGCAGGTAAGTTTAGTACTTTCACTTTGAAACAATGAAAACTGGGAGGTGGGGCTCATGGGGAAAAGTGTGAATGCGTCTGTCCTAGACAATTTCCTTGGAGAAGGCCCACATATGGGTGTGATGGTCGGGTGTTCACAAACCTTTGGCCACATAGTGTGTTTAAAAGCAGTACTAGTTTTCTTTTATTTAAACTGTTCTATTATTGGTTTACTAACACATTTTGGCTCACTGTCTTTTTGCATCATCCATCATCTATTAAGCGTCAGGTCATGTAACACTACTCCAACATTCTCCTGTAAAACTTCTAAAAACCTCTTTAAGTTCATTGTTTCCTTAATTATTTAAGAGCAGTGATTTCCTCTGTAATGTCATTCCAATAACACCATTCCTGTTCAGTAGACACATTTTAGCAAGTTCTTGAAATCTTTGAAGGTCTTTTGCTTTTATCATGGGCTACTTTTTCCACTTCTTTCAGCATTGCACATTGTCTTCTTGGTATGATCCTAGCAAGGGGAGAGTAGCAACAGTATAAAATTTCCACTGTTTTTAGACCGGGGCCTTTCTAGCAAAATAGGTTTGATAAATAACCTGGGTTCCTGATGAGATTTTTGCTTAACAATACCTGACAAATGCAGCTGTGGTTAACTCAATTCATTAACACTCATTAAGAACTTTCTCTGTCCAGTCAGCTTTAGACAGACAGGTTAGGATTAATCCATGTGGGTCAAACAGCCAATAATGAGACTTTTCTGTCACAGAATATCTCATTTCTAAGTACACTTAAAGTGTGAAGTGACCTTTTCACAATTTATACCTCAAAATCCATAAATATTCAAGGAGTAGTAAATAGTCTCTACACTAGTAGCTTATCAGCCTACATCAGCAAAAAAGTGTCGTTTTTCTGGCAGCTGATTGTCCAAGAGCTGTTTACGGAGTTACCATGGCGATGTAAGCCAGTAAAAAGTAAACCTTGGCAATAAAACAGGAAATCCAGACTAAGATCAAACTAAGCTTGAATATAGCCAGCTAACCAGTAAATCCTTATGAATGAGTCAGGCCTGGTGTTTATAAGTCTTCTTGTAGACTTTTCCACCATTATGCAGCTATAGATCTTTCTTGAAAAAAGAAATCTCTCTCAGTAACCAGATTTTATATGTTTTTATAATGCATGGCACCTCTACAAACCACATCTCCAACCTCTGTACTTGTTAACTCTAGCTGAATGATTTTTTTTTTGCCCCATTGAGCCTACCCTCCCACTACCACCCATACCCACTACCACACAAAGCTCCAGCCCCAGGATTTACAGTGGGCCATAGAGTCGAGTTCAGCTAGGGTTAACAAGTTCAAGTAACATTAGCAAGGAATAGTGTTAGCGTGGCATCATCTCCAAGTGATGGGGTAGGCATTGCTATTTCAGTATGTATATAAGTAATAAAAGTAAGTAATAAAATATCTATCTACAGATTAATGATGATAGAATAACAGAATAGTGAGAAAATACATAAAAAGACATTGCAGAATAATAAGGAGCTGATGTGTGGAGGTCTCTATGTATACAAGTGATTTTAATTAACTAAGCTTTACATTTTACCCAGCACACAGTTTTAATTGGACGTAGCTGATGAAGCCAAAACCTTCCTTTAATTAATTAGCTTGTCTTCGAGCTGAACTTAACGCCTCGGTGCTCAACAATACTGCAGCAATATGGTAATATTTTTTTTAACAGAGTTAACATCTGCAGTTCTCTTTCATAGCTGGTAGCCAAAACAACATTTTTTATTAACTGTTAACAGCAGTGAGTAGCCTAGCTATAGGCTAGTTTATATACAGGATGGCTGTGGCTTTCAGAAACCCAGTGCTTTTATAAACCCTCCCCTCGGCAGGCGCTGATTTATCGTTTGGTGATAAATAACCATTAGATCTCAATTATCCTGAGTGATTTTTTTTGAATAATCATGATACACAACTACTCTACTTGTTACAACAGTGAGCATTAGTAATTTAGCATTTAGTTGCTTGAATGTCAGGTTATAATGCTATAAACACTTGCAGTTTGGCTTTATGAGGATGGTCAAAAGTTTCTCCGTTATACTGTTTTTCTTTAGAACAAGCTTTCAGTGAATTTTCAGCTTAAACTATTGCTGTTAGCATTGTTTGCATAGCATTGTTAACATTAGCATTGTTAGCACAGCTGCATAGAATATTTGTACATGTTGTTAGGTCGCGCCACGAGCGTAACTACAATTCCCAGCATGCACAGCAGCCTACAAATATGGCCGCCACGGACTACACTCCCCATGACACTCCCTCTTTCCTACGCTCACAATCACCCGCCTTCTGATGACACACACCTGTGGTTAATCCCAAGTTCACTATATAAGGACAATAGTTTTTAACTTCCAACGCGAAGTATTTGTTCGTTCCTGTGTACTGACAATACCAAGCAACATTTCTATGGACTGTTTATCCCGGCTTTGAACCTCGCTACGTCTATTGGATTTTGGATTACTGCCACTTCCCTGGATTTATTGTTTATACGAATACTGCCTTGTGACCATTCGTCTGCCTAGTGATCTTGGGAACTGTTACTGTGATATTATATCTGTTCCGATTAGAGTGACGAATTTGCTCTGCACCTGCATCCAGCCCTCCGTGTGTTCTAACACATGTAAGAAATAAGAAAAATCTTTTTTTAATTAACTAATGTTTTTCTGGTCTCATTGTTTTACTTTATATGTGGTGAGTGTTACTAAAACTATTTCAACTTTTACAGTCACACACTCTCTGCAGTACCTCTACACTGCAGTTACACCGGGAATAAATTTCCCAGAATTCACTGCTCTGGGTCAGGTGGATGGAGAGCAGTTTGTGTACTACGACAGAAACATCAGGAAGATGATTCCAAAAACAGAGTGGATACAGAAGATTAATGCTGAAGATCCAGATTACTGGAGCACACAGACACACATTCGTCAGTATCATCAGGAGACCTTCAAAGTCAGAGTGGCTACACTAATGCAGCGCTTTAATCACACTAAAGGTGAAACACATTCAGAATTTTAATCACTAACACACACACACTAAATGTACCACCACATAAAATTCCACTTCCTAGTTCAAAACGGTTACTACAGTAGAGTTAGCGAAATAATCAGCGGACACTGCAAACAATAATTTTCAGGACTATAACTTTTGACTTAAAATATGAAAGCTTCTCGGTTGAAGATGAAAAGGAAGAAGAGACGACAATTTCACCGCAAACACCTTTAACAGGAATGTACAAATCACTGTGAGCTAACTAGCCCGCTAGCTGATTTTCAATAAAGTGGGTGTGGCTTCTTCAGGATCTATTTTCACTAGCGGAGCAAAAATAAACAAAACATTTGGCCATATTGTGTCTGAAATATCACTTACTCTATATTCATTTATAGAACTGTTGTATAACATAATTATAAATACAGTCAGGTCCATAAGTATTTGGACAGTGAACATGCGAGTATCTGTGTGTGGACACGCGCTCTGCTCCAAAGCGCAGTAACGGAGATAACACTACAGAGTTTGATCAATGAGAGCAGAAGGGAGATTTTTGGCAGTGCATGTGATACCCTGTGTTTAAAAAAAAAAAAATACTGATTGTAAAGGCACATTGAGAATTTACATATTTATAATCATAACAGTTGAAATATACACAAACATGAGTAAGCAGTACTGTAATTTCCTACTCAATTGTATGTCTTACTTGGAGTTGCTCAGTTTGTAGTGAGTGTGAGAGGATTGTGACTCGAGCTTTTGAAGTGTATTTGTGCGCTCTGAGTGAGTGTGGATGCAGCCTTAAGGAAGAGTTGTCCTTGTGAAGTTTGCAGACCGATTAGTGCTGACTCTGCCCTAAACGAATAGTGATATAGTACATCTGAGACTATTTTTATGCATACATGCAATTTGCAGGTTGATCCCTCCGTGGATACACTTCCCACTGGAGTTCAGGCAGATTTATAACTCATGGGGGTCTGTGTGTTCAGTGAAGTTGTTTTGTTTACAGTTAAAAGTGAAAGTAAACTAGCATTTGAAAAAAGGAAGAGATAAACATGCACGCAATGCTACTGGGTTTAGTTGATTTTACACTGTACGGCTTTATCTGTGCAGCCACATTGGACCTGGCGATCAGCCTGAGAGTTGAAAGTTCCTCTCTTTCTCGGTCCATCCAGCAGTGAGGGTCAGACCACAGATAAATGCAAGCCTAGTCTAGTCAGATTGAGATAGCGAGAGAAACAGACTAGTGAAGTCCTTTTTCTTAATTCATGGGGGTCATCATAGCAATCATAACAGAAAACACACTCCCGGTCCAGAAAGAAATAGTGTTTTTTGTTTGCTTGCTTGTTTGTTTTTATCGTAGTCCTTGATAAGCAAATGGGTGAGTGGGTATTTAGGAATTAAGAATGGGTGAATAAGTTCAGAAATTTAATTAGATCTCTATTAAACAATTAAGGTTTGTAGAGTTCAGGGTTCTGGAATTTGAATCCACTAATCTCAAGGAGAATGTAGAAATACTGGGCCTTGACCTCATCTGTACCTTAACTTTGGTTATGTTAAATTATGGATTATGTGCAGAATCCAAAAAACTCAGTGACGACAGTCAGTCAGTTCCATTATTTCTGTTAGTTCATTAGCAACAAGGCTTGAATCAGGCCACAGGACTTTCATTCAGTGGTAGGTTTAATTGTGTCGCCAGGAGCTTATTAAATTCTTCATTCTGACTAGCCAGTATAAACATGTCTCATATTTGGATCTTTATGTACATAGAACTGTACAGTTCTATGTCAGTACCCCAGAGTATTAAATGGCCAAGCTAACAACACCAACTGCATACACTCACCAGGCACACCACCACATGATTGTATATCTGTATATCTTATTCTATCTAGTTAAAGACAAATGATGCAGTCAGTGTGAAGCTTAGTTGTTTGATGTTAAATGTTAGGTATGAGCCTTCAAATTAGCTTTGTGAGCAGATTAGCAGTGCAAGCTAACTGTACTAGTGCTGCTTTTGTGGTGCCATGTAAATTATTTGAAATTGTTATAACGTCATTTCCCATCCCGGCACACTCAATGGGCGAAGTAAAAAACAAAACAAAAACCTGGACGCCCCATGAAAGCGTGTCTATTGTTTGCTCTGTCAGAGCACATAAAGCTCATGAAAAGAATTACTAGTTGCAACTTGGAAAGCAGCAATATCTACAAACACTCTCCAGAGACACCAGCGATCTCTGCTACTTCCTTCTAAGCTTTATTTTTCTTCATAATGTTCTATACACATTTAATGAGCGGTTGTATATAACAGGACAAGAGTTAAATACTACATAGGAATTAATTGCAGGTAGGACATAAAGTTGTGAGTGGGGAAATGGGGAAAAAAAAATGTTGGACCAAATGTGCCATAGATTGGAGAATTGGTCTGAGGGATCAATTAATAATCAATTTTATAATGCTTAAAGTTAAGAAAATATCTCAGCTCAGAGCTGATCCTGTTTCTTTCTGTGTGTTTTTCTAGGAGAGAGGTGGAGAAGATGACGAGGACATAGTTTAGAGATTAAATATTGTACAGAGGATCACTTACAGAGGAGCTTTTGTATTGTGAGTTTGTTGTTATTGCTGAAACAAAGGGGATTATTATGATTGTTAGGGTTTTATTTTTGATTTTTTGCTCTGTGTAAATTCTTGTAATGTGTATGAGCTTCTTTACATTTATACTTTTTTATTAAGGATTAAGCTTGTTGATATATTTCCCACTTTCTCAGGATACGAGTCTGAGTTCATTTCGGTTTCTACTCAGGAGCCCTGCCTACACTTAGATTCTTTCTCATTTCGATTGTCTCTGTCAGGCTTTACATATTCAGGCATTCATATCACCCACTACCTTTGCCTGATTTATATAAAGCAAACTAGGGGTAGGCAATACCCAGACCCACAGTGTACTTGATTTGATAGAGGATCAGCACCCACCACCCTCCATCTCTCTCCACATTTACACCATAAATCAGTTTCACCTTCTGCACTTGCAACAACTGAAATAACCAGGACATATTCATGCAACTTTTTTAAACAATACTGTAATAGATAGTGCATAACATGAGGGGCCTGTACCATGAAGGTAGTTGGACAAACTCACGGTTATGGGATTAGTTTCGAGTTGAGAAAAACAAACCAATCCAATCAGGCTTTATTGGTACCATGGCGCTGGATATCAACATTCTTGGTCAACTCAGACTTTGATCCTTAAGCTATGATTAGTCCACGAATGCGTGCACATACAGTAAATGAGTGACATCGGCACCGAACAACCAATAACGTTCAACATGGAATAAAGCAGCTTACTTCTGGTTGAAGAGCAAGAAAGAGCTGTGCGGAAATATGAGGAATTTAAACTAAACTAACTGCAAAAAGCAACACCATTGCGGCTGTCAAAGCTCAAGAACATTGCTGATTGTGTAAATGCATAAGTTTACTTTTATAGGCTCACACTAAGAATAAATGGATTGAACGTCCACTTCGGTCTGCATTAGGCACGCTTTGTAACGTTCGCTGGCAGACAAAGCCATATGGATTTAACCTTAAGGAATGTGGTTATTCCTTAAAAACATCCCATATATTAACTTTGATAATGGATTTTATGCAGAAACCATGTTTTTAGTGAAAATAAAGCATAGTAAATATAGAAAAAAAAAGCTATTTAAAAACATAGCTATTTGTGGTTGCTATGGTTTCACTAATAAAAATAGTTACTATGGAACAAATATTTTTCTTAATATTGGTTTAGAAACTACTCAATATTCTGTAAAACATGGCCTTGATCCTTTACTGATTATATTACAAAGATCCAACTAACCATGTTTATTTGTACTATAATAATTCTATTATATTTAAAATTAATAAAAAGATGACACCTTGTATTTTTCCCTCATTAAATCACTTTCCTCACCATTATATGACTTTAAATACCGTCAATTTAATGTGTGCTTCATAATCAAAATCACAGTGCACATATTCATGCAATTGAAAAAAATCCACCATTGTGCAGTTATATATTAATGGATTAAAAATTAAAATGAATTAATATGACTGTTTATAAGTGGTTCTTTTTCATGCAGAGTCTTTGCATACTCCCATATATGAAGTACTGTGAAATAAATAATTGTCACGTAGCAAATATCCACACAAGCACATTAAATCAAGGAAAAACAAACTTGAATGTACAACTACAGCCCAATTGGAAAACTTTTTTTATTGCTAACAGTTCAAAATGTAAGCGAAGCAATGCAAACAGAAATGCAGAATGACAGTTGCTGAATCAGATGAAAGCAATGACTTCCAAACAGCAAGTGCAGGAGAGGCCAAAAAGGATGGAAACGAGTCCGATGCCGAAATTGCTGGAAAAGAAAAATGAAAAAGATACAGGTAAGACATACATCCTCATGTAAACTTGGGCTATATCACATTCTACACCCATAATTTAAACTGACAAACTGCTGGTCAGGCTGCAACATAAGGTGATCTTTTTCCCCAAAAAATAATAAATCAATCATAAAGAATAACAGTTTCATGCATAATAATGGATGGAAATATATTCCCATCAAAATATTTTCACAATAATCTGAAAGACCAAATTTCTTATCTTCTCAAAAAGGATAAGGATACAATAATACAAGCTTGATAAAATGTAAACAAATGAGACTATAAATATGGACAAACTATAAACATGTAACCGGATATTGTCACTACAGACATAAGTTGTTTGGCATACTTCACAGATGTGAAAGCACAATCAAAGAACAGTTGTCCCAATAATGAAATTTCTCACATCATTTACCCTCATGCTTTACCACATTGGTCTGATTGGCATTGTGCTGCTGAATACACATAATTTCAGAAGAGTATCTCAGCTCTGTAGGTCCAAAGTGACCAGAATGTAAAATGCAGCACAATCTATAACTCCAGTGAATCCAAGTCTTCTAAAGTGATCTGATTTGTTTGGAGAACCAGACCAAGCTCCAATGTGCTTATAAATACAAATAATCTACACAACTATTAGTGAATGAGACCCATTGTTTTTGAATGGATGTATATGGAGGAAATGCTTCAGTACCTTGAATAAACTTTGTGACAAAACAGCTCATTATTTAATGAATTGACTTCCTGTCTGCTAATCTTTAATATGTTTTACACTAAACAATTCTTTTGGAGCGAACAATGTGTTGAGTTTACTACAACAGAATTGCTGTTTGATAAGACATTTCTCCCTCATTCATTTGTGCAGTGTTGTGAATGTTCAGTTACTGGTGTAACACCAGACATGACGCACCAGAGATAGTAGAAATGTGAATCTTCACTTCTTCAATTCAATTACCATTCAGTGGGTAACGATTCGATTATAAAGCAATTCTTTTATTAATAGTAGTTATTATATTAATAATCACGATAGTTATTTTTGTTATTTTATCTTTGTTATAAAAAAAGAACCAATATGCAAATAACCAGTAAAACAAATACAATATAAAAAAAGAAACAAATTAAATAATCAGTGCTTTACATTTTTTCATGTTACATCTATTTAACAAACATTCAAGAAATAATACATTTGATTATTCAATTTCTGCATTATTTCTTACTTGAATGCTTCACAGTACATTAATATGTATGATAGGCCCATTTAATTACATTTTTAAAAAATAGATTCTTTTGTTTTAATGCATCAATGCAGAATCGTTCACATCATCGCAAAAATGATTATATTCCACAGCTCTAAGAGACAGCAGTGGTGCAATGTGAGTGCAAAGCATATAGTTGCATATAGACACAGGGGTGTAAGAGAGCCCATCAACACAATATTTATCAACGGTGTGCCTTGGAACGCAGTCAGTAACAACGGGAAACCCCAGATTGCAATCCAATCACCATTTCCATTTGTTGCCCGTCATCCGTACTATGCAAGCTGGCGTCACATACTGTCTTTCCTATGGTGAAATTTTGAGGCTTGTTATCTCTACTGTGTAAAAGAGCTCTGGTGTGGGACTCTCATCTGTGCACTGTCTGTCTGACATTCTGATCTGGTTCTGAGTGTTATGAAGTTGTATATTTGTTACACAAATGCTAACATTTGTATTAAATTTGACTGAATGCATGTTCAGTACTGAACACCCCATATCCATTTGGTTAACATGGATACAAGTACCATTGCAGCCCTAACCAATATGCTATTAAAATATCAAGAAAAGAATTAAAAAACTAATTTAATAAGGTTACACGTAGGGTGTGTCATTTGAATTTGCTTACCTAAAGCTTCATCCTTCAAGCCAGGAAGTAAACCCTATGACACCAGGCACTGGAACACAGAAACAGATGAGACAGTAATAAGCATCAATTGTTAGGTTGTGGGTGAATGCTCTCTATAAACAATTTCCCCATGAACTATACA
This sequence comes from Cranoglanis bouderius, assembly GCA_023630585.1. Classification (NCBI taxonomy): domain Eukaryota; kingdom Metazoa; phylum Chordata; class Actinopteri; order Siluriformes; family Cranoglanididae; genus Cranoglanis; species Cranoglanis bouderius. Next base: position 1,524,445 of record CM042565.1, read on the forward strand.
TGTATACACTGAACAACAGCCTCAACATTAGCTGTGGGGTCATCAGCATCCTAGATGTTAAACCCATTAATCCCAGAACATCTCCTGGTGGTATCCATCAGGCAGCATCCATCTTGCTTCAGCTGGACAGTGGGTCCCCTCTAATGTCTCTCATCCTTGTCTTCCAATCCAGACATCCTTCACAAGCTATAACTTACCTGTATGTCATAATGCCCTGACGTGGCCATATGCGACCGAATGATACTGAGGGGCCTACTCGGTGCACTACTGGTATCGTGTCACAGCTTATAAACTTCAGTTCAAGCCTTCCCCAAATATCGACCAAGTTGCCTATTCTTTCTTTCTTCTTACTTTTTAAACTTCATTTTTAACCCTAGCCAGAAGCTCCCCTTCTCAGCTTCATAATAAATATTATCAAATTCAAACAAACATTTTAGCCAGGAAGTTTTACACTCCCCTACACTCATAATGTTTTATATGGTTGAAAATGATAGATTTTGACTCACATGTCAGTATGGTGGCCCGCAATCCTCCATTGTTATGATGGGATTCAGCATCTGTGTATTCACAAACAGGATGTTTCACAGTCAGCCTGAGAGTCTGGAATAAACAGCAACATCCACAGAAAATGTCTCATGCAAGTAAGTATCAGGGAAAGCCAGGGGATTTGATCTATTCCTAAAACTCGTTCTGTGCCAAGTGCTCTTCTTACAATTTGCACTGAGAAGTTGAGTTAGTTGCATCACTTACATGTCACCTTGCTCACAGCTGATTGGTCCAAGCTGGGTTTGAGTTCTCTTACCCAGAACATAACCTGCCCCGGAGCAGGTTAGCCATGGAGCGTAAGTTACTATGGCGATGGACACCAGTAAAAGCCGAGCCACATTCATAGTACCTAAAACCCAGGCTTGGCACAAACTAAACTGAAACTTACCTGGCTAGCCACCTAAACCGGCTTCATGGTACAGGCCTCGGGTGAGTACAATTAATACACAATAGCGCTATAAACCAATAACAAGACAGGGGCGGAGACAAGAAACTCGAATCAACACGACAGTGGTTAAAAAACACGGAAGTGCTGCTCGCTCGCGCTGAGAGAGGGATTTACAAACAAATACACGATACACGACAAATAAGGGTTTATATTTAAAGTTAATTATTTGTAGCTGAATATAGCAAAAGTAACATTAATGTGTGTTTGTTTTATTTTCCTCCAGCGCCATCTCCCACTTTTACATTCAGAATAAACCGCCACTCCTCAGTTCATCTCAGAAACCGGTGACGTAACTGAATCCTAAATTCTGATTGGTCTAAATGATGAGTTCTGATTGGTCTGAATCCTGAGCTCTGATAGACCGGGGCTCTGATTCCTGTTCGGTAATCATCTCCTCCCGGTAGTTTTACTACAAGATTGAATCGGTAACTAATAGATGTGTGTTAGTTTAGTGTTGTATTGGATGAGAGATTAGACAGAGAGATTAGACTGAGAGATGGCGCGCGGCAGTGCAGTTATGAAAGCTCTGATTTTCCTCACATTTTCTCTTCATCTTTCATCAGCAGGTGAGTTCTGTAATGTTTACTGTCTTTATTATAAAGTGAATATTGGTCCCATATACAGCAAAGTAAAGGGTTTAAATGATCCAGTGCTACGTCTGTGATGTCACTTCCTATTTCAAAACTAGGACCGTGGGAATGAATGGAAAGTGAAAGGACATAAACACATGACGCAAATAAGGTTATAAAAAAAGTAAAACGTGAAAAAAGGTTTGTAAATTAGACATGCATGGAAATGTTTTTACTGAGATTTTTTTTTTCTTCTGCTCCACTTTAGCAATAACATGGTGGTAAAGTGGGACAGGCAATCATGTCATTTAAACAGGGTTAAAAGGTGAAATGATCTTTTTTCATATTCAAATCTTCTACATTTTTGATCTATTCTATTTATCATCATAATGCACAACAGTAAGAAAAAGACTGAGAAGGAAAGAGCAGTGAGTTAGAGAAGTTTAGATGAGTGCAGTGAGGAGTGGAGGAGAGGAGGAGAGGAGGAGTGGAGGAGAGGAGCTGGAGAAGGCAGCAGGAGGAGAGAGGAATAACATCTCAGGATGATAGCGAGGACATAATCTCCAAAAAACATCATACAGAGGAGGGTCAAGATTCGCGATCAATATATTTTTTTAAGGTCACACCTGTGTTGCATGAAAAACATGTTTATTTATATTCATGTATATTACCAGCAAAATAAATTATAAAAATATGTAAATGAAATTTCAAGCATGTCTCCTGACTTTTAAAGTAAAGAAATTAAGAGTTCCACTTTAACAGTATCACATGAAAAGAAGGGGTCAGATTTGAAGCATTTTTTTTATTTTTATAAAGGTATGCTGTTAGATTATATGACATAATGTTTTCCCTTTCCCTTCCCAAAACTTTCCCTCTTTCGCAATATTTGCCTTATTTATTTTGAGTCAAATATTAAAGTTTGACATTATTGGTGTGATAAGGAGAAACCTTAACAAGTCTAAAATAAAAAATAAGCATGCACTCTATTATTATTATTATGATTATTATTATTATTATTATTATTATTAGTAGTAGTAGTAGTAGTAATATTAAATGATTAGCTTGTGCTCTTGTACATTTTAGATTACTGCTCTAAATACCCAGTGGCCCCTCTCCGAAGGGCTGCCACCTTGTTGTGGTGGAGAGGCTTGTGTGTCTCGTCGACCCGGAGAGCTATGCTGGCTGGAGCCTCGTGCTCCTGGTAGGGCCTCCCATGCCAGACAGGTCGAAAGGTAGAGACCAGACGAAGAGCAGTCCCTGGTCCTCCAGGTTGGGGGTTTGGCACAGGACTAACCACTCTGTCCTAGAAAACTTTGGCGGTTACGGAAACAGCTCTTGTACATATATAAGTCTAATTTATGTGGTTATGTCACTCATCATTTAATATACACATCACAACAACAACAATAATAATAATAATAATAAACAAATCATCATCATAAATTTATGTGGTAGCTTTTAAATCCATAAAATGCTAATTAATGTACATAAAGTGGTCATTTGATGATCAGTTATTGGCTATTTATGCAACAACAAAACTAAGCAAAAATATAATTATAATAATAAAATGAATAAAAGGTACTGACATAACATTTTTATTGGTGTTGGATGTACATTTGCCTTTTTTATGTGATGAGTTACTAAAACAATATAAATTTTACACTCTTACAGATACACACTCATACCAGCACTTCTTCACTGGAGTCACACCAGGAATAAATTTCCCAGAATTCACTGCTGTTGGGATGCTGGATGGAGAGCAGGTCAACTACTACGACAGCAACATCAGGAAGTTCATCCCAAAGACAGACTGGATAAAGAAGGCTCATGCTGATGATCAGTGGAACAGCATCGGTGAGGGCATGCAGATCGAACAGGAGACCTTCAAAAACGATGTGGCTGCAGTAATGAAGCGCTTTAATCACACTGAAGGTAAACCATACTCACAGCTTTAATCACTAATACACACACTGACTGTACTCTGGACACACACACACACGCACACACTGATGTAAACATTTCAAACTATCAAACTGAGATGTAGTCATAATCCATTTAAAAATGTCATTTTACTTTATTAGAGCTGTGGTATGGTGAGAGTGATAATAACATGGCTTAATAACTGGAGCAGAGCAGGTCTTGTAGAGTAAGTCGTGCAGGTAAATGAGAGAGGTAAATCATAGGCAGATTTTACAGCTCATCCCTCCATAATCAATTCACTCTTTTTCACTCTCAGTTCACTGCTTTTTTTTGCTCTCTCAAATAATGACCTCACACTCTCTGTTAATAAGCACACTCAGTAACACGGTTTCATGATCGGCTGCTCTCTACAGGGTGTCCCAAAAGTCTCCATACGTCTTTAAGCATGCCTTTGACAAAAGAAGAACATATTGAGATCATGGCTGGATCAGGTAGCTGTTGCAAGGTTGCGATGGACTTTAACAGGAAACATGGCAACCGTATCACACACAATACTGCTGCCGAACTTATTAACAAATTCAAAAAGACTGGAAGTGTCGTGGATCAACCGAGAAGCGGGCGTCCATGAACATCCACTGACGAAGGCACAACTGATGTGTCGCTGACATACATAGTCCCCTGTGTATGGAGACTTTTGGGACGCCCTGTATAATGTTTTAGATATGGATATGGGAACACGAATTATCACTGTTTTTAAAAAAAGCAGAGCTGCTGGAGCTGAGTGAGCTTTAACTTTTATTCACATTCAGTCGCCTGTAAAACAGCAAAATCTGTTCAGGAGTCACTTCAACTTTAAACAATCAAGTCAAAACTACACACACACACACACACACACACACACACACACACACACACACACACACACACCCACACCCATTAAAGTCAGAAATATATTTTTTTACGGAGATTATCCTAAGTGTGTGTGTGTGTGTGTGTGCAGGAGTTCACACATGGCAGTGGATGGTTGGCTGTGAGCTCGATGATGACGGCACCACTAGAGGATACACACAGTACGGTTATGATGGAGAAGATTTCATCAGTCTGGATCTGAAAACTCTCACCTGGACTGCAGCTAAACCTCAAGCTCTGATCACTAAACAGATGTGGGATCCTGTAGGAAAGTGGACTAATTACATCAAGAGCTACCTGGAAGACGAATGTATCAAATGGATAAAGACGTATTTGTCTTATGGCAGAGAGACTCTGGAGAGGAAAGGTGCACACACACACACACGCACACACACACACACTCGTTTCCTCACTTATTCCTAATTAGGTCGTGGAAGAGAAACATCATCCACTGCGCACACACACACACATTACTGACCTTTATTATAACACAAACAAACACACTAACAGCACAATTCTTCACTACAACACCCATTCTTCAGCACACACCCACTGTCTGAGTACACACAAATAACACTCTCCTTCTCTAAAATGCACACACACACACACACACACACACACACACACACACACACACACACACACACACAACCCTAACCCTAACTCAAACCCACACATCTTCTATCTCAGGCTTTCATATATTTAAATATAAATGTCAATATTGCTGAGATTTTAAAAAAATATTATTATTTTATTATTACTATTTTAAATGATACATTTAGCTATCTTATACATATACATACATACATACATACATATTAATATTTTCCAGTACAAAACTAAATTGTATTTTACATCCTTGTAGCCAAAAAATATTGATTACATGACACATAATTTCACTTTTAATTTCACTGTTCAGAGGGAAAATCATGTGACTCATTTCTAACACAATTTAATTGCATGTTAAAACCCTTTTTCTCATGTCATTTATAAATGAATAAATCTGACAGTGTTTTAATATTTATGTCTCTGTGTGTCTCTGCAGTTCCTCCTACAGCTTCACTGTTCCAGAAACAACCGTCTTTTCCAGAGCTGGTGTGTCACGCTACAGGTTTCTTCCCCAAAGCACTGAATATCACCTGGCAGAAGGATGGAGAGGAAGTGTATGAGGAGTTCAGAGAGCTGTTACCCAACCAGGATGGAACCTTCCAGAAGAGAAGCATTCTGACAGTCTCACCTGAGGAGCTGCAGAAACACACCTACACCTGCGTGATTCAGCACAGCAGCTTGAAGAAGGACATAGTGCTGCATGTGAAAGGTCAGAGAAACAGTTTCCTATAAAACTACAGATTTACAGTGGAATCTGATTTATTGCTGCAGCAGATAATAAAGACTCTGTGCTGATTTAACAGGTGGAGGATCAGATGGAGGATCAGGTGGAGCTCCGATTGCTATCATCGTTGGTGTACTCGTGGCTCTCGTGGTTCTCGTTGCCGTTGTTGCTGGAGTTGTGGTCTGGAAGAAGAAGAACTCTGGTGAGAGGAGGAAGGAGGCAGATGTGAAGTTTTCAGGGAACAGATTTACACTTTCTAATTCTTGAAATGAAATTTGATGAATATTTTCATATTTTTAAGCTTTAACTGATAAATTAGACGAGACAATAAGCTGATATTGACTAATCGTCTTGTGAAACCAAACACAGTCCACAGATTTTATAATAACTGTCTGTCCATCATCTGTGTTTCAGGCTAAAAATCTGTGTGTGGAGTGAAAATCCATCAGAAAAGCCTGTGCTAACATTAAATCTCAGCTCAGAGCTGATCCTGTTTCTTTCTGTGTGTTTTTCTAGGAGAGAGGAGGAGAAGGGTTTGAGGACAGAGTTTAACGGAGATTAAAGATGTTTCGACCAGCACAGAGCTTCTGGCCTCCATTACACTGAGGGTGATGTCATCACTAGGCAGCAGTGTTTCAGCTGGACAGAAGCTGGTGTCCGACTCTGAGCAGTATTGTGTGCTCCATACTTTGTTCTGCTGATTGTTGATTCTGGATTTGAACTTTGCCTGTCCTGACATCGAGCTCCGTCTCTCCCTCGTGTTCAGAATACTTGGTCTCTGTATATAGTTTGTATCTTTGTATATAGTAACTATTTTCTACATTGTAAATATTTTTTTTACCTTATGTATATTTCACCTCAATGTTCGTAGCATGGATTCCACAAGATGTTGGAAACGTTTCTTTGAGATTCGGCTCCATGTGGACACGATTGCGTCACGTAATTCCTGCAGATTTTTCAGGTGTACTTTCATGCTGTGAATCTCCCGCTCTACCTAATCCCAAAAGTGTTCTACTGGACTAACATCTCAAACATATCTGCACCAGTTGGAATCGCTTGGTGCTGCAGTAGTGGTTAGTTGAGTAGCATAATCCCGACACATAGGTATATCTTGTTATTTTTTTGTAATTTGTAAATATTGTCAATAAACTGTAAGTATAAAGTTCTGTTTCATTATTTGCCTTCACATTTCTGAAAGTTGTTGTTTTATAAGTCTAGTAGCTAACAGCTTAGCTGCTTTTTGGCACCAAATGACTGACACTGCTTATGCTGACCTGATTTTAGAAAACTCTTAGAGCTCATATTTAGCAGGAGAGTGTGTACTGTGTTTATTCACCGAGTTTCATTTTACTTTCATTTCACTGTCAGAGCGGTTTAGTGGCAAAAGTCAAACAGTGAGCACATTGTGATGAACCACTAAACAACCTTCTGATCACGTGACTGAATCCATTTTATATACTGACTGCATTTTAAAGACATTTCTAAACCTGTGAATGTGTAAATCTCATGTTACATTTCAGTAAACACTAATCTGCATGTGTAATATCTGTGAATTTAAAACACATGTAGAAGTTTAGTCTTAATAACAATGTCTTATTTTAGTGTCAGAGATCAGAATTCAGCAGGGAAATGTTCATACAGTAAACATGTACATCATTCAGTGTTATTCAAACCCAGTGTTAAAGCGCCACCTAGTGTTAGTGTTCGAGTGTAATTAACTGATGAAGTGGCATTAACACTGTCACCTGAATCAGGAGGGAGAGAGAAGTTTTCAGCACCGAGTCAAAGATAAATGTTATTTAGATAAACATACTGGGGGAGTTTAATGATTTTATTAAAAGAAAGTTTATTTCTGATTTTGTGGAAGTTCATTCAGGTCTCCTGTAGATCCTCTCCATGTTTCCTTCTTTCATAGCTGTGTATCTGGCCAGTGTGAACAGGTAATCACTCAACCTGTGGAATAAAAGCAGGACATCAGAGCAGGTGAAGAAGTGAAACTTAAAGCTTCAGCATTTCTGTTTGTTTTAAATCAGAGTTAAGGGAAGATTTGGAACAAACTCCTGAGTTTCACCTGTTGAGATATTTGCTGATGTCAGGATCGGCCTCACCTGAACGCACTATAGGAGCCACGCTGCAGAGAGACAGGAAGTGACACGTGTGAACCAACAATCAACTCATAATGAGACATGGCTAAACAGTAATGAGAGAGAGTGTGTCTCTGACCAGCGCTCGGCCCGGCGACACACAGCTCTGGCCACATGCAGGGCGGCGCTGCTTTTTCCCCCAGACTGCAGAACATAAACCACAGTGAGAGGACGAGAGAAGAAACCAGAGTCACACAGGTGGAGTACAGACGAGTCTTAAACAGGCTTTTTCCAGCAAACAGAAGTACAAGAACCTTCCAGAAAACTGGAACTGTGCTTGTTTCACTGGCCACCGGTCCAGTACCAATGACTCCACATATCACCACACACAGTTAGGGTTGTGTGAACGTGCTTACAGGCAGTATGAAGTGTGTAAGAGGAGGAAGCTCCTCCGTGTAGGAATCAATCCAACTCTCCAGCTCTGCCACAGGCTCACTGCTGAACTGCGTCTTCTCTGGTGTAGAAGGAAAACACACTGAAAATAACACACTGTACATATTTTCACTACTCAAACTGCTTATTTCTCTTCCTCTCTCTCTTTCACACACACACACACACACACACACACACACACACACACACACACAGACACACACACAGATGCAAGTTGGATACACACTTATGTGGCTCTCTCGGGCTGATGACCGAGGGGTGGCCATGTTCGAGCCCACGTCCTGCAGCACACACTGGATCTGGAAAAGGAAACGATAAAGCTGCTCTCAGTGGCACTCTTTATGGTGGTCATACACATCCAAACACACTGCTTTATATTTGTGTGATATGCTGTCATATTTAACACACACACACACACACAATATTGTTGTGAGGAACTGATTAAAATATCATCAGTACCCCTGTGGGATATGGAAAATATAACTTGCTGATTAACCTAATGCTGGATCACCAAACACACACACCTTGTCTAGCTGATGGGTGAAGGCGTGTCCTTTCTCGAGGCAGAATTCTCTAGCCAGCCTACGGAGGGAAGAGTGTGTATGATGAAGACTTTGGTGCACTGCCTTGATGATGAGGAAACAGATAAACGTGTGTGTATAGTTCACCCGATGGCAGACGAGAGCTCGTCCGTCGTACCCAAAGCTTCAAAAACACCATCCTCTTTCGGCCGCCTCTCTCCTGTGAAAGTGCTGGAAAATCCTTAAAGAATAAAATGGACATAAAACAGACACATTTTGAGGCTCGGTGTGAAATAATGCCGGTGTAAATGCTGAGGTTGAACGTGTTCATGTCTGTGTACAAAGTGAAGAGAGAGAAAAGGAGATTTGTGAAACCTTTATCTCCTGTTTTGGTGTAAATCTTGGGAATCGGCTGATCTCGCTCCGACTTTGTGCCAAAACTCAGAAAGGTGAGAGAGAATTCAGAGGTTAGTCACGGTTCATAAAACAGTCATAGTTCAGGAGTTAAGCTTCTCTGTTTATGACCAGAAGGTTATGAGTTCAAATACCAGAACTGATACAGAGACACTGCAGTGAAAACTGCTTCATAAGAACCTTTTATTTAAAAACTTCTACCTACTAATCTGCTAATATGCAGATGCTGGAAGTTATAAATTGACGCTAGAATTACCAAACAACAGCCTTTCTTCAATGTCCAAAATGTTTATTAATTTATATAATAACTGTTTTTGGTGCTCTGAGTATTATTTCGTTTTAATTTGACTTGTTTTAACATGGTTTTGCTTCCTGTGTTCATCCAGAGACAGAAAATCCTTTCGTTGTCATGGTAACCAACGGCTCGAAACACCGATGTGACCCGGATATACATAACCGTTCAAATTCGTGACCTGGCTTCTCATTCGGATTGCTAACCAGTTAGCTACAAGCACAATATTAGTTATTAAATTTAGCTTATTACCTTCTGAGGTTTCCACACAGAAGCTGCTGAGACTTTAAACACGTTATTAACTGAAGCGCACAGTGACGACGTGCAGCTCGACACAATGCTAATGACGCCATTACACAATTATACAGTGTACAGTGCAGTGTGGTTAAATCCAGCACATTTACTAACGTTAATAACGAAAACTGAGGAAAATGTTTCTCACGATACTGTTAACTGAGCTTCAATTTATAAAGTCTAACTCGAACACACTAGCTAGTGTACAGCTAGACAAAACGAAACTACGCGAATCGGGAATGTTTACACTGATCACATTTGGCCTTCCTGCTTACCCGTAGGTGAGTGGGCGGAGCTGCTATTCTACTGGTTCTGTTCTAATATGTGGGCCTGTACTTCAACTAGAACGCCTAGGTAGTGTGTAGCATCTTGACCGCCATTTTGGACGTGTTCCAAACCGTGTGGAAAATCTTGCACTGTACAGTGAGTGAGTGAACTCTGGCTCCCTCTTGTGGCCGCTGTGGGTAACTGCACAGGGAAAAACCGGCTACGACTCAACGACGTCCGTTGATTTTAACTTAAGACTCGTGAGTAATATTCTGAAATAAACACAACGGAATTTGTCTGTAATTTGACGGCCTTCACATATTAATATCTCTTTATACTTTTATTATAATCATGTTTACTGTTGTATTGTTTAATAAAGTGTGGACCAGTTTAAAGGTGAACTAAACAAAAGAGAGACATGTTTCTGTAGATTAATAAATCCTGTTCATTCACAACAATCATTATGTTTTAAGATAATGTTTTATTTATTTATTTATTTTTAATCGAAGGATTATATTGTATAATTAAACAGTCCTTTAATTTATGACTCCTGAAGCTGAACTCAGTGGATTATGGTGCTGTTTTTTACTCAGGCTCAGGGTTAGAAGAGGAGCTCATCAGACACAAATATTTATATCAATCTATTTTATATTAAATCACTAACTGACTGGTTTCACTGTACAACAAACATCATTTGCAAAACTTTTAATGTTCGCACATTTTCTGAACTTACATTGTAGAAACAATATGTAAACATACTGTACAAAAATAAATCAGCTTTCAGAAAGTTGTCAATAAAAACCCAAAAATATAATCCAGCACTTTTATTTAACAAAAGTATATACACAGTGAAAGTTAAACTTTATGTACAAATTATTCCATCTAATTTAGTTATATTGTACAAGATATGTCTGTATTTTTATTGTTATTTTTACTTTATGTTATTTAAACATCAGAAATAATTAAATGAAGCAGTTTATTAATGAAGTATATAGTAAAATTAACTCGTTATCAATTATAATTAATGCACGCACATCAATTCTCAAACTCTTTTCTCTGTAACGGTCACAGGTTTGTCCTCTCTCGGTATCTGTAGCTGAGTGGGCGGGGCGAGCTGTCAAACGACTGATGACACGATGTGGCGACGTGCGCTCTGATTGGTCAGTGTCCGTCCGTGCGCGTGGATCCTGGTTCTGATTGGTCTCCGAGCGGCGGGTTTTACTTCTTATTCAGTGTTTGAGGAAGTCAGAGAGTCAGAGGCTCTCAGTCAGAAAATTATCTCATTTATTTACTTTTTATTTTGCGCTATTTTTAAATCCAGCGTGGTTTTACATGTTTAAATGTATCTTTAGGATTAATTCGGGACACGGACGGTGGTCTATAAACTGAACTTTTACGTGTAGTGGTTAATTTTGTTTTGCCACCGGTATTTAGGAGTTTACAATGTGGGTGGGTTTTTAATGCTGGATATTTTACAGACATGGCGCCTGTTCAGGAGTGTTTCATTTCCGCTCCGGGGAAATCCATCCTGCACGGAGAGCATGCTGTAGTGCACGGGAAGGTAAAGTGTCCAATTACACGCACTTCATTCCCCGTTTCTAATCTGAGCTCGCTGTTCTAACTTAAACAATGTTGTAGTTGTGATGTTCCGCCTGTAGAGGGCGCGCTTTAGCGTCCTTTTTAAATGAAATATAGCACTCCGCTGGATTTTTAGTACCTGCTCTTGTTTTTATTACCATGAATTTGGATATTTTTTTACCTTTTTAAACACTTTCTCCCTCATGTTATGTTCAGAGGGGTCCAACAGTCCAAAATCTCACTGTAATCTGAAAGAATATCACTTTGTACAAGAGCAGAATTTATCTCCAGCCCTGTGGAAAGTCCTCAAATACTTGTAATGGATGTGTAATACAGTAATGTATGTCTCTGTGAAGCATTTACTAATCCACCAGGCTTCATTTTGCATCAATATGAACTGTAAATTTCACACACATCCATATCAGACCAGCACTGCAGTGGATGCTACCTGTGGACGAGATCAAACGAGTCTCCTCAGAGCTCATTGAGCCTAATGACTGAATATCGGCTCTTTTGCATCAGATGACTCGGGATTTGTCGCGTCGAGCTCAGGTTAAAGGTTTGTTAAAACGGCTTTCCCGTTAATGTTCTTGAACAGCTTGCGTTGGCCGTGAGCTTGAACCTGCGCACATATCTGCGGCTGGAGGTCACGTCTGCAGCTGAAGTGTCCATCAGTCTGCCCAACATCGACACCTTCCTGTGCTGGGACGTCAGTGTGCTGAAACCGCTGCTGTCTCACTGTAAAGGTAGAGCTGGTCAGTTCACAGTGTGTGTGTGCACACCATCGTATCTGTACATGGACTCAGCTCTTGTTTGTTTGTGTGTTTATTTCTCTTGATGGGGTGTAGGTGAGTGTGGGAACTCTACAGAGCTGGACACTGAGCTGGTGAGGAAGCTGAGGGAGTTTACCGCCATCGCTGATGGATCCACAGACACCAGGAGCATGGCGGTGCTGGCCTTCCTCTACACCTATCTGTGTGTGTTCGCCCACTCCGAGTAAGAGCTAGTCCGTGTCAGACGTCATAACGACCCCGTTGTTTTATTTTTAGTAGATTAGTTTATGAGTGATGTGACATAATATGATATGATGCTACTAGAGAAGCTCCTGCTTGTATAGAAGCCCTTCCTTGGGTAGAAGAAGCTCCTACTACTCACCGATGGTCCTGTTTGTGTTTTGAAAATGTTATTTTATTAAAATCAGTGTGTGTGTGTGTTTAACCTCAGGGTCCTGCCCAGTCTGAAGGTGTGTGTGTGGTCTGAGCTGCCTACAGGAGCAGGTTTGGGCTCAAGCGCTGCGTACAGTGTGTGTGTCTCTGCCGCTCTGCTCACCGTCAGAGGAACCATCAGCTCTCCTCTCACACAGAGCCAGCAGACAGCCAGGTCTCTCTCTCTCTCTCTCTCTCTCCCTCTCTCTCTCTCTCTCGCGCGCGCACACACACATTCCTTAAGTGTTGTTAATCTCCGGAGTGTGTGGTGTGTTTCAGGTGGAGTGAACAGGAGCTGGAGCTGATCAATACCTGGGCGTTTCAGGGTGAAAAGATCATACATGGCAACCCATCAGGAGTCGACAACGCTGTGGGAACGTGGGGTGAGACTCCGAGTGCTCTTATTACCGATATTAATTCTTAAAGCAAAAAGGTGTTAGGTGTTTAATCATATAAGTGACTTTGCTGAGGTTTTATTGCATTGCTGACACACACATATACAGGTGCATCTCAATAAATTAGAATGTCATGGAAAAGTTCGTTTATTTCAGTAATTCAACTCAAATTGTGAAACTCGTGTATTAAATAAATTCAATGCCACAGACTGAAGTAGTTTAAGTCTTTGGTTCTTTTAATTGTGATGATTTTGGCTCACATTTAACAAAAACCCACCAATTCACTATCTCAACAAATTAGAATACTTCATAAGACCAATAAAAAAACATTTTTAGTGAATTGTTGGCCTTCTGGAAAGTATGTTCATTTACTGTACATGTACTCAATACTTGGTAGGGGCTCCTTTTGCTTTAATTACTGCCTCAATTCGGTGTGGCATGGAGGTGATCAGTTTGTGGCACTGCTGAGGTGGTATGGAAGCCCAGGTTTCTTTGACAGTGGCCTTCAGCTCATCTGCATTTTTTGGTCTCTTGTTTCTCATTTTCCTCTTGACAATACCCCATAGATTCTCTATGGGGTTCAGGTGTGGTGAGTTTGCTGGCCAGTCAAGCACACCAACACCATGGTCATTTAACCAACTTTTGGTGCTTTTGGCAGTGTGGGCAGGTGCCAAATCCTGCTGGAAAATGAAATCAGCATCTTCAAAAAGCTGGTCAGCTGAAGGAAGCATGAAGTGCTCCAAAATTTCTTGGTAAACGGGTGCAGTGACTTTGGTTTTCAAAAAACGCAATGGACCAACACCAGCAGATGACATTGCACCCCAAATCATCACAGACTGTGGAAACTGAACACTGGACTTCAAGCAACTTGGGCTATGAGCTTCTCCACCCTTCCTCCAGACTCTAGGACCTTGGTTTCCAAATGAAATACAAAACTTGCTCCCATCTGAAAAGAGGATATTGGACCACTGGTCAACAGTCCAGTTCTTCTTCTCATTAGCCCAGGTAAGACGCCTCTGACGTTGTCTGTGGTTCAGGAGTGGCTTAACAAGAGGAATACGACAACTGTAGCCAAATTCCTTGGCACGTCTGTGTGTGGTGGCTCTTGATGCCTTGACCCCAGCCTCAGTCCATTCCTTGTGAAGTTCACTCAAATTCTTGAATCGATTTTGCTTGACAATCCTCATAAGGCTGCGGTTCTCTCGGTTGGTTGTGCATCTTTTTCTTCCACAATTTTTCCTTCCACTCAACTTTCTGTTAACATGCTTGGATACAGCACTCTGTGAACAGCCAGCTTCTTTGCCAATGAATGTTTGTGGCTTACCTAGTGAACCAAACTGAGAGACCATTTTGAAGTCTCAGGAAACCTTTTGCAGGTGTTTTGAGTTGATTAGCTGATTGGCATGTCACCATATTCTAATTTGTTGAGATAGTGAATTGGTGGGTTTTTGTTAAATGTGAGCCAAAATCATCACAATTAAAAGAACCAAAGACTTAAACTACTTCAGTCTGTGTGCACTGAATTTATTTAATACACGAGTTTCACAATTTGAGTTGAATTACTGAAATAAATGAACTTTTCCATGACATTCTAATTTATTGAGATGCACCTGTACATTCTGTAGACTATCAGGATTTTAAAATACTTTTTTTTCTATGACAAAAATATACACCGTTCATCAGTAACCTGTTTGTCAGTCATTTCTTTGATGTGAATTGAAAAGGGGACGAATGAATGGTTTTTCAGAACATTTAGGCTCAGGGCTGACAAACCTGTCATCAGATATTAATCATCACATCATAATGTAATGTTCAGGGGTGTGTACTCCAAGAGAAAGTCTGATTTTTCTGCTAAAAAAAAAAAAAAAAAGTGGAACGCCTGATTTGCTGAAGAGTCACACTGTGTGTGTGTGTGTGTGTGTGTGTGTGTGTGTGTGTGTGTGTGTGTGTGTGTGTGTGTCGGCAGGGGGCTTTCTGCGGTACCATGCTGGGAAAATTACTCCACTGAGCAGGTAAACACACTCTTCACCTTCAAACTCGCGCACACACACACACACACACACACACACACACACACACACACACACACACTCACTCACTCAAGGACAACATGTCCTCTGTCTTGAAACGTTGGAATAAACTTGTTCTGCTTTATCACTGTGAGAAAATACACTTCAATTTAGTGTGTGTGTGTGTGTGTGTGTCTCCCCCTGCAGAGTGCCCACACTGAGGATCCTCCTCACCAACACTAAAGTACCGCGCAGCACCAAACTCCTTGTTTCCCGAGTGAAGGACAGAATTAACCAGGTGAGTCATTTCACTCCTTACAGGTTCTTCAGTTGTTCCTCTGGAGGAACCTTTAAAGGTCTATGTAGAACGTTACCACAGAGTGTTTCCCCGTTAGAAAGGGCTCCAAATAGAAGCACGGTTCTTACTGTGTCAGTGTACAAGTATGAGTGTATATTCTTAGAAAATCTCTTAAGGGTTTTTTTTTTTTTTTGGTTGTTCCTCTGAAAGTTCCTTAAAGGTTCTGTATAGAACCATACAACAGTGTTTTTATATCTGAAAGAGTTCCAAGTAGCACCCTTTTAGGAGGCTAAGAATCCATAATTATCCAAAAGAACCCTTTTTTTTCCTAAGAGTGTACCAAGTACCAAGAAGTTAGATGTTAAATGTTAGATGTTAAATGACGTACAGGTTGCAGACATTACAAAGTAAATAATGCTCAATAAATGGTTCGTGATCTGAAGCCCTCTCTGTGTATGGTGCAGTACCCGTCTGTGATGATGCCCGTGCTGGAGTCAGTGGACGCCGTGTCCCAAATCTGTGAGCACACACTTGCTGACATGGCTACAGAGGGAGCTTCAGCCAAACACTACAGCACGCTGGAGGTACACTCAAGTACCGCTCACTAAGAGTTATTATAAAACAACAACTAGGACTGTTCTCACAAGTACCAATGTGTTTACTGTGAATTTTTAGGATCAATTGTTTCATGTTGAACATGTTCATTTCCCCCTTATATACGAGAACATAACGTAATATCGAGGACGTCTACCCAAAATGTGAAAACGCTCCAAGAAATAAATAAAAAATATAGCTGAAATTTCTTGTTTAATGATAATGTTAACATGATAGATTCAATTTTACACGTGTGTAAGTGGTGATGTTCAGATTTTACACCTCATTTCTCCTTTACACACACACACACACACACACACACACACACACATTGTTTTCCTCCTCAGGATTTAATAGACATCAACCAGCACCACCTGAACGTGATGGGCGTCGGTCACACGTCCCTGAACACACTGTGCCACGTCACACTCTCCCACGGCCTTCACAGCAAACTGACCGGAGCGGGGGGAGGAGGCTGCGCCATCACACTCCTCACACCAGGTCAGAAACTTCACCAGCGCACGCACGCACGCACACACACACACACACACACACACACACACACACACACACACACACACACAGTTTAGTTTTGTACTAGAGCTACAAGGCTAATGTAGCTAA
The DNA here is from genome assembly GCA_023630585.1 of Cranoglanis bouderius. Taxonomy (NCBI): domain Eukaryota; kingdom Metazoa; phylum Chordata; class Actinopteri; order Siluriformes; family Cranoglanididae; genus Cranoglanis; species Cranoglanis bouderius. The sequence continues at coordinate 1,541,198 of CM042565.1, forward strand.
CAGGTAATGGAAGTCTATAGCTACCAGTTTAGCCTCTGGTTGGCTAAAACTGTCAACCATTATTAGTAACACACACACACACACACACACACACACACACACACACCAGGTTGTGGTATCACCTCAGTGTGGTTACGGTGGTTGGAGAATATCACTGCTTCTAAGATTCTATGTATGCAGAACACCTCAAAATATTTTTTTCCCAATATCTTTATTACTCATGAGCAACGTGATCGAAAAACATTTCATGTTAACTACCAGTGAACAGAGAGTAATAATTATAGGATATATTGAGTAAGGAATAAAACACATTGTGTCATTGTGTATTATAGAAAAAATGATCAACAGCAGGGTGGTGTGATGTAGCAGGATTATTATTTTTCTATCACAGCACTTCCCAATGTGATTTATTGCTTTTATACCACAGGAATTTGCCAATGATAACATTTTTTTTTTTAAATTAACATAATTGTGGTTTTACAGCATTATCAAGACGGATATATTTAACAAGACATTCTAACTGTTCAAACGTGAACACTGTTGCTAGACAACCAAGGCTAAAGATTTCTGTCACTAGCACATGGCTGTGATGTTCTTTACATGAACAATATAAAGTCAGAGTAACTTTGGAGACAAGACAGAACTAACAGGAATATAAACATTTACCTCGGATGTGTCGGTAAATCATTATGAAGAGACAAATAAATTTAAACTCTAATTATTTAATAGCTAACTCAGCTGACGACGGTAACAAGAGTGTGTAGTTCACAGTAGTGTGTTGAATATATATCGATCCATCGTAATCATTTATACACTCCATATTAATATGAACGTTCATTTCGCGTCATTCTTCCAGAGACAGATGAGTCCGTGGTGCGAGACGTGATCGAGGAGCTGAAGCAGGTCGGATTTGACTGCTGGGAGACGAGTATTGGAGCGCCGGGTGTCCTGATGCACTCGCCCACCTCACTGACACACAACGTCCTGGACATCCTCAACAAATACTGAAGATCTGCTGAACACATGAACACACACACACACACACACTACAGAGGAACGTTACAGCTTTACCAACAGTATTATATATTCTACCTGTGATTACAGCATTGATGAAGAACAGAATGGACACAGATTTCAACACTATGGATAAGATACGAGAATGACATCATCCTCCAGTTTTAGCTTACTAGCTTTGTTTGGAGATAAACGTCATAGCTAGATGGATAGCTAATACAGTGTGGGACCTCTTACTTATTTAAACGAACTTTATATTTCAAAATAAATCTAATTTTTTTAAAATTATCCTGACTGAATACAGTTTGTTATAATTATAATTATTATTATTATTATTATTATTTTTGGTCTCGAGTATCATTAGGGAACATTAACAGCCTAGAGTGATTAGCAAGTTAGCCTGAAAGACAGCAGGAAAGGTGCATTTTATTAGCAGTAAGATTAAAATGACCAGCTGAAGGTTTATGAGTGCTATGCAGAAGTATTATGCACAATGCATGTAAATTTGAAATGTGATTAAATCTTATAAGAAAATAATTAACATGTATAAAAAATAAAAATAAAAAACTATTTGACTAAAACAATTGCTATTAAAACAATCACTGTTACATCTTACCCTTAAAAACGCACGTCTTTATTAGCATACGAGTGTTTTAAGCATCACGTGGTGGATTATTTTACTATAACGGCACGTCTTGTCCTGTTTTATTCTGTTATTAAAATTATTTTCTACTGCATTCTGTCTTTAGAGAATCTTCCTTCTCTAGCTAACCGCTAATGACATGCAAATGATCACGACGAATCAATTAATATGCAAATTAGACAATGACGCAAGCTAGCGGCTTCTAACGACCTTTTGCTCACGAAGCTACCTTCCCCTGAAAAGAGTTAGCAACAGTGGATGAAAAGACGATTAATTACTTATAAAATACGCACGCGATTCAGTCGAAATTGCGCTAAAAATATTTTTTTACTAACACAAACTCTGATTCGAGTTTAGTTTTTAAAAAGAGACGGTTGGAAGTGGGCGGAGACTCGATCGAGTTTTCGGTTGGCGGCCATTTTCTAGTGAGCTTCACTGCTAGCTAACATCCTCCTGAGGCGACTCTCTCTCTCTCCCCGCGCTCCTGTTCTCCTCACGGGTCAGAACAGTCTGCTGTCCTCTAGCTTTATTATAAACTATAATATACACATATAATACACTGTTGTGTTTAAACCAAAGCTGATTTTAAGTGTTTTAATGAAGGTTAAAACGGTACAGTTCGAAGTTGACACGTTTAAACGAGCCGCTAACGTCATTTATCGTTTCAATGCTAACTTTATTAGCTGTTTATTATTGTGCTTCAGTCTGAAACACCGACCCAGACCAGGTTTTGTGTTGTGTTGAGCCAGAAAACCGTGGATTTTACCCTCTTAGAATATCTATCACATGGTACCGTGGATGTAGTTTACCTTTTAAAAATGATTTAATGTACATAATTACACTTTTTCAGAACCACTTTTGCATCCCTAATGAACTTTTAGACTAGAGTAACACTTTAAAAGGTACACTGCATGAACCTTTAAATAAATTCATGCCCTCAGCTTGTCATGTTACTGAGAAAACGCAGCATCTGTCCTGAAGATGTCGGAAAACTTAACAGCTTTACCTGACACTGGTTTAAGTTCTGGTTCTGCCATCGGGTCAGTGTCAGTTGTCATCCACCAGAGGGCAGCAGAGTGACAGGAACTGAATTACTGAACAAGCTCAATGTGGTAAACACAGTCCACACCACACTTCAGTTCCCTGTTAACTTCACCACACTTAAAGCTTAATCATTTACAGGTTTAGAATTTAACTTTTTTTTTTTTTTTTTAAGTGTAATGTTAACTTTTACAGTAAAGACATGACCGACTGAACTGATTAACATCCATGCTAGAAATTATTCTTCCTTTTCTTTGATATCAGGAAAACACGCCTGAGTGATTTCCACAGAATATCATGACACGCTTCATCAATTCCTAATAATCAGATACTTCACATAATATAATCACTCGATAAGCGTGTGGTTTAAAAAAAAAAAAATTCTCCGCATCGTTCGTCTCAGTCAGACACCGGGAGAGAAACCCGTCAGACGCGTTAATAAGCTTCATTGCCTCTGATTTTACCTTTTACTCACTTGATTGATGTCGGGCATTTTCGGAAACAAGCGTGTTAATCAGCGCCGGGCTAATGAACGTTCACGTACACACACTCATTAGCATAGGAACTGATGCTGACTATAAATAAACACCTCGTTATTAAATACGCACTCTGATTAT
>CM042565.1:1547012-1564512 GCA_023630585.1 Cranoglanis bouderius
TCAGTGTACGTTAGTGCTGTCAAAATGTATTCCTTAAGTAGAACTCGTGTGTTTTCTCTCGACAAAAACTGAGGCGTGTGTGTGTGTGTGTGTGTGTGTGTGTCCTCCTTTAGGATCTTGCACTTTATGAAATGTAATCTAAATTCTAATGTAATCTGCACAAAATGAGGACACGCTCATCCTTATGTCTCCTGTAAATAACTCAGTATAATCACTAACACACACACACACACACACACACACACACACAGACCTTTTCAGACTATAAATACACACTTAATGAATGATCTTGTATTTGTTGCAAATTTCAGGTGCTTTTGTGGGTTTGGAATTTATCTCACAAACACAAACACACATTCATCATTCATAGTCCACATTTATAATTAATCCACTGTGTGTGTCTGTGTGTGTGTGTGTGTGTGTGTGTGTCTGTGTGTGTGTGCGTGTGTGGATTTAATGTGTTTATCTTTTATTCAGTTATGATATGGATTAAAAATCGTTCAACTAATTGTGACAGACACTGAAGAGAATCGTCATAATCAGGATTTTGTGTTAACTTTTTTAAGCGGCGTGATGGTTGACAGTAGATCGGAGGCGATCGTATGTAACGGTGTGATGGTTGACAGTAGATCGGAGGTGATCGTATGTAACGGTGTGATGGTTGACAGTAGACCGGAGGTGATGGTATGTAACGGTGTGATGGTTGACAGTAGACCGGAGGTGATGGTATGTAACGGTGTGATGGTTGACAGTAGACCGGAGGTGATGGTATGTAACGGTGTGATGGGTGACAGTAGACCGGAGGTGATGGTACGTAACGGCGTGATGGTTGACAGTAGACCGGAGGTGATGGTATGTAACGGTGTGATGGTTGACAGTAGACCTGAGGTGATAGTATGTAACGGTGTGATGGGTGACAGTAGACCTGAGGTGATCATATGTAACGGTGTGATGGTTGACAGTAGACCGGAGGCGATCGTATGTAACGGTGTGATGGTTGACAGTAGACCGGAGGTGATGGTATGTAACGGTGTGATGGTTGACAGTAGACCTGAGGTGATCGTATGTAACGGTGTGATGGGTGACAGTAGACCGGAGGTGATGGTACGTAACGGTGTGATGGTTGACAGTAGACCGGAGGTGATGGTATGTAACGGTGTGATGGTTGACAGTAGACCTGAGGTGATAGTATGTAACGGTGTGATGGGTGACAGTAGACCTGAGGTGATCATATGTAACGGTGTGATGGTTGACAGTAGACCGGAGGCGATCGTATGTAACGGTGTGATGGTTGACAGTAGACCGGAGGTGATGGTATGTAACGGTGTGATGGTTGACAGTAGACCTGAGGTGATCGTATGTAACGGTGTGATGGGTGACAGTAGACCGGAGGTGATGGTACGTAACGGCGTGATGGTTGACAGTAGACCGGAGGTGATGGTATGTAACGGTGTGATGGTTGACAGTAGACCTGAGGTGATCGTATGTAACGGTGTGATGGTTGACAGTAGACCTGAGGTGATCGTACGTAACGGTGTGATGGTTGACAGTAGACCGGAGGTGATCGTATGTAACGGTGTGATGGTTGACAGTAGACCGGAGGTGATGGTACGTAACGGCGTGATGGTTAACAGTAGACCGGAGGTGATGGTATGTAACGGCGTGATGGTTGACAGTAGACCTGAGGTGATCATATGTAACGGTGTGATGGGTGACAGTAGACCGGAGGTGATGGTATGTAACGGTGATGGTGCTTGCCGTCTCTGCGTAGATTTCATTCCAGGACTCAGGGCCTCTTTACACTCATGCATTATACATCGGCCCTGATTGCTTCTGCGCATAGATTAGCAATCATTTCCCACAATCCTCCTGACATGCAGGGAAATCACGTATTCATATGTTTTATGGCGAGATGAAGACGTGTGGGTCGTCAGTCTGACTCCCCATGTCTGAGTCTCGCTCTGATTTCATCCCGGATTTCATCAGACCAGGAATATGTGTGTAATTTCCCATCCTCTCATCCTGATTGCACACTTCTCTCTCTCTCTCTCTCTCACTCCCTCACACTCTCTCTGATTTCAGCATGTGCTCATCAGCAGTGTGTGTCTGTGTATGTGTGTAATTTCCTGTCCTCTTGTCCTGATTGCTCCCTTCAAGTGTTCAGACGTCCTGCTCCCTGCGACTTTCCGCTAATTAGTCACCGTTAGCTATCAGGAGCCGTCTCGCTCTCTGTGGCTGAGTGCGTGTGGATCAGTTTGTGTGTGTCGCTGTGAGTGTGTGGATCAGTGTGTTGGTATGTGTTTGCACAAACAACGATGGTTTATATTTCCTGAGAGCATGTGGACGTACACACTAACTAATACACAACAATATAATACAATAAATACACATGACAGTACCCAGTGTGGTTCCACTGTAAGAACCTTTACAAGAGGGCCAGAACTTTAGGTGCATTTTTACTGCAGGAATATTTAGGCACATTTTACAGCAAGAACCTTTTTTAGGAACTCCGGAAGTTACTACAAGTTTCCACTGCAGGAACCTTTTTGTAAACTCGGGAACCTGCCATAAGATTCCCCCACAGGAACCTATTCAGAAATTTGGGAACTTACTGGATGTTTCCACTGCAGGAACCTTTTCAAAAACTCGGTTAACAGCAAATTTCCACCGTAGGCACCTTTCAAGATGTCAAGAACTTTAGGTGCACTTTCACTTTTCAGGAACTGAAGAACTTCACAGCAAGTAAATAACTTAAGAGCAAGTTTCCACTGCAGGAATCTTTTTAGGAACTCAGGAACCTCATGCACATTTCTACTGGGAGACCCGGGGTTGAGTTTTCTTCCTGGCCTGTAGATCGAGGAGCTCAAGGATGTTCCAACTGCAGGAACAATTTTAACACCATATTCCCACCACATCAATCTTTTCAGAAACCCTTGAACTTACAGCAAGTTTACAACACGTTTCCACCATAAGAACCTTTTCCAGAACTTAGAAAGTTTAAGTGCACGTTCACTGCAGGAACTCTTTCACTGCAGGAAATGTCCACCATATGCATATTAACACCAGATGAACCAGAGCGGAGTTCACGTCCTGGCCTGTGGTTCTAGGAACCTTTCTAGTTATGTCACAGTTGGTCATTTTTTATGGACCAAGGACTAGTGGGCCCTACAGAACCTTTCTGAACATGTGTACAGCAGGATGTCGCTCTGTAGTCTATAGCTGTATAAGTGCACATAGCTTTAAAACCAGCATTAACTATTAGTATTCATTATTTTGGGTTGTCTGATTGAATTTCTTGCCTAATTCTGATTTTAGAATCATATTTTGGTGCACCATTTAGTTAAAGAACCCTGAAAATTCATCCGTTATGTCACCGTTATATCACAAGTCATCAACCGGTGCGTCCTCAATATTTGTGCAGAATTTAAAAACACCTCTGGTTTTCACTACAGACATGCATCCTGCCCAATAAAAAATGGTATCAATCAGCTGAAAATGTGCACTGAAGAACAGGAACATGACAATGTCAATCACAGTGTGTGTGTGTGTGTGTGTGTGTGTGTGTGTGTGTGTGTGTGTGTGTGTGAGAGAGAGAGAGAGAGAGAGCTAGCTAGCTGGCTGGCTGTTAAACACTTGACACAGATGGGAGTCACCTTGGATTAGTGTGTGTGTGTGTGTGTGTGTGTGTGTGTAACTGAGGTGGAGATTTGAAGTGAAATGATGATCAGTAATGAGCAGAAAATGATCCAGAAAGGTCACATGACTCACGATAACTTTCAAAGTCACCCAGAGTATGTGTGCGTGCGCACACACACACACACACACACACACACACACACACACACACACACACACAGAGTAAATATTTATCCTCTTTGTGTAATATGTGCATCTATATTTATTACTTTCATTTTTATTGTATTTTCTTCATTTTTTAAAAATGTTTTATATTCTATTATTTACTACTTTTGTTTTTTTTAATTTTATATATATATATAATTTTCTATTATTTTCGATTGTATTTTTTTATCTATTGTTATTTATTATTGGAATGTTTATTCCATTCACTCTTCTCTTCTCTTCTCTTCTGAGTTCAGAGGGTTGATGTTTTGTGGTTCTCTGGTTAGTGATGTGAGTAGAACCCATGCCCTCAGTAGTGCACTCAGACTGCAGTGCCCTCTTCTCTGTGTTGCACTTGTTCCTCATTGCCGTGTGAGCTGTGTGCACTTCCCCTGCGCCCTACTCTGGGGGCTTTCCACTTCTCCACCCCTGTATGGTGTGGCCGGCCTCGTCACATTCCAGGAACATACTGAGAACATTCTGAAAGCCTGAGAGAGAGAGAGAGAGAGAGAGAGAGAGAGAGGTATCAGGAGTTTAGAGATCTGAACATTTAGCTCAGGTGTGTTACTGTGTGAAGACTCAGTATGACCGAAGTGAGTCTGTAACTACACTTAGCACTGAGCGCTGACTCCACGAGTCCAGCCGAGTCGAGTGCTGTGTGAGTGTTGAGTGATGAACTCATGAACACCGTGACATGCGAGTGCATTTGAATACAGCATTAGATTTATTATTACCTTAACATTCATGACTTATTTAGATGTGTTCATCACTTTACACTAATACACCTGTCCCAGCAACTGGGGAAGGAATTTACTCAATTTGGCTCACTTCCAACACACAAACACACACACACACACACACACACACATACTCCAGATCTGATTATCCAGTTCTCTGGACCTGGACTGGACCTGTCTCACTCTCTCTGATTATAAATAAAACACAGCACTCCTGTGCTGCGCATGTTCACTGTGTTTGTGTGTGTGTGTGTGTGTGTGTGTGTGTGCATGCAATTCTTTCTCAAAGTGTGTGAGTGCATCAGTGTGTCAGTAGACTCTCAGTCTCTCTGGCTGTCTGAAACTCTCATCATCCATGTCTCATGTGACAAAGTGTGTGTGTGTGTGTGTGTGTGTGTGTGTGTGAGAGAGAGAGAAAGAATGGTCGGGTGTCAAACTCAAGGCTCCACTCCTCCGTCAAGCCCGACTTATTCAGGTCCCCTGAGTCCTGCACTCAAGCTACACACACACACACACACACACACACCTGCTGTCACATGACACGTTTCTGACGAGCTGCTTTGGTTTTCTTTATTCATCCTGAGCCTCAGTGGCGTGACGCAGGATCACAAAGTGACATTTGTGAACTGTGAATAAGAGTGTTGTGTGTGTGTGTGTGTGTGTGTGTGTGAGAGAGAAATTTCCATTCTCCAATCTAATATCGTGATCGTCATTATCGCTAGCATTTAGCGATGTGATGGATATTAGCATAGAAATGGAAGTGATAACAGTGTGTACAGGCTCCGTGCTCTCTCCTCTGATTGGCCGGGAGTCCAGGTCAGGCGTGTGATTGGTCGGTTATCGGGGCATCCTTTATCTACTACACTCATGTATACGAAATGTATATATTAAATGTAAAATCGAAAACAAATCAAGTCAGAACACTGTTGCTAGGCAACTCGGGATCATGGGATGCCAATCTAGGTAGCTGACGGTGTATCGAGCTAGCATGTAGATAAATGTCTCTGTGAACGTAATGTATGATTTATTGTTCTCGCTCAGGAGAGATTTCATCACAGATTGTCAGTTAGTAGCACTTTAGTAACGTTTTTTTTGTTTGTTTTTGTTTTGTTACTACATGCTCATAGTTATAAACACATGTTGCACATTTTCACACACACCCTTTAATGAATCTTTGTATTTTGAGTAAATGTGTAATGTATATTTTAAGAACGCATTCGATCCTTGGCTTTTCCAGCAGACATGTACATCATCTCCATCATCCTCGTCCTCGGTGCGGTGATGAAGAGTGATTGAGATTTAAAGTCAGATGGTTATTGATATTCACTCCAGAGACTCGTCTGTCAGGGTTAATTACACTGATGATGATGTGTCTCAGTCTGCAGGCGAGGAGACGCTCATTTACCTCCTGTATCCTTTAGTGTGTGTGTGTGTGTGTGTGTGTGTGTGTGTGTGTGTGTGTGTGTGTGTGTGTGTGTGTGTGTGTGTGTGTGTGTTTTTTCCTCTCTAGCCTCACAGTGTGTTCAGCTTACACATTTCCCTCCAGGAATGAGCATCTGAGTGACGATAATCAGAACTACGATGTACTTCCAGTGTGTTAAACCAGTGAGTTTTTTTTTTCTTCTCCTTCTTTGTGAATCTTTCTTGTACTTTTACTTTCATACTTTAACTGAATAAAAGATTTTATACTTTTCAATACCTTCTAGATGTTTCCAGGAAGCTTTTGAGGGGAGAAAAGCTGTTTGATGTTGGACAATGAAGAATCTCAAAGGGTTTGTGCTGCTACACAATTTCTGTAGGTTTGTGACTTTATTATTTTTATATATATATATATATATATATATATATATATATATATATATATATACATACACACATACAGCACGTGTGTGTGTGTGTGTGTGTATGTGTTTGATGGGGTTGATGGTGATGTAGCAGCACATTTTCAGTAAAAAAAAAAAAAAGAAAAAAAAAGCACACTAATAGAGCTCTCCTCCATCACACACATACACACGCTCCTCCGCCCCGCTTCCCTGTGTGTAATTAAGAAAAACATTTAGCGGGAGATTACAGGGAGACCCGGCACGCCTTTGTGCCTCGCCGCCTGATTAATAAAAGGCGGCTAATTTCAGGCACGGACGGCAGCGCTCCAAAATGCTCGCTAATTACACATTAGGAAAGCGTGAAAGAGCCGTCCTCTTCCCCTCCTGCTGGGGTCTGAAAGCTGGCACTCACACACACACACACACACACACACACACTCAGGAGCAGCTGTCAGAAACGACGGATGAGGATGACTTATGAATGCGCCGGAGATGGAGTGATAAAAAGAGAGAGAGAGAGAGAGACTGATGGAGAACTGACAACCGGGAGGAAAAATAATAAACGCTCCCCATTTCCAGTTTTATTCCCGAGCCGAGCCGTAGATAAGGCGTGGGATTCGGCGGATGTGCTGTTGGGGAGATTAGGAGTTGCTGTTTGTGAGCAGGGACACTTTAGCGTGCAGGATGATAAGTACAGTTATTTAACCGTGACTCCGTATTAAAGGGGAAGTCCGGTCCACTCGGATAACCGCTCGCGCTCGCCAGTGATGCGACAAGGCCCGTAATTAGAAAGGTCACGTATTTGGTTCCCCCCCCTCACGTTTGCACCCTCTCATTAGCCACCGCAGCTTTTTTTCCGACATCATTAAACCTCCTGAAAGCCGGAGGGGTTCATTCCTGAGGTTTTTCCCTCTCGGTGACTCTGTGAGGACGTTATGAGAGCGACAGGATGCTGCTCGGTGTGGGACGGGCTCCCGGCTCACCTCACTGCGGGTTTAGGATAGTCTTACCTCTCCCTCCTGTGGGCGATCAATTAACACACACACACACTCACACACTCACACACACACTGGAGCTGTGACAGTGGATGATAATGATGATGATGATGATTATGTGGTGGCTATGTGAGCCTCTCTCAGGGCCGAGTCTGCTCCAGCGGCGATATTGGGTTTGAAATGCGAGCAGGATTTTAACAGCTGTGGTCGAGAGGACAGCTCAGATTCCACATGTGTGTGTGTGTGTGTGTGTCTGTGTGTGTGTGTGTGTCAGTCAGTGTGCTTTGCATCAAGCTGCACTTTGGCTTGCAAAACCCTCATCACATTTTTAAGCTATTCAAATCCCCCAGAAGTGCTTTATACTAATAAGATGTTCAAAACAGAATGTTTTCAAACTAAAAGCCCTTAAAGCTTCGGCATAGTAAGGGCTGGAGGATACGACCAAAATAAATTTCACGGCTACACGACGTGTGTTACGGTTTATCAGCGTGTTAACAAACTGCCAGCAAAACAAATTAGATGAAATGAAAATGAATTCAGTGACCCTCTTCGATTCACGTGCGTCGGATACGAGTACAAAAAACTCCTGTGAAATCCTGTATGGACTGATTATAGCTGGTTAACATCCAGGTCTATAATATTTAAGTCCAAAATTACAGATAAAACAGAGGGTCAATGGTCGTAATGGTTTGTAAAGGGGTTCTGTGGAGGGTCAATGGTCGTAATGGTTTGTAAAGGGGTTCTGTGGAGGGTCAATGGTCGTAATGGTTTGTAAAGGGGTTCTGTGGAGGGTCAATGGTCGTAATGGTTTGTAAAGGGGTTCTGTGGAGGGTCAATGGTCGTAATGGTTTGTAAAGGGGTTCTGTGGAGGGTCAATGGTCGTAATGGTTTGTAAAGGGGTTCTGTGGAGGGTTAATGCTCGTAATGGTTTGTAAAGGGGTTCTGTGGAGGGTCAATGGTCGTAATGGTTTGTAAAGGGGTTCTGTGGAGGGTCAATGGTCGTAATGGTTTGTAAAGGGGTTCTGTGGAGGGTCAATGGTCGTAATGGTTTGTAAAGGGGTTCTGTGGAGGGTTAATGGTCGTAATGGTTTGTAAAGGGGTTCTCTGTGGAACGGTGCTTTGTGAAAATCAAAATGCAAACACACGAGATGAGATGTTTGTCAGGTCTTTTTTAAAGAGAGTTCCCCTGGTTAAAAACAGGTTCCTCATGGGTTCTGTGAAAGAGAACCGCCTGTGGTGCCGTTCATGTTAAGTTTCACACAGAAGCACTTCTGTTAAAGCTGTTAATCCAGACGTCGCGATATTTATCGCGTTTAAATAATCGTGATGTGTTCTCGGACGCTGCGGTGTGACGTTCCCTCTCCGTGTGACTGGCCTCGGGGAGTGTGTTGATGTCCACGCGTGGTCAGCAGTAAGGCCTCCTGCACACACCTCAGCGAAATTCCGCTCCAAAATGAAATAAGGAGCTCCTTCATCAGCACGCCGCCTTTTAATTACGCCCTGTAGTGGGAGCAGAGTCGAGTTACTGCTGGAAAATGAATCAATTAGAGCAGTTAGAGTTTTTTTCCCTGCTGACTTGCTGACTCTTCTATAACAACACTGCTTTTATTATCGCACTCACACGCCTGAGTATGTGAGGAATGAAACACTCTGTTTTTGGAAAACAATCAACAACCAGGTAGTGTGAATGAGCCGTTACTATAGAAACGATAACGTGTTAGAACAAGCGCGTTAATATAAACCTGCGATGTGCAGAGAAAATTAATCAACACCTTCTGACCAATCAGAATCCAGAACTCAGCAGCACTGTGGTTTAATAAAGTGTTTTTATTTGGGGTAGGGATATAAAACAGACGTGCTCTGATTCATACACGTGTATGATTTTCACGTAGAGGTCGCGTTTGTTTAGAGTCAGGACGTCGTTGCGGACTAATCCCCGATCAGCGTGGGCGTTTACGCTCGTCTGAACATGTTGTGTTCCGGCGTGATGTCAGATGCAGCGAGCGCTGCTGTTGACCCTCTAAACACTGACATGAAGTGAATCCAGGTGGAGGTGTGTGTGTGTGTGTGTGTGTGTGTGTGTGTGTGTGTGTGTGTCTGTCTGTCTGTCTGTCTGTCTGTCTGTCTGTCTGTCTGTCTGTCTGTCTGTCTGTCTGTCGCGTGACCTTCAGCGTGAGCAAATCCCGTTTCCTGTAAACATCCGTGCGCTGAGGGTGTATGAGCTTTTACACCACGGTGCATTCTGGGATAGCGTCGGCATCTTGTCAAGATCATCTTGTGTCCTTTGTGTCTTTAATCCGCGTCTCATTTCCTCCTCGCAGCGTCTCCTGTCTTCTCTACACCGTCCTGTCTTTCTTTCCCAGAGAGCTCCAGCGTGACCTGAACAGGACAGGAAAGAGCGGCTCGACCCGCGTGGTTGACCTTTGACCCCCTGTTGAGGATGTAACTAGGGTAAGAGGTGCTGTGTTTGTGTGTGTGTGTGTGTGTGTGTGTGTGAGGATTAAGACTCTCCAGCTACGTGCCATGTTTGATTCATGAGAAGTCTAGCAGTTTTTAATTTCAGAAAGAGATTGAAAGAGAGTGAGACAGTGTGTGTGTGTGTGTGTGTGTGTGTGTGTGTGTGTGTGTGTGTGTGTGAGAGTATGTGTGTGTGTGTGTGTGTGTGATTAAAATGTCAGAGTCAAAGTCGTCGTTTGTTTTTGAAAAGGGACGTGATGTTCTCCATCATAGTTTTGCACATGAGGCGGAGGAGTGTTTGTTTGTGTGTGTGTGTGTGTGTGTGTTTTGCATGTTTGCGCCAGTTTGAGAGAGTGTGTGTATCCATGTGGTCGTGTTTTTGTGAAACAAATTGGCATTGTATCTTCAGCGTTTACTGATGTAAATGCAGGATGGCGAGATCCTACTGGCTGGAGATGAAAATCTCTCACACACACACACACACACACACACACACACACACACACACAGCCACAGGAGTGTAATAAGAGAGTCAGTGTGTGTATGTGGTGTCATGGTGGTGTAAAACTCTAGAGAACAGGATGCTGAGATAGATGTTCAGTTCCAGTTGAGGATTTGTCGGGGATTAGTCTCCGGGGTTTAATCGTTTCTCCTGAATGAGGAGGATTTAGAGAATAAAACTCGGCGTTTGTGTCTGATGGAATAAAAAACACTGAACTGAGGCGTAATGCTGTTATTAATGTATTCACTGCCTCAGAAAATCATTAAACACACACATTGCAGCACTGACCCACTTTACACACACACACACAAACACACACACACACACACACACACACACACACACACACACGCATCAGCAGCAACAACAAATGTTACTAATTCCAGACGCACATCAAAAATGAAAAGAGAGAAAATAAACAAAACTGGGACATCTTTAATAAGCATTCAGGCGTATCAGCGCGCACACACACACACACACACACACACACACACACACACACACACACACACACACAAAATATGTTTCTTTCTGACTTCTCCGCACTGAGGACTCGTCCTCGGTGTGTTAACTGATACATAGATCGTAAAAATCATCACGAATAGCGAGAGTCTGGAATGTTCCCCAGGTGTTTTTAACCTGGTTGTGTTTGACTGCGTGTTTTCTTTCTTCCTTCCACTCACATTAGAGGTTTATATTACAGGCTGAGATTCGCCTTCACCCTCTTCATACAGTCCCTGAGAAGGAAATGAAGGGAGAGGCATCTGACACGGAATATCAGACTCTCATCAGGCTCTAATTGACGTCAGAACAGCTTCCTGTGCCAGCGTCACCAAACCAGGAAAGAGCAGGAAGGTAAACGTGCAGGGGGGAAAAGATCAGAATGAGAAATTTAAAACTGTGGGGAAATATGTGAAAGGCAGGGGATTTTTTTTATTTCTATTTATTTATTTTTTTTTTAGAAAAGCAGGTAAAATGGACAGTCAGGGAAAACTGATCTCCTCATTTTGTGACAGGAAGTGGAAGCAGAGGTTTCTCGCTCCTCCTGAGAGAACAGATGTACGTTTAAATGCCATCGCAGTCTGACAGAGTCGCCCTGATTACCCCCTCATACACCCCTCTTAGTCTACCACTCCTCCTGTCTCACACACACAGAGAGACGGTGGTTAGACAGACGGGGTCGTTATGGTGGGGTTATTGGGGCAGTTTGAGAAAGAGAGTGACTGATTGTTACACACACACACACACACACACACACTGCTGGGATGGAGAGATGTCAGAGGTGTTACAGGAAGGAATCCAGACCCATCATAAAGCTCTTTGTTGTTGTGGTGAGTGTGCAAGCAGTGTGTGTAGCTTCAGGGAGTGTAAACTACACACACACACACACACACACACACACACACACACACATACTCTTTCACTCTTTCTTTTTAGACTCACGAATATTTTTTTGTAGCTGATGTTTTGCGTGTGTGTGTAGATTCATTAGGACTTCATTAGGAGAAGTGATCATCTCCTCTCGGCTCTCTCCAGGTGGTTCAGTCCGGGTTTCCTTCCCGCAGTGCCCATGTCTCGGTTGTGTTGTAGCTCGGTGCTCGTGATCGATGTGGTGCCTCTGAGGCAGGAATTCATAATGAAGAGAAATGATAGTGTTTAATATTCATGCCTCACCCCTGACCCGCTCCGCCGGCGCGAGTTCACACACTGACGGGTGAACGCCAGTCCCAACGTTCGTCTCTCCTCCGTCCGTCTGTAGTCCCGGGTCATGGCACCTGACCTTTTAAAATCTTCACCTGCGCCTGTGGCAACAGCACCGTGAAAAGGCGCGAGAGTCGAGAAGACCGAGAAAAGCAGGAAAGCCAAGAAGGAAGAGAACTGGGAGAGTCGGAATACAGGGTGGGGGGACAGGGAAGATGAAAAGCAGGAGAAATGCAGGAAAGTCGAAAGACAAGGTAAAACAAGGAGTGATGAAAAAGAGAGAAATGCAGGAACGTCAAAAGTCTGGGGAAAAGCTGGGAAACTTGAAAGATGGGAAAAACAGGAAAGTTGAAAGAGAAAAACCAGGAAGAGTTGAAGGGCAAGGAAAACCTTTGAAAGTCTAAGGGCAGGGAAAACTCAAAAGGCCAAGAAAGGTCTGAAAGCCAAGGAAAAGCAGGAAAAGTCACAAGGCAAGGAACATCTGGGAAAGTTGAAAGGCAGGAAAATGGGAATATTAACCAGGCAGAGAAAATCCAACACCAACAACTTTATTATTTCATTCATCCATGTTAGTACGTCTCACACACTCCTCCTGTTTCCTCCTCATCGTCTTTGTCCTTTACCGTTCCTTCTGTCACGTCAGTTTTTCCTCCTCCCTCCATCTCTTTTCCTCCACCAAAACGTCTCTTCATTCCTCCTCCTCATCATTCACTCTGTCAGTACAGACTCTGACCTGTCACCGAACATCAGCGCTGACGTTCATCCTGTTCCAGCTCCAGCCTTCTGTAGCGTCACGTGTCTGTGGATTAGTGATTTCATTTCAGATTGTCTTCCTGCTTCATTATAATCTCTTAATCCTTTTAGAAATCAGCTATGGAGATCAGAGAAGTTCTGCTGTAACACACCTGATTCAGCTCACCAGCTCATTACCTCGTCCTCCTGAGGGTGAAGTGTGTTTTAGGATTCTGTGTCAGTGAGCAGAGGAAACACCGGGAGAGTTCTGGGTAAAGTAACAGGCGCGTCGTGCTGTAGTGCATGTCCAGCATATGGACGTCCCCCCTGCCGTGTCGCTCCCCCTTCCCCACCCCCGCTCTGCGTCCCCCCCCGGGCCGTTTCCGTTTGATGGTGGCCTCTCGACAGGAGGAAAATGTCAGCGCGTCTCCCCGTGGCTGCAGGAGCAGATGGCCATCAGAACCGGAGGACGAGCCGTGACCCAAATCAACACGTGTCACATTTTCCACTGCTCCGAATCCCATCAGACCTTCACACCATTCCCATTTTAACCCTCTTCCATGGATTCCTGCACTCTGACCAATTTGGACACACATACACACACATGGCCTTAACTACACTCTCACACAACACTTAATCCACCACTCAGTTATTTATCACACACTATCTGCTTCACTCGCACTGTAACAGACAAATAAACAGACAGACGTATAAACAGATAGACTGACAGATAAAGCACGTATTCAGCACACATTTACGATTATTTATTTAACAGATGGTTTTATCCAAAGCTACCTGAGCTCACAGATAACCGTGATTGGCTAGTGTAGTTGAGTCGTTCCGTATGAGATTAAATACATTATATCTCTGTATACATGTGCTTACAGTAACGAGACGACGTCCATCCAGAAAGCAGGACAGTTATTGCCTTCAGAGAGTCAAACTCACAATCTCTAAATGATGGGGAAAAGTATACGGACATGGCACCACTCAAGAGTCGACTCCCAAACGACTCACCGCCTTTTTTCTTTTCTAAACCGTATACATTTTCATTTTTTTTTTTTTTGCAGTATTACAACCAGTGATCATTCTTCCTGTGGCTTAGATGTTTCTTGAAATCTTACTCTACTGCACTGGAGCTCGTTGTGTATTAGTGGAGGTGATCAGTTACCAGGATAAAAGGAAAATGAATCTTCTAAATGAATCACAGTAAAGTTATTGCAGCAATGCTTATTGTACATCTATAGTGCCTAATTGCTGATTTAAGGATTATTAAAATATTTTTTTAATTTACAAAAAAGTGCAGTGCAAAATCATTTTATTTTGTTAATTATGTGGTAGGGTAGGATTTAAGGGGTAGTTAGGCAAAGAAGAAGAATCACTGTTTAAAATATTGCACTTTGTTTGGTTTAGAAAAGAATAAAGGAAATGAGTCGTTTAAGAGCTGAAAGAGTCGACTCTTATTGTTGAGCCGATTCAAATGATCTGACTCACTGAAAAGAGCCAAAATTTACATAATGTAAACCTTTTATGACACAGCACTGTTGAATCCTGGATTCTGATTGGTCAGAAGGTGTTGATTCATTTTCTGTAACAGCAGCTCTGACAGAAGTGCAGCTGCAAATCACATGCAGTTATTAATGCGCTCAGGTGTGTGTGTGTGTGTGTGTGTGTGTGAGAGAGAGAAACGATTGTGAACTCATTTAATTCATTTAAACCCAATATATCTCTCCTTCATCATCATCATCACCCTCCTCTTCCTCACTCTGACCCTCAGCACTGACGCGTGTGTGTGTGAGGGACACAGAGGAATAATAAATATAACATCAGATTCCATAATAATCCACCTTGTCTTCATGCCTGCAGCCCCAGGGAATTGTGGGTAAAGGCTCAGAGACCTGACATGACACACAGGTATGTGTGTGTGTGAGAGAGAGAGAGAGAGAGAGAAAGAGTGTGAGTGTGTGTGTCGCTATTTGAATGAGTGGAGGTCATAGGAAACGATTGCAAATGATGTGAAGCGTGTGTCTCGCTGATCTCTGGTTTAGATACAGGAACGCTCATCTACAGCCGCAAATAAGCGTTGTGGTCTCACACACACACACACACACACACACACACACACACACACACACGGAGAGATGACATCATCTCCAACTGGCCCTCGCTTCCTTCCTCTTTCCTACAGAGGCGTGACAGGAATGGCTGAACCACCATCATGGCTGCTGCAGGTGTGTGTGTGTGTTTGTGTGTGTGTGTGTGTGTGTGTGTGTGTGTGTGTGTGTGTGTTGACCTCTTCCTGGTGTGCTCTGGCTCTAAGCTGCGGTTGAGCTCAGGCTCCCGTGTGGTCGGCCATATTGATCTGGTTCATGCTAATCCAGTCCTAACTCAGAGCTCTTTCACCACACACACACACACACACACACAAACACACACACACACACACAAACACACCACCATCATCCAACAACCATTTACTACAGTGTGCTAATGTGCATGTGGACACATTAGCACTTGACACTTGATATCATTTGTAAGTACACTTAAAGAGTAGTACACTAGGTGCCAAGTATTCTATATTCTAACTGTTATGTACACCGGCTCGTTCATGTAAACATGCAGTCAGCCAATCATGTGGCAGCAGCACAGTGTATGCAGTCATGCAGGTACAGGTCAAGAGCTTCAGTTTATGTTCACGTCAAACATCAGAATGGAGGGGAAAAATCTCTGTGATCTCAGTAACTTTGACAGGGGCATGGGTGTCGGTGCCGCTTTGAGGATTTCAGAAATCTCCTGGGATTTTCACACACAGCAGCCTATAGAATTTACACTTACAGGATGGCGCGAAGAACAAAATACATTGAGTGAGCGGTGGTTCTGTGGGCGGACACGCCTTGTTGATGAGAGAGCTCAAAAGAGAAAGGCCAGACTGGTTCGAGCTGTCAGGAAGGCTATTGTAGCTCAAATAATCACTCATTACAACCGTGCTGAACAGAAAAGCATCTGAAAAGCATCTACAAGAGTAGAAGTCCACATCGGGTTCCACTCCTGTCAGACAACAACAGGAATCCGGGGCTACAGTGGGCACAGGATCACCCAAACTGGACTGATGAAGATTGGGAAAAGACCGAACTGAAGAAACATCAGACCATACTTATTTACTAATCACGTGTACAGCATTCACATTATCAGTGTTAACACTAATTTCTCTGTGATTGTCCAAGTGTGCATCTCATTCTCTAAGCACTCGTCACAGGACTTGTTCACTCCCCCTGGTACATTATGTTGTTTTGTTTTTTAACTCACAGTGACACTGTGTCCTAAAACCAGTGGGTTTGTACTTATTTGCATCCATTGTTACATTTTTAATCCCTCCGCCGTTGTGGCGTTGACCTTAAAGGCCTGGAAACTCGCCACCAGCCCTCCATCTGCCCTCCATCTGCAAACCCGGAGAGAAAGAGGAGAGAGAGAGAGAGAGAGAGGGAAGCTCAACCTGTCCAAATGGACTAATTTCATTATCCTCTGTTCTTCTCATGACCCTGATTGGTGGTGACAGGTGGAAACAGCTCTGTCCTGTCCTATCCACTCTCCTCCACGAGCCCATTGAGAAAAAATCAGCCTTCCATTAGACGCATTGATTAAAGTCCATCGATCTGTTTAACCCTCGCGGGGATTGGTGGGGATTGATTTACTCGTCCTCCGCTCCCCTCCTGGTTCTCAGCATTTCAGTAGAGCACCGCTGCGTTCTCCACAGACCAGAATTTAACTAATGGCACCCTCGGCACACAAAGAGGCATGTTCTGTGTTTTTGGTTCACTTTGATGTTTCAAAGCCGGAGACGTCGATATGCAGCGAGGTGCATCGATCCAGATCAGTCGTCCTCTCGTCCTGTGATTAAAACTGCAGCGTGTGTGTGTGTGTGTCTTTTGTTTGATGTTTTAATGGATACATCCAGCATACTTTTTTTTTTTTTTTGCTTTAGTGCCGATTGCATTTGAGTCGTCGATACACATAGATAGAAACATGCCAATGTTAATTTTACACTTTTTGTGTGTTTATTTCAATGCTTTTTTGAATACAGTGAGTCACCCTGAAATTAGTTATGTTCTTACAGCATAGTGGGGGGAAACAAATCAGTTTAAAGACATAAAGGTGAGGTTTACACCGTGAAAATGTCATCCACTAGAACAGTGTGTGATTTTTGGATCGTAAATGTCTCAGTCCCGCGTTTCCGTTTTCCATCTGAGAGCTGAGCTGAACTCCCTCGCGTCTCCGAGTGATCAGGTCGAGGTTCGTTTCCTTCAGTATTAGATTTCTGATCACTCACAGAGTCAGCGGAGGGTTAAAGTCATCCAGACTCGTTCCGGTGAAAGCTTTCACTCTCCACTTTGCTTTCAGCAATTGGTTTTTGGTGAAGAAGCCCCCAATTACGCTGAGGTTTCATCGATTCGTATTTGATTCTGCGCTTAAAGCAACAACCTGCTCACTATCAGAGGGAAGAGTGTTAAATTAGAGACATTTCTGAAAGGAAAACTCACACAGCCTAAATGTCTGAGCTCACTTTTATCCTGTCTTATACTTTACCACAGCACTGTTCTGGATTCTGATTGGTCAGAAGGTGTTGATTAGTTTATGGTCTGATATACGGTCTTATCAGATATTAAGTCTTCAGTGTTTACAAGAACGTTTGATTTTCTCAGTGATGAATCATGT
>CM042565.1:1572012-1584512 GCA_023630585.1 Cranoglanis bouderius
TTTTTTTTTTTAGAAACAGCAGGTAAGATCTCTGGTCCTGAACTGTGTGTTTGACCAAACAGCATGATGAGTTTCATCCCAATAGTTCCTGGTCTGCAGAAGAGTTCCTACTCTGGAGGAAGGAAACAAAAACTGTAGTACTGTTACCAAAACCAGTTCCTCACTGGAAATGTGTGTAAATTTCCTGGAAAGTTCTTGGGCTTTTGATTCATTTCTTGAGTTCCTGGAAAAGTTCTTAAAGAATTTCTTGGTTTTGTGAAAAAATATCATGGGTTCATGAAAAAGTTCTTGGAACAAATCCCTGGGATCTTGAATAAGATCTTCTATTTATTTATTTATTTGTTTGTTTGTTTGTTTTTTAAGAAACACTCCTGCATTCCTGAAAAACGTTATTGGGTTTCTAAAATATTTCCTGGTTTCCTGAAAAAAATTGAAAAAAGAATTTTTGGGTTCTTAAAAAAGTGATGGTTTGTTTGAAAAAGTAAGATCCTGGTTTGTTTGTTTGTTTGTTTGTTTATTTACTTATTAAATCCAGGTTTCCTGAGGTTCCTCAGTTTTTGAAAGTTCTTGGGGTTTTTTTTTCTTCATTTTTTCATTCTGGCTTCCCGAGAAAGTTCTTGAGTTTTTGATTTTAAAAAAAAATCATGGGTCCATGAAAAAGTTAATGGTAAAGTCCATGAAGACTCTGTGTATTAATGCTGAATCAATGTTGAAAATGAGATTATAGATGTTGCACATTTAATTTCACTTAAACTGCTAATGAAACAGCGAATGTATTGATTAGACAGATTGTGTAATAACATCAAAACGTGATTATAAAAACCATAAAAACGAACAAGAACTTATTCAGGAACCAAGGTTCAGGGTGTTCATTGGTTTTCAGGAACTTTAGGTTCATTTCCAGTGGAGGATCTGGGGCTGGTTTCGGTTTCGGCAGCGTATCCAAGAGCAGGAACTCTTCTACACACCAGGAACTACTGTGATGGAACTGAGTACCGATGCAGAGATCCGGTGCGTCTCATCGTCCCTCTCTACGTCCTTCATGTTCAGGGCTGTTTCATGACCTGAACCCTGGACACTTCTCTTTTTAAGTGTGTGTGTGTGTGTGTGTGTGTGTAATCCTAATTAAAGAGTGTGAAGTGGTGTGAGAGCAGGGACAGGGTGAATGATGATAGCTACAGACCGAGAGACACGCCGCTTCTCACAAATTGATTTTTAGGTGTTAAATGGATGGAGGCCTCCAAGACCGCAACGCTTTTACATCTCCTCACCTCCACACCTCCTCCTCACCTCCACACCCCCTCCTCGAGAGCGCACACGGACAGAGAGAGTTTTTTTGTCTGAGATACTCATAAAACAGTTCCATCATAAAACACTTTACACAGTAAGTATTCTTGGACCTTTTTGCTGTTTTTAATATATATATATATATATATATATATATATATATATATATATATATATATATATATATATATATATATATATATATATATGAAAGTAAGTGATAAGGTCATGATTCATCTCAGTCTGTTGGTTTGTGTCAGGGCTTTAAAGGCATAAGAATGTGTTTGGAGATGAACAGGAGAGAGCGGGACAGACGAGTGGAGAGACAGATCGAGGATTCAGCAGAATGTCTGTGCTGAGTGAAGGAGCTGGAGGAGACGTGAACAAGCAGCTGGAAGTTCAGTGAAAAGCAAGGAAGGAGAGAACGAGGGGAGAGTGCAAATGGATTTTGGCGAGAGAGAAGGAGAAAGGTTAAATCAGCAGCTCGCTGGCCTGTGTGTAGTCAGCTCATCATCATCATCCTCTGATTACACTCTTCATCTTCTCTCCTGCTGTGTGTGTGTGTGTGTGTTTGGTTTACTCACGAAACCCCGCCCACCGGCCATTTCCCAACCTCGAGCACCTTCACGTCACTCATTTCAGATCAAATATAGATCACACAGATTGGCTTTTTTCCCCATGTTCCACTAATCAGCGTGTAAAATCACGTCCCAGAGGTGGACATGAACACCATACGGATTCAGAGAGATCAGCAGGAGAGGAGACGGTTCACTGGTTGTAATGGGGACACACGATACTCAAAATGGCGGCTCTAAAGGGCGCGACGTCATTCTTTTTATCCATTTTTAGTTACATGTACTGTTGGGGAACATCTGGGAAACAGTTCTCACTTACGTTACAGCAGATTACGATAACGTGTGAACACTCTCTGAATAAAGGCTATTAAACTGTACTGTTCCATGTCACCAAGGTCTGGAGTGGTGCCATCAACCTTTATTGTGTATCTTTTATCTGGAAACATGAATGTAGTGCGGCTTTAAAGCTTTACTTGAAGAAAAGTGTTGTTAATGGTTTGTTTACGTTCCTTAAATCATTTAGTATTTAATAGTGCTTGATGGTACCACCCCAGTGACCACCACAGGAACAGTTTGTACCTTTATTTATTTTTTTGAGGGTACAGGGTTATAACAATATGATAATGATTCATCCTATAATAATATCTCAATGTCACGATTTTCACTGCGTCACAACATCTGCTTCCAGTTTCCCATTTCCAAACTCGGCATGTAAATGAGTGCAAAGGTTTCGAGGGGGTGTACACCTCTGCAGCTGTACCCTACGCTCACAGTGGCCTGAAATTTTTCTGAAGCTGTGTGAACACAACCCTAAAAGTTTGAGTAATGAAATCTCTCCAAGATACTCAATCATTCCTCACTAAACTAAACTCTCCATAAAAGCAGAGCTCTGATTGGCTGAGAGCCGTGGAGAGAAAAAAACACACAACACGGAGTCAGTATCTGGTGTTAGTCATTAGATGATAACAATTAGTGATGTGTTAAATGTGTGTGTGTGTGTGTGTGTGTGTGTGTGTGTGTGTGTGTGTGTGTGTGTGTGTGTGTGGAATGAAGAGGGTCTTGTGTGGTGAGCTGTCAGTGGCACCAGTGCGTCAGCGTCAGTTTGAAATCGCGGCTCTATTGTAAAACAGCGCGTGATGCTGACACTCGCACACACACACACACACACACACACACACACTGTGAATAACACGGCAAGTGTGCAACTGGCAGCATGTCCAACACAGCTGATACTGACAGTGAGAGTGAGAGAGAGAGAGAGATTTCTCTTCATGTCTGAGGTCCTTCATCTGTTCTTTGGCAACTTCACATTAGTCGAGAAGGAACTTTGTAAGGAATAAAACTGTGCGTGTGTGTGTGTGTGTGTGTGTGTGTGTGTGTGTGTGTGTGGTGCTGTTACATTAAAATAATCAGCGACGGGGTGGTGTGATGAAGCAGAGTTACTGATAACACCTCAGAGTTGATTTTTTTCCCCCTATTCTTTCTTTCTTTCTCTCTTACTGCTCCTTCCTTCCTTCCTTTTCTTCCTTTCTCTGTAACTCGTATCTCCACAGATCTCATGCACACTTCTATTTTTTCCTCTTTTATATCTGCCCGTGTCCCCAGTGTCCTCTGCTGCCACATCTCCTGCTCTCTGTCATACTTCATCTGACTTTCTATCCATCGCTCTCGCTCTCTCTCTCTCTCTCTCTCTCTCTCTCTCTCTCTCGGTTCACATGACACAGTTTCAGCTTCTCGTCTTTCTCAGACAGCGCACGTCCTCTCGCTCTATCGATGGCGGTTGAATCAATGTTATCTCTTTTCCCCACGCCTCGGCCTTCATCGATTCCCCTCGCCTGTCGCACACTCGCTCAATTAAACTCCTCTCACTGCGGCTCGGGAGCAAATTGAAATCGGACACAGCCCCGAGCACTGGAGAGCGTATTAGCCAGAGACAGATGAGCACTTCTTATAAAGCTGTTGGTGAGAAAAACGGAAATTACAGATGAGAAAGCGAGAGAGAGAGGGATTAGCAGAACCTTTTCTCAACATTATGGTTCCAGGAACTTTTGGTTTTTCTGGTTCTGAGAAAATAACGTGTAGAAACGTTTCTACAACATTCCTTCAATGTTTTTTTGTCGTTGTAATGTGTTCGTAGAACCGAGAACGTCGTACAAGCAGCGTTCTACTAACATTGAGAAGCAAATCATTACAGCAAATGTTATTAGAACATTGCAGGAACGTTATGCTTGGAACCTAATCAGAACCTGTTTGCTTCCAGGCATAGGAACCTTTCCAGGGACTCTGGTTGATTTTATTTCCTGGGCCATATTTTCAGGAAGCTTGTTAGTTCCTGAGGAACCTGAGGAACTAAGTTAGTTCCTCTTTGTTCAGGAGTAGCTAACTTAGAGGAGGTTAGTTCCTCTTGGGTCAGGAAATATTGAGGCGGATCTTGTGGCGCAGAAGGTCTCTGATTGGTGAAGCTTAAGCTTTATAGAATGATAAACTTTCTGACCTGCTGCTTTGTAAAGTAAAACGCTTCAGGTTTCTTTCTTTTGTTTTTAAGCAATAAAAGTTTTTAAGTGATGAGTCTAAGACGAGACGTACGCGAGTGTGTTCAGGTTTGTAAAGTCACGGCATTTCAAAATGGTGATGTTTTTGCACTACTTTGCAGAAGTCATCAGGAAGCCGTTCATGTGTCTGTTCCGTTATCTTCAGCGAGCACTAGCCCGAGCTCCTGATTGCAGCTTTAATCACTTCTGCAGCATGTTTGTGTTACTGCTCTGTCACAACGTTAATCTGTGCTGGCCTCCTGCGCTCCGTCAGGCCTCGTCCTAATCCCCTCAAGTGCTGCTGTGTTCAGCACTTTATCAGCAGGACTGACACCATGCAGAGCACCGTTAGCATTAGCATCAGCATTAGTGACCCCCAGATCTGTCTTTAGCCTCGTCATCGGTTTGGCCTCGTCTCAGTCAACCTGCTGCCTGAAGAGGAACTGCAGATCTCTGCTCTAATACACACACACACACACACACATACACACACCCCGGGTATATTATGGCAAAATGAAAAATGTGTATAATATTATAGCACAGTGACTTAGCGGATCTGTGGACGTTTGATTTGATGCGATGTGGATCTGATCACGGCGAGCTCAGAGCTCAGAGAGGTGTGTGCGTGTGTGTGTGTGTGTGTGTGTGTGTCTCTGTGTCTCTCTCTCTTTCTCTCTCACACACACACACACTGATGAATAATGGATACAGCAGACTAAACACTTTGTGTCAGATGCAGGAACACGCCGGTGATTTGCCCGTGGGCCGAGCGGAACAGGACGGCACCTCTTTAAACACGTCAGCTTTAAT
Source organism: Cranoglanis bouderius (assembly GCA_023630585.1). NCBI lineage: Eukaryota > Metazoa > Chordata > Actinopteri > Siluriformes > Cranoglanididae > Cranoglanis > Cranoglanis bouderius. The sequence continues at coordinate 1,577,216 of CM042565.1, forward strand.
ATCCGGACATTTTTATTGACTGACTGTGGAGCTGCTTTTCACGTCCGTGATCTGAACATCACTTTCATCTCCGGGCGCTCAGGGAATGATTCAGCGTCTTTGGATTTGACCCAGAGCTACACAAGCACTTTCCCTCTCCAGTGTTTTTATTTATCATAGCATCTATATATAGCTTCATAACTAGCTAAACACAAATTAAATAACACACTAACATGAAATGTGTTTGATTGATTGACACGTTACGTGTTCGGCTTCCTAACAACGAACTCTGCTGCTTCCTCCTGCCAAGCTTTATTTTTGTGTGTGACAGGATAGGATGAAACCAGACAGTAAACAGGAACTAATCACAGGTAGAAATGTAAAATCGTGAGTGGGGAATTGAAGAAAAGTCGGACCTCGGGTGCCTTAAGTTCCGAGAAATCGTTCCAGTGAGTCGTTTGGATTCGTCGTTTCTTAACAGCGTCGCACCTAATTTGCATAGAATTGCGAAAGTATCATTTAAACGTCGCTTGTTGCTAAAATCTCGCTTCTGTATCACACACACACGTGAAAATGAGCTCATTAATGTGAACGTACTGTAAGTGTGTACATATATAAATCTCTTCTGGTGTCCATATGTATGACGTCATCTGTGTGCGTCTGCTTTGACGTCACACGCCCAGTTGAGAAGCAGCATGCCACACTGGGACAAATTTAAACGATTTTCTTTCAACTCTGACTCAGTTTATTCACTTATTTAAAACTGTAAACGTATGAAATACACGTATGAGAGGTTCTCTGTAAATAAATGAAAGTAACATTCATTTAAAATGGCTCTTTTCTTAACCGGATAATGACCCTCGCGCTGCACACTAGCGCACTACGCAGTGTACACTCCTCTGTAGTGTGTATAACTCCCTCTCACCCGTACTCTGGAGCGCTGTAGTACGCTGAACGTCCAGGACGCTGACACCGTCACCCTGGCAACAGACCTCACCGCGCTGTGATTGGCGGACCCGTGGGAATATGCAAATCCCCGCCGTGCGCTGATTGGTCGGTGGGCGTGGCCCGGCGGCTCCAGACCCGCGGTGGTTCCGGGTTTCGTTGTCAGTCCGGTGGAGCGGCTGCAAGAGAGCGGAGCTGCCGAGGGGAGAAGCCGCACGCGCGCTCAGGCACACACCGGTTACTCCCGTTACACACTCCGGGGATTATAAACCGACACACAGACCGGAGTTTAAACCCCGCTTAAGGCACGAGACAGGAAATTATCCCCGGACAGAGAGGAATAAAAACCCGCCTCGACACGGATTATTATTACACTTTATTAACGGAATGACGGAGTGTTAAATCACCTGCGTGCGCGCGCGAGTGAGTGAGTGAGTGTGCGCGAGTGTGTGTTTGTGTGTGTGAGGTGAGGTCGCGCGCCGCTCGGAGCTGTATGGAGGTGTAGAGCGGAGCAGAGAAGCGGTTTATGGTAAGAACCTCTCTCCTTTTATCCTGGTGTGTGTGTGTGTGTGTGTGTGTGTGCGTGCGTGCAGTTTGATTATAATTATTTGTTGTTATGTATTAAAGTGGATCATCATGAAACAGGAGATAAGACAGATAAGCTGTTGATTTATGGACCGGACATCTCACACACACACACACTTTTGTTGCTGTTAAAGTTAATATTTCATCAGTGTTTGTGTGTGATGTTTTGTGGGTCAGAAGAAGAATTTTGTGTGCGCGCGCGCGTGTGTGTGTGTGTGTGTGTGTGTGTGTGTGTGTGAATATGAAAGCCCCTTTATTTCCCATCTCGTCTGTTTAAAATCCCCGTCCCTCATCTTTTAAAGTGTTACTAAACCACAGAACTGAAGAATCCCGGTTTTTGATTGGTCGGGGTGTGTGTGTGTGTGTGTGTGTGTTGTTCTTTACACTACAGCGCTCTTGAATTCTGGATCCTGATTGGTCAGAAGTGTTGATTAGTTTTCTATAACAGCAGCTCTGATAATAGTGAAGCTCCAGATCACAGGTTTATATTAAAGCGCTTGTTCTGATACCTTATGGTTTCTATAGTAACAGCTCGTTCACAGGGACATTTATTAATCAATTATGGAAGGAGTCTCCAGTGTCAGAGCCAAATTTTTACGACCTCTTCAGGACAGAGGAGTTTACGCTTTGCCGTTTCTTGGTAACATGACAAGCTGCGTTTATTTTTCTTTTCAACTTCAGAAGAGAGAGAATAAAGAGAGGAGAGAGAATGAAGGGAGGAGAGAGAGAATAAAGAGAGGAGAGAGAATGGAGAGAGGGAGAGAGAGAATAGAGAGGAGAGAGAAAGGAGAGAGGGAGAGAGAGAGAATAAAGAGAGGAGAGAGAATGGAGAGAGGGAGAGAGAGAGGATAAAGAGAGGAGAGAGAATGGGGAGAGGGGGAGAGAGAGAATAAAGAGAGGAGAGAGAGAATGGAGAGAGGGAGAGAGAGAGAATAAAGAGAGGAGAGAGAGAGAATGGAGAGAAGCTGGTGAGGGAACGAGTGTTTATAGCTGCTGTAGTGTAAGTGAGAACAGGAAGAGTCTGAGTGCTGATCAGTGTGATGGACATGCGTCAGGTGATCACATGACCGGGTCTCTTGCAGGTGCTGATGGATCGTTTCATTTTTGGGAGCGCGTTATTGAAGCGGCTCCAGAGATAAACGTCCAGATTGATTGATTGAGACGCCTCGGGCGAATCCGTGCTCGTCTTATTAAACTCATGAATATTTTTAGAATTGCAAAACTCTAATTTCCTGCAGCGCAGATTCATCTGTCATCTGCTGTAATATTCAACTGAGTCAAACTCATTCAAATCTGATTCACTCATTCAAATCTGATTCACTCATTCAAATCTGATTCACTCATTCAAATCTGATTCACTCATTCAAATCTGATTCACTCGTTGGTTCTCCAACTGATTCAGTTATTTACCGTGCACTCTGTATGACCTGTCACTCAACTGAAGAAGCTGTGGCCTGTGTGTGTCAGAGTGAAGGGGGTGTGGCCTGTGTGGTTGTCAGAGGGAAGGAGGTGTGGGTGGGTGTGTGTGCCATAGTGAAGGAGATGTGGCTTGTGTGTGTGTGTGTGTGTGTGTGTGTGTGTGTGTCAGCGTGAAGGAGGTGTGGCCTGTGTGTGTGGGTGGGTGTGTCATAGTGAAGGAGGTGTGGCCTGTGTGTGTTGTGTGTCAGAGTGAAGGTGTAGCCTGTGTGTGGGTGTGTGTGTGTGTGTCAGAGTGAAGGTGTGTGTGTGTGTGTGTGTGTGTGTGTGTGTGTGTGTGTGTGTGTTTGTGTCAGACTGAAGGAGGCATGGCCTTTGTGGGAATGTTGGAGGTGAGTTTGTGTGTTTGTGGTGGGTAAAAATCTGAACTTTCTGACCCAGTCTCAGTGTGTGTGTGTGTGTGTGTGTGTGTGTGTGTGTGTGTGTGTGTATGTGTGTCTGCACTGTGATTTTCTCTGCTTCCTCAGTATTTACACACATCTGTGTCTTTGGGATTTTGAAATGATTGTTTTTTTTTTGTTTACAGTAGTTAATGCAACTAGTAAAACGGTTCCACTGTCAGTCAGATCGCTCCAGACCAGTCTCCTCCCAGTCTCCTCCCAATCTCCTCCCAGTCTCCTCCCAGTCTCCTCCCAGTCTCCTCTCTGTCTCCTCCCAGTCTCCTCTCTGTCTCCTCTCTGTCTCCTCTCTGTCTCCTCCCAGTCTCCTCTCAATCTCCTCCAAGTCTCCTCTCTGTCTCTTCACCGTCTCCTCACCGTCTCCCCCCAGTCTCCCCCCAGTCTCCTCCCAGTCTCCTCTCCGTTTCCTCTCCATGTAACCCCAGTCTCCTCCCAGTCTCCTCCCAGTCTCCTCCCAGTCTCCTCTCAGTCTCCTCTCCGTTTCCTGTCCATCTACTGCCAGTCTCCTCTCAGTCTCCTCTCCATGTACCCCCAGTCTCCTCTCAGTCTCCTCTCAGTCTCCTCTCCATGTACCCCCAGTCTCCCCCCAGTCTCCCCCCAGTCTCCCCCCAGTCTCCTCTCAGTCTCCTCTCCGTGTCCTCTCCATGTACCCCCAGTCTCCTCCCAGTCTCCTCTCCATCTACTCCCAGTCTCCTCCCTGTCTCCTCTCAGTCTCCTCTCCATTTCCTGTCCATCTCCTCCCTGTCTCCTCTCAGTCTCCTCCCAGTCTCCTCCCAGTCTCCTCCCTGTCTCCTCTCAGTCTCCTCCCTGTCTTCTCTCCGTCTCCTCTCAGTCTTCTCTTTGTCAAAGCGTTGGTGTTTTATTTGACAACAGAACATGTTTCACACTGAAACTCTTTCTGAAGTTTGTGAGAGGATGATGGAGTCTGATATCAGAGATGATTAACACTTATTCAGTGCCAGTCCTTCACAACAGTGATCTCACTGATTCTGGTTCCCAGAGAGAGCTAGTGAAACAGGCTAATATCACTCTCTCTAACGTGCCTCTAACGTGACTTTAACTTTAACTCTCTGACGTGATTCTGAATTGTCTCTGACGTGTCTGTCATCTCTCTAACGTGTCTCTTATGTGCCGTTGAAGTGACTCTAACACAGGTGAGTCTAACACGTTTATGACATGACTCTAGCTTGACTCTGACTCAGCTGATTTGAGAAAATAACAAACTGTGAGCAAAAACAAACCTTGTCAGGGAGAGGCCACTTTAAAACCGAATGATGAGAGTGTGTGTGTGTGTGTGTGTGTGTGTTAGTCACAGGGCTGTGAGACTTGGACATTTTAACCTGTTTACACACACTCCAGAGACGATGAGTTGCAACATGATTCTGTGCAAAGTTCGTACACACACACACACACACACACACACACATACACATACAGTTGGTAATAGCCATGGCTCACAGCTGCTGTTTCCCAACTAAAAAGTGTTGCTGACTAGTGGGAAAAGGACACACACACACACACACACACACACACACACACACACACACACACACACACACACCCACAATATAATGCAACAGACATGTGGAAATAAGCCAATAGCTCTAAGAGCAAGTGTGTGTGTGTGTGCGCGTGTGTGTGACCTCGTCTCACTCTCCATGATAATGACAGGTTGCTAGGCGACTTTAGCCCCACCCCCTTGTCTCTGTCGTTTATATCTCTTGCAGATGGAGTGTGTGATTAGGAGCGTGAGGATCAGCGCAGGATATCGGCTGTGTGTGTGTGTGTGTGTGTGTGTGTCTGTGCTGAACTAAGCAGGTCAACTTAGATTATCTCTCTCTGACACTAAAATCTGTCTCTCTGTCCATTCTTCTGTCTCGCTGTCTGTCTCTGCATGTCTGGCTCTCTCAGGTCGTTCTATCAGAGTTTTATGTAGTGAGTGTTATTGAGTGTGTGTGTGTGTGTGTGTGTGTGTGTGTGTGTGTGTGTGTTTGTTATGATGGAGTGTGAGCAACATTATGGAGTGTAAGCAACATCTGTCCAGCTGTCATCCTGTCGCAGCCAATCAGACGCCCTCATGGGTAGCAGCTGTGGAAATGTAGCAGTGTGTGTGTGTGTGTGTGTGTGTGTGTGTGTGTGTGTGTGTGTGTGTGTGTGTGTGTTTCTCTCTAAGGACTACATGAGTGCGTCAGAGCATCTCCAAGACACACACACACAGTTCCCATGTCGTCAAAGTGTGAATCAAGTCCCACAGTCCGACCCTGGTTACTCTTTGTGTGTGTGTGTGTGTGTGTGTGTGTGTTGTCATCTGATGTAAAGAACAGAGCGAGACCACAAGAGTGAGACAAATAAAGTGTAGAGTTTATTGTATATAACTGTCAACCTTTAAAACACACACACACACACACACACACACACACACACACACACACACACACACACCTTTCTGTCTGTCTATCTCTGTTGATTGACAGGAACTTGAACGCAGTAATCAGTGTCATCAGCACCTTTTGTGAAAGCAGACAATAGCGTCATCTCCTCTTCTCTTCCCTGTCCGTCTCACTGTCTGTCTGTCTCTCTCTCTGTCTCTCTCTCTCTGTCTCACGGTCTGTCTCTCTCTCTCTCTGTCTCTCTCTCTGTCTCACTGTCTGTCTCTCTCTCTCTCTGTCTCTCTCTCTCTGTCTCTCTCTCTGTCTCACTGTCTGTCTCTCTCTCTCTCTGTCTCACTGTCTGTCTGTCTCTCTCTCTGTCTCTCTCTCTCTCTGTCTCACTGTCTGTCTGTCTCTCTCTCTCTGTCTCTCTCTCTGTGTCTCACTGTCTGTCTCTCTCTCTCTGTCTCTCTCTCTCTCTGTCTCACTGTGTGTCTGTCTCTCTCTCTCTGTCTCACTGTCTGTCTCTCTCTCTGTCTCTCTCTCTCTCTCTGTCCACTGTCTGTCTGTCTCTCTCTCTGTCTCTCTCTCTCTCTGTCTCACTGTCTGTCTCTCTCTCTCTCTCTGTCTCACTGTCTCTCTCTCTCTCTCTCTCTCTGTCTCACTGTCTGTCTCTCTGTCTCACTGTCTGTCTCTCTCTCTGTCTCACTGTCTCTCTCTCTCTCTCTCTCTCCCTGTCTGTCTGTCTCTCTCTCTGTCTCTCTCTCTCTCTGTCTCACTGTCTGTCTCTCTCTTTGTCTCACTGTCACTCTCTTTGTCTCACTGTCTGTCTCTCTCTCTCTCTGTCTCTCTCTCTGTCTCACTGTCTGTCTGTCTCTCTCTCCCTGTCTGTCTGTCTCTCTCTGCCTTTCTCTCTTGTCTGCCGAACAGTATTTTGAGTTTCCCTTGTGTGAACAGGAAAAACACACACACACACTCACACACACACACTCACACACACACACTCACACACACACAGACACACACACACACACACTCACACACACACACTAAATCAGATTAGAAACTCGATCCCACAGGAAGCTCTCAGATTTCTGATGGTGTCAGTGTTTGTGTTTCCTGACCCTGTGCCACTTGGTGTATAGTGTAGCATTTTAGCTCCAGGACATGTAGCTGAAATGTAGCCTACAGCAAGTGATTTACCTCAGGGTACGGTTTACCTCGGAGCAAGATTTACCTCGGAGTACGGTTTACCTCGGAGTACGGTTTACCTCGGAGTACGGTTTACCACGGAGTACGGTTTACCACAGAGTACGGTTTACCTCAGCATATGATTTATCTCAGAGTACGGTTTACCTCAGCATATGATTTATCTCAGAGTACGGTTTACCTCGGAGTACGGTTTACCTCAGCATATGATTTATCTCAGAGTACGGTTTACCTCAGAGTACAGTTTACCTCAGAGTACGGTTTACCTCGGAGTACGGTTTACCTCGGAGTACGGTTTACCTCGGAGTACGGTTTACCTCGGAGTACGGTTTACCA
>CM042565.1:1592012-1724512 GCA_023630585.1 Cranoglanis bouderius
TGTAGTGTGTAGAGGGCTACTGCTGCTAGCTTTGTTAGCATTACCAGTTTAGCGTGTTAATATAGCGTGTATAATACTCAATCCTCTCCACACCGTTCATGACTTATTTTAATGAAGGTCAGAACAACTTGTCCACAGCGACCCTTCAAGCATCTGATTAAATTGGGAGCTAAAACTGAAGCACGTTGGTAGAACTGAGCTGGATGTGATGTCATTAGTGATAATGTATCAGTTTAATAAATGAGACGTGTGACCATTAATCAGTAATAATAAATAGTCCCGTATTTAATAACGCTCCTACAGCTGATTAACCCTCGACTCATTGTGTCTCATCAGCGAGTCGGCCCGATAAAACGTCTTTTACATGTTTCGTACAGCAGCGTTCCTGCTTTTCCGGGAGCCGGAGGACGCACACCGACTCGGCTCATCAGCAGACTGAATTATCAGCGCTGGTCGTCTCAGGCAGCTTTAATGAGCACCAAAGTGCCTGTTAAAAAGTCGCATCAAAATATTACAACGCCCTGGCACTTCCCTCTCGCCTCGCTCTGCTCAAGGGCACGCTGACATTTGCTGACTGGATCCTTCGTGCCGCTTCAATTTTAAGACTTTTGCATAAAAAAAAAAAGTCAGTTTTTTTGCAGGAGGCTGCGAGTCGTCAGTGGCACTCAATTTATCGGCGCTAAACGACACGCGCGCCGCTCCGAGTTTAAGCAGCCGTGAAATTGCCTGAATAACGGCGTTTAAATCCAATCTCACAGAAGCCTTTCACCTCCGCAGTCCTTCCTCTGTCCGACGCTCAGGGAGAAGTCTGTCCCCGCTGTGCTGACCTGTAAAATCCTGAACGCGCATTAATCCCACACGGAGACTGCTCAATTAGTTCTGAAAATGTCACATGCGCTGTCCTTCTGGAAAGTAGATGAGCATCTCTGTCTGAGACAAAATCCAAAAATCCAGTCTGAGCCTTTAGAGGTTTATTTGAAACAATACAGTATGAAATGACTCTTATAGAAATAAATGTATTTTGTAGACGTATTTCACATTGTGAAAGGACATATTTTGTATTGTAGAAATTCCTTTGAGAACCGATACAACAATTTATTTATTTATTTATTTTCTCATATCGGCCACCCCTAATTCCAAAGATTTTTTAAACATGTCAAATTAAAAAGAGATAAAGAGGCTATTTTAAAATAAACGCTGTGAAATACGAAGAGACGGAAGAAGGAGATTAAACTCGGCCATACTTAGAAATCTCGGCTGTGTCACCATAATTAAAAACGTTTTTCTCTCCTTTGTCACACACCGGTGCTGGTTGCACCGTGTAACCCAGATCGGGGTCGGAATTAATTTCACAAAGCTCTGATTTAATAGTGCCTGAGGGGCCGACGGATTTCCACAGATTGAGTTTTTTAAAAAGGAAAAGAAAAAAGAAAAAAAGATCCATTTGGCCGAGGATGAACTTGCGCAGAGCGAGAGAGATAAAGCAGCAGAGACGATGATAGATGGAGGGAAATTATAAAGCTTCCATTAAAAGTTTCATTCTGGGCCGCGAACAGCACCTGCAGTCTTTGTGTGTCCGCTCACCTGCAGTATGACGGATAATTACACTATCGAATCTTCTCTCCTGCACCTGGGCTGAATGGAAAACTGAATACACACACACACACACACACACACACACACACACACACACACACACACACACACTTTGTCTTGCCCAATGATCTGGCCCCTTTCTTGCGGATTAGCTTGTGCAAGCAGACACAAAGGCCAGCTGAACATTCTAGACATTCTATTGGAATGTTAGTTATCCAGAACATTCTAGAATCGGTTCCGACTGAGTCCCAGCACTCTCGGCACTCAGAGTTATAGAACTTGTGTTGGTTCTAGATTGTTTTGTTTGGAACACTACGCATTGCAATGTTCATTTCTCGCCAAATTTCTCCCCAGATTTGAAGCTACGTTTGCTCTTCGTGTGTTGGTCACATGACTACCTTCTGTTCTCGTCCACCACAGGTCCTGTAGTCCGGTTGTTACAGTGACTCATTATACTGACCTGCCTTTCCAATAAACCCGAAATCCAGGTGTAATATTCACTATGATACGTCGTGACAACTTCTTTGTTATTGTGGATGTCTTTATGGACATTTCCTGCCACTTCTTTCCTTTCCTTTTTGTCACTCTTTTTTCCTGTAGCCATTTCCCCCCTCAGTTTGATTCAAGAAAGTTTTTTTGGCACGAATTGATCACATGTACAATATTGCCAAAGCGTACTACACATTCAACAAAAGTACTGGAACTGGTAGAATTAAAGGCAATGAACATAAAATTAACAATGACTCTTTCCCTCATTTTCAGGTGAACCAAGCATGGCTGTCCACTCTCCACGCTACCCGAGCACAGCAGAACTGGATGCCTACGCCCAGAAGATGGCCAACAGCCCACTGTCCATTAAAATATTTCCTACCAACATCAGGGTCCCACAGCACAAGCATCTTAATCGCACAGTGAATGGTTATGACACAACGGGTCAACGCTACAGCCCATACCTCCAACCAGGTGCCTACCAGGGCCTTCTGGCCATCGTCAAAGTCTCTTCATTATCATCTTCGGCTTCTTCCTCTTCTTCTTCATCGTCGTTTGTTGCTTCCGCAAAGGCTGTGGTGAAGAACGCAGAGGGCCGGCGGACTAAGGTCTCTCCTGCACACTTAGCAGTGGCTCCCTACCAATTGGGCTTCAGTGCGGCACCTCCAAAGTCCCATGAGTCTACAACTCTTACTGTGCCGCCGAACGTGACAGTTGCTGGTTCTGTGATCCCTCTAGCAGGGACAAGAGGGCTCAGTCTGTCTTCTCAGTCAAATCTCCCGTCAATCCAGAGCATTATCTACCAGATCAACCAGCACTGTCAAGCCCAGGCCCTCCAACAAGTCTCCACAGTTCCCCCGAACCCAAATTCCAATCCCAGTCCTTGCAAGCAAGGCACCACTGCACATGGGGTTTCATCCATCTCAGGAGGGAGTTACATAGCAAATCTGGCACCGCAAGGGAACGTGGGCTACTCCGGCACGGTACTACCAGGACAGAACGGGGATGCAGCAAAGGTGGCTGCATATTCAGAGAGTTTGGATTACATCCTTTGGCAGAAGCAGCAACAGCAGCAGCAAGCCATTTTGAGGATGTACAGTGGTGGAAGCGGTGGAAGCAGTGCAGTTAGCAAGTCGCCAGAATCTTGTGGCCCAAGCATCCTAGTGGGTGGATCCCAGGCATCCTGTTCCTCCAGGACATACCCAATAATGACGAGTGTGAGCGGAGGAGGCGGCCTCGACAAACTGAGCTCCTCACCGTTGAACTGTGCAGCCATGCAGGGGAATTTCGCTTTGGGGCAGTATTTTGCCCCACCATGGAACAGTGTCCTGGTAACCCCAGAAAGTGACTGCTACAACCCTCAGGAGTTGCCACCAGGTACAACAACCACTGGGCAGAAGGAGCTGGGCTTCCTGCCTCATCATCACCACCTTCATCATCACTACCACCATCATCACCAACACGCACCCACAGACAGCTCAGGAGGCATTTGCTGCGGTTTGCCAAGTAAAAGCTTGTGCAATGCTTCCGTTCTCAGTAGCAGTTTGCAGTCGCTGGAATACCTGATCAACGACATCCACCCTCCGTGTATTAAGGAGCAGATGTTGGGTAAAGGCTATGAAACCATCTCAGTACCACGACTTCTGGATCATCAGCATGCGCACGTTCGACTTCCTGTTTACAGATAGAAGCTCCGGTCTAAGGTTTCACAAATTGGAGATCATTTTAATCCAAAATGGAGATGGATTTGTGGATTGTGGTCAGTTCCGTGGTCGTGTTGCTTTTAAGCAGAGTGGGAAGAGCTGGATGGTGATTCTTTGAACATTGGGAAGATCTGGATGGTGATTGGTTGAACACTATGGTTATGGTTGAAGACTAGGAGGGAATTGAAAGTTAGAGATCCTGCTTTTTTTTTTTTTTTGCCAACAAGGGTTTTTCCCGCCCCCCCCCCCCCCCCCCGTTCATTTTTTCCATTTTTTTCTCCACATTATCTGTTTGGACAAAATTCTGTAGGTGATAGAAATCACTTTATATATGAGCAGGAAATTACTTTCCTCGCTCAACCGAGTGTGTGGATTCATACGGTGGAGAAGAATACAGCTTCAACATGTAAACGTGCACGGTTCTAGAGATGATCGCATCCAATGTTGCAAAGGAAATGCTGTAGGATCCAGTGCTTTTGAGTGTTGTTTGAGGATGTTACGTTATATTCCTTTTTTTTTTTTTAAACTTAATTCTGAGAATAATTATGGCTATAATTGAAAATTGCACTGTTTTGGAAATCTGAAATCTTGCGAAAAGATGGAAACAACTAGTTTGAGTTTAATGTATTTATGAAACTTGAAAACTTGAATTTATTTTTGTTGTTTTATATATTTGTAGTATATGAGATGTATTGGCTGCTAAGGAGAAAGATGTGTCTTAGTTTTTTAATGGTTCCTAATGAGTTATTTCTGTTTTGCGTTTGATTGTTTTGTTTTTTTTTTTCCTCTTTTGTCTAAAATCGAGTAACTCTGATCAGGTCTGATCACTGCTTTTGATTCATGAGGGACTAACACTGGAACCCACTGAAGGATCGACAGGTGACCATGATACAGTCGATGGCTGCCCAGAAATAAACAATGTTTTAATATTGAGAATTGAGAATGTCGTAATCGAAGGTCGTGGTTTATTGCCACTCTGGTTTGAAGTTTTAGGGGGTTTTGTTTTGTTTGTTTGTTTCAGGACCTCTGGGTGGTGTTATTCATGGTTAGTCATGGGAGTCCACGACCAAGAACTGTTTTTATCTAATCAAAAATGAATGCAAAATTTCACTAGTTCATGCATATTATTCAGGAAGAATCCATTAACGCATATTTTTGTAATCGGAATCTTTCCAACTACTAAATATCCAGTGACACTCTTTTGTTTTTGTTTGTTTGTTTGTTTTTAAATATTTGATGCTCCTAACAGTGTTAATACACTCCTCATCATCTCTACAGCTTTCAGCCAGTGAGTGGCGTAGTTTGTATTCGTTTTTTTTTTTTTCAGAAGTGGTCAAACAGTTCATGGTAGTCGACACAGAACCATCTGCTTTCACATGTGGACAGTACTTACCGTTCAGGTTTTAGAAAATTCGACCTTTGTAGGTTCTGTCCGAGACACAGGCTCGTGGTTCTGTGAATTTCCCATCGCTAATCAATGCTAATGAGTTGTGTACAAGCAAATTGCTTGGTCACATGACCCCCTTGGAAGCTGGAGTGCAAGGAGGAGAGAAACAGTCGATCCAACACTCGTTCATTTCTCTTTTTCAGAAAGTTGAAACAATCATTTCTCAAAACAAGTCTTGATTTCTTTCTCTGATGGAGAGAAAAAGTATGAAGTGGTCTCTCTCTCTCTCTCTCTCTCTCTCTCTCTCTCTGCAACACTGAAACGTTCATTCCAGCTGTGAAGTCCCTGTGAATGTGCTGCACTTATCCGACCGAGTGGACCAATATGAAAAGCAAAAAAAAAAAAAAAAAAAAGAGACAGAAAGAAGAAGAGAAATATGATTGATGCCACGGTACCCTGGTACTCTGCGCTGAATTAGGATTTCTTTTTTTTTTTTTTTTTCCAGTCAAGTTTTATTGGAAAATTGAATTCCTAAAGTCTGGAGAGATTGAGAGAGCGAGGGTGACAGACAGAGAGAGTGTGTTTGGGTTTCTGCCAGAGGCAAAAAGCAGTCTAGATTTATGAAGTGCAATTATTATGACTGTATGAAGGGTAATTTTATTTGCTTTTTCTGAGCTCAAACCAAAAAAAAAAAAAAAGAAAAAAAAGAAAGAAAAGAAAAATAATTTCCTTTGTGATTCTGGTACATTCCTGCTGTTCTATATACTCGTTCCTTATTTGTTTTGAGGTGCAAAAAAAAATAAATAAATGGATTTTGAGACTTTATTTAAAACCCCATTCCTTGTGTGATTGTCTTCATTTTCAATTCTTGCAACTGATGTTTACAAAAAAACTGAAACGGTTTTTAACAGCTGAAGCATTCGTATCAGAGACTAGGTGGAGGAAATTATAGAGGAAATAATCCATGTTGTTTTTAATACTTCATGTCTTTGGACAGACGGAGGCAGATTAGATTTTTTTTTTGCGTCTCATCAGTCACACGGTGTTGTGGCAGGTGTGTTTGGTTATGTTTGAGTTGTAAGGTGCGTTGGATGCACCTGCTATGTTAATTAGATCACCGAGAACCTGGATCACGTTACTGAAACTGCTGTACTGGTGTAACCGTCACAAGGATAAAGCAAACTGAACTGCACAAAGATTTTTACCCTTCCTGTTCATCTAGCCAATGACACTCTGAACCCCTTCTTATTAATATATTCGCTTTTAACGGAGGTTTTTGTAAGTAAACAATAATACACTAATAATACACTGTGTGCAGTGCTGTTATAGGAAAATGATCAACAAGAGGAGTTACTCTAACCACCGCTAAGTTCGTTATTTTTCTATAACAGCAGCTCACAAATTGTGTTATTGATCTTATGCCAGAACAATTTATCACGTTTAAATCTGATACTTATTTTAAATAAGAATTAGAAGTGAAGGCTCACTGGGGGAAACGGATTCTCATCAAAACTCATTAACGCCTGGCTGATTATAATCAGTGTGTAATTATTGTGAGTGTGTGATTACAATCAGTGTAGGATTGGGGTGGCTGGGTAATTTATAGCGTGTGTGTGTGATTATAGTGAGTTTGTGATTATAGTAAATGTGGAAATTAGTCTGTCCAATACCTGCACGGCATACTGCAATGACTGTAATTAGTGGGAAGTCGACGCCTCATATCTCGGCTTTGGAGCATGATATTCAGATGAAACTTGCGCTTCTGTCTACGTCTCGGCCTCAGTAACCGACGGTGCGAATATGAAGAAGATCGGAGAAAGTCCAAATTTCCACCCAAAAAAACTGTAAGGGGTTAGCCTTGGTGTTTTTTCGGGTGAAAATTTTGACTTTTTCAGATCTTCCTCAAATTCACACCGTGGGTTAGTGGGGCCAAGACATAGACAGGTGTGCACTTCGTTTCGCTCTATCACACTCCAAAGCTGAGATACGAGGCTCAGTTTCCAACAAATTCCAGTTAATTGCACTAAATGAATTCTAGCAGTGTTTGTAGCAAGTGTGCAATTTTAATGAGTGTATGATTATACTGAGATTCTATTCCACAGTCTCATAAAAACGGTTAATAATGAGTTCACACAAATCACCAGGACAGATTTCCTTACAGCTTTTTTTTTTTTCCCCTCACCTCATCTCCACTGACCTCCCCTGATCTGCTCCTCGGTTTTCTTTCATTCCTCCCATCCCTTTATGCCTTCTTCTTAAGCAATCTAGGGATCATCTTTTCAAATGATCCTAACTTGATTAGAGAGCAGCTCTCAGCAGGTGGAAACGAGGCACTCAACAGGCCTGATTTTGAAAGTGTAGAGAGAGAGAGAGAAGGGGAGAGAGAGAGAGGGAGTTTTACAGCGCTGTGAACTTATCTGAGGTTTGTGACAAACTTCTTGACACTTGTCGAGCTCTTGATGATCACAGAGACGTGTGAAGTGTGTGTACGTTTAATTCGAGAAAAGCGTTCAAAGGCATTTCAGCTTCAATACACGGCCATCAAGGACTCTTCGTGCTTATCCACACCGGTGAGTATGTGAAGAGTATTCAGGATTTGGGGTCATGGCCTGAACCTCTACTCTCTATAGCTCTGAACACAGGGAAGGGCAGATGGGCGTTGACGGGGAATTACACAATAATAGCAGTGGAATGTTAAGTGAAGCCTCAGAGACAGAATTCCTTTCAGCTGTTGCAGCTGTGAATGGATGGGTGGATGGATAAATTAAAGGATGGTCAGATGGATGGATGTTTGAATGCATGGAAACGTGGTCGGATGGAGGGATGGTTGCATGGATAGACAGATGTATGGTCGGTCGGATGGATGGATTATCATATGGACGGATGGTTGAATGTATAGATGCATACTTGGAATGAATGTATGGATAGCCAAATGGATGGATGAATGGATGGATGGCTGCATAGTTGAATGGATGAATAATCGAATGGATGGATGGATGGATGGATGGATGGATGGTCAAATTGATGGATGGATGGATGCATAGTTGAATGGAAGTATGGATAGGGTCTAATGGATCAATAATTGAATTGGTTGAATGAAGGGATGGATGGTCAAATTGATGGATGGATGAATAGTCAATTGGATGCATGGATGTTGGACGGATAGTCAAATAAATGGATGAACAGTCGATCGGCTGGATGGATGCATAGTTGAATGGATGAATAATCGAATGGTTGGATGGATAGAGGGATGGATGGTCAAATCTATCGATATATGAATAGTCGATTGGATGCATGGATGATGGATGGACAGTCAAATGGATGGATGAACAGTTGATTGGATGGATGGATGGACAGTTCAATGGATGGATGGATGCAACCTTGAATGGGAGGATAACTGAACGGATGGATGGATGTAGTCATAGCTACGTTCAGCTACAGTAATGCACAAGTCCAGAGAAACCCTCTGCTAATAGACTGTGTGCATGACAAAGAGACCACGGGGTCACAGAGGCTCTGCAGGCTGAAGCAGCTCTAATTGCTAATCAGGATAATTGCAGCATGGCTAACTGACAGGACGTCACCTCGTCTTGGAAGAGGGCGAGAGAACGAGAGACGCACCTGTTGTAACATTCCTGCTTCACGGCCGAAGCTGAGCAGATTTGAGGGCCACTTAGCTGTCGTGTTCTTCCTCTGGCAGGACCGATATGTTAACACTTCCACGGCTGTGTGTCGGACGTGTCAGAGTTTCGGTCGTGCGCACACACACTCCACACGCCCACTCTTTTACACGCCATCTTTTCTCCCCCCTCAGTGTGTCTGCTCGTTTTCGTCTGATAATCTGTTGATCTTTTCATTACTTGAAAAGTAATGAAAGTACTTAAGTGTATCAGACCTAATGCTTCACATCACGGTGAGCCTCGGTACAGACACACCTAACTGAAATATTCTTTTATAGATTTACTGCATTCAATTAACACGTTTTATTCAACTTTTTACAAAATCCTGACACGACAGGATGCTAATTACGCCCGGTTTATAGGTCCCGGATAGACTGGAGGGGAAAATGGTACCGTACTGCTACAGATATGTGCTGTTACAGGAAAATAATTAACAGTAACACTGCTTCATCACACCACTCCTCCTATTTATTACTATAACAGCCGCACGCAACACGTTTTATTCTCTACGTAGCCAGAAGAGGCGTTAAAGTGCGGGGTGTAATTGTTGCCTTGACGTTTAAAACCCACAGTGACAGTGTCACTATACCTGTCTTACTTTTCTTCCCTCCTCCCTCTCTCTCTCTCTCACTATCTCCTTCTCTCCTCCTCGTTCTACTCCACCGCTTCTGTGTCGGAGTCGTTAATTAGCTCATGTCTGCTTCTCTTCAGCTGTCTGTTCCACAGAGAGAGAGAGAGAGAGAGAGAGACAGAGAGAGAAAGAGAGAGAGAGACAGGAAGTGTAAGGAGCAGGTGAGAATTCCTCGGTGAGGGTTTGTCCGTCCGAGTTCCTTAATTAAATGATGTGACCTTCCAGGTCACCGACCGTGTGAATGTGTGTGTCTGGCTCCATGTGTGTGTCCGTGTGTGTATGTGTGTGTGTGTGTGTGTGAGAGAGACCAGTGAGTGTCTGTTATGAACACCCTTTCATAAATCTCAACGAACTGTGGAACGGATGACAAAGGTCAGTTTGAGACACGGATTTTCTCTCACGCCGTGTGTGTGTGTGTGTGTGTGTGTGTGTGTGTGCGTGCGTGCGTGCGTGCGTGCGTGTGTGTGTGTGTGTGTTTTGTTGTTTCATATTGAACCTGTTAGATTTAAGAAATCCGAAGTTCATGTGTGTTTACATTATAGCTTTAGTAGTGTATTTACTTCAAACACTTCACACGTCTCAGCTGATGTTATTAGAGGTGTTAAATTTCATCTTTGTGTGTGAAAGCGAGAGAAAGAAAGAAAGAGAGAGAGAGAGAGAGAGAGAGAGAGCAAAGGAAATGGACGAGAGCTACTAAACATCTTTCTTTATCTCTTCATCCCCCACTCTCGCTCTTCCTCTCAGACGGAGGGAGGCAAGGAGCAATAAAAACAAGGGCAGCTGCTCTCTCTGTGGAGCCTTGGCACTGACTAGACACACACACACACACACACACACACAGAGAGACAGAGAGAGAGAGAGAGAGAGAGAGCGAGCGCACACCAAGGCCGGAGATCCCGCTGCTGCTTTGATCACTCGTGAGCGGCTTTGCGATTTGGGACTCACCAAAATGTCAGTCATGAAGAAACCTCAGGCCTCGATGCTCAGACTGCTGTTATTCCTGCTTGTATACCTTACTATAAAGAAGAGAAAAAGATGCACCATCATCATCATCATCATCATCATCATCGTGCCAAAGTTAGTTTGTTGCATCAGTTCCTGTGTTTATAACTACATTATTATCTGTATATAAAATGGCCACCATTGATCTCAGCGTAATTAAGCCCTTACTGGCCATGTTCAAATTTTAAATTATGCTTTTATATTTTATTTGGAAACGGTGACAAAATTCTTTTTTGAGTGAATAACCAATAATGAGGTGCCATTACTTTAAGTCACTGGAATTACTGTCACTGCTGTCACGAGCACAGGCCCTTACACCAGTGACGAATTTCCACTAAAGACGTACATATTTTCCAAGATGGCGTCAACAGCATGTGAAAGCACACATCATTAATCACACAAGCCTCAATAAATTATTCTATTAAATGTCACTCTACAGGAAGACTGAAAGGTTGAAGTGAAATGAATGACTTGCAGGGGGTGGAAACTTGAATTAGGCACTCATTCTTCTGAACTTTGACCCTGGAAGCACTTATCCACAACCGACTTCAAAATACATTTTTTTTTTTTTTTTTTTTACAATAGTTAACACCAGGGACAAGAAATGCAGCAACAACTGGCGTGTTGGACCAGCTGTTTCTCCAGCACTTGGCAGTTGTAAAGAACATTGTTCTATGTCGAAGTTATTTTGAGAATTTATTACATCATGGTAGAATTGCGAACAAGACAAAAATCTCATACCGAATCATCGTCGTCTTCATCCCGACAGCAACATGCTTGTGATACTGCGTGCAAACGTTGGCCTTCAAATCAAGGTTGTGGTCTGCACTCGCAAATAATCTCTCAAGGTCAGTAACTGAAGATCCAAACTCCATAATGTGTCCTTCTGCTGCCCTCTGGTGGTGTTACAATGCACAAGTTACAACATGAGAGATGTGAGCTCCTCTCGCTTGATGGTGATTATGACATCTGCATGATAAGGAGGTTCTCAGGTTCCTCAGCCTCGTGGCTGTGGATGAATGAAGGATAAAAAAAATTATAAAAAAACAGCAGACCTGAGGAGGGAATAATCCTGAACCAGGAGAGACGAGAAGATTCTGGATTAGTTTTAATCCCTCGGACACAAAATCGTCCAAGAAATCTTTTGATCCGTTTTCTGTCGTTGTTCTTCGGATGAGGATGGATTTGAAGCTGCAACATCTCACACACCTCGATTCCCAACTAACCTTTTCTGTCACACACACGCACACGCACACACACACACTCCAATTCTGATGCAATTGGTATAGTTTCTTTACTCATTTTGGAGTATTTCAATTTTCAAGATAAAAAATAAAACCCTGACTGACGAAAACACGACAAACACACTGCCCTAAAATAAAACCAGATTCACACAGCTGCTGAAATTCTCTTACACACACACACACACACACACACACACACACACACACAGAGCACAGAACCACAACCGTAATACCGCGTGTGTGAGAGACTACAGTATATGTGCATCAGAGGCATGTGTATTGTAGGTCACACACACACACACTCACACACACACAAAGACATGAGATACACACATCTCTGATGTGTGTGTGTGTGTGTGTGTGTGTGTGTGTGTGTGTGTGTGTGTGTGTGTGTGTGTGTGTGTCGTGAGGATGTCGAGCAGCTTTTCTCTAGCAGTGCTTATGTGGTTACATAGATGCTGACATGCTGACACACTGCTTCAGTCTCTGCCCTACTTACACACACACACACACACACACACACACACACACACACACACACACACACACACACACACACACACACACACACACACACACACACACACACACACAGGTAGATTAGCTAAACTCTTTGCGGATTAACGGCATGGTTAACATTTGCGTTAAAGAGGATTAGCCTTCTCTACAGGTGATTCTCCCATGATATATTTAAAGCAGATACAATCTTAAGGAACCCTTAAGGGCAGTTCGGTCGTCCCTCTGCAGAGAACCCTTCAAGGGTCTATGCAGAACAGTGCAAGAGTGAATCTCGATTAGAATGTAGAGCTCATTTAAGGCCAAGAACCCTTAAAGAACCTGCGAAGAACCCTTCGAGAGTGGACCAGGGGCTAAATGACAGGTTCTAAGTATTAATCAGAGAGTAATCTGCAGTAATGTGGGGTTTGTGCCGCACACTAACTCAAACCCGGTGGTTCTTTATGGGTTCTCAGCATCCAAAAGGGTTCTACTTGAAGCGTGTACATGAGGAATGAACTTTATTGTTGTTTTTACTCTGAAAGTGTTTTCTGATTTCCAGTGAAATGTGATTGCGGTTACAGGGAGTGTTATAACGATGTACCGCCCCCTGCTGGATCACATCAGAACAACAACAAACATGTCTACATTAGAACTGAGAATCTATACTATTACTACTACTACTACTACTACTAATAATAATAATAATCACCATTTATATAGAACATTTCTAACATTTAAAGGCACAGCTTTGAAATGTTCCTATACAACATGCCTAAGACTTCTGAACAGAACTGTACATTCATTTTAATTTGATTTGATTTTCTATAAAAACAGCCTGGGCGTAGATTTCGATCTCTGCAACCTCTAACAGGTGAAACTAATTACTAATGACAGAAGGGAGAATATTGTATCTAACCATCCCACAAACATCACAGACGTTACTCACGTGTCATCGTCGCGTAAGATTTCGGCCAGATCTTATCAGAACATTGTCCTTTTCGCTGTCTTAAAAAAAAAAAAAAAACATCTTCGAAAAAAATATGCAGCAGCAGGTGAACAAGGAGAGAAGAAAGTGCAGCAGCTGATAAAGATGATATCATATGTGTGAGATATATGATATATGATATGGCAGTGAGGAACTCCTGGGAAATGTGTTGGGAAACAGGAAGCACTAAGGAACCACAGCACTCGGACAGGATTAGGCACGAGGCAAGGTATAATTGTGGATGCACCCTGTGCTACCTTCCCTTAAGTAGTTTTCCATTTCAAATAATAATAAAGAAAAAAAAAGGCACATCCTGAAGTGTTTTATTCCCTTTTCTACTCCAACAATTAATGATTTTTTTTATTTTGAATGATTTTATGGTACTTTGAAGCATCTGCAATAACAACACTGATAAATTAATGCATATTAGAATGTGCCTAATTATAGTTAGTATTATAAACATCATGGTCATGAGCCCTTTTTTGGCAAAAGCAGATTTAATTATACATTCGTGACATACAAACTTATATAAATACACAACATTTCAGTGGTACAAAACATGGTAAATTCATCATGTTTAAGGCTATAAAGCCAGCGGTCACGAGCTAATCTAACACAAAGTCTAGCACAACACACGGCGGTGTGGTTTAAGGTTAGTTAGGCGTGTGCTGATACACAAAACATGTTCATAAATCAGCTAAATCAGCTTAAGTTAAATTTGGTCAACTGACAGCAAATTGGATCGTGTGATGTCACAACAATACTTTACATAACGTAAGCTTGGCGAGCTTCTGATGCGTCACTGATGTCAGGATATACTTAAATACTTTAAGAAAAAGTGCTGCATTGTTCATTAAAAAAAACAAAACAAACCACTATCCCATAATGCTGATCAAATTTAAAAACAGGACGGACGAAGCAGTCACTAACTGAGAAATAATTTAAGAAATAATAATAATAATTTATTGATGAACCACGCTAAAACGTTAGTGGCACATGTCTAATACACACTTCAGTGTAGAGTGTTCTGTCCTGACACACACCTGATCCACTGTTCACACACTCTACCTGACCTGAGTCACTGTGCTACAGCCGGAAAACCACAAACAACAACGCAGGGCATCATGTGGGAGAATGGGCGTGTCCTCGTGTCCTCACGTCCAGGCCGAGCGAGGTCTGCTGCGAATCTGCAACAAGGACAAGCCTCGAGTCAGAAAAGGTATTTGTTACGTAACGATTTATAGAACGAGCTCATTAATATAAACCTGTGATTTGTAGCTGTCAGAGGTGCTGTCATAGAAAACTAATCATCATCTTCTGACCAATCACAATCCGCAATTTCACAGCATCATTAACTGAGCACAACATTCTGATCATTAACACTTCATGTACATGGAGGAGAACACAGTGTTTTTGAGCCTCTAACCCTCTCCTCGTAGCCCCGCCTAGTCATCCTCTCGGTCTCCAGCCGAAGCTCCTCCTCCTGTATCCTAAGCCCCTCCCTTAGCTCCGCCTCCTCCTGCTCGAGTCTTTGCTGCTCCTCCCACTGCTCCCTGCGCCTCCGCTGCACCTGAAGGGGAGACACGGTGTGTGAGCGCCGGCTCGGGGTGGAACAGTATAATAAATGCCCTCGTACTTTTCAAACTGGATATAAACAAAAACGTTACAGGGTTTATTCTGATATTTAGGTTAGAAAATGAGTTAAACACGTCATCAGTGGAGGACTTAACTCTGCTGTGATGTTTTTATTTCGCAAAACACACACACACACACACACACACACACACACAAACCTGAGCGTTGATGCCGTGCATGCGTATGGTGCGTTGCTGCTCCTGCTCCTCCCTCTGCTGTCGTTTCTCCTCCTCTTCCTCCTCCAGTTGCTGTAGAAGCTCCGCCCTCCTCCTCTCACACTCCTCCCGAGCCCTGCGCTTCTCCTCCATCCGCTCGTGCAGCTGCTCCTGACGCCCACTCAGCACCTTTAAACACACACACACACACACACACACACACACACACACACACACCAGTTAATGATTTTCATATTTTGATTTTGATCGTGGTATATCGTATATAATCGATTATTGGCACATCACACACTATGAGATATAGTTTACCTCGTGCATAAGTCTCTCTCTGGCTCTCTTCTCCCTCTCCCACTGAGCCTCACGCTGATCCCACACCCTCTGTGCCTCCTCTCTAATTGGACCCCACACACACACACACACACACACACACACACACACACACACAAACCAACAGTGCAGGAATGAAATAAATACTGGCATTGGGAGTGTGGTGCTATATATCTCGGTGTGATGGTACACTGTGATTATCTGAAATAATTCTGTTGTTGATGTTATGCTACAGCGGTGTAGACGACGACATCACATTATAATCAGGAAGTGGAAACGATTTAATCCTCACACTGCTGCGGTGAGCTTGTGTTGTAATTTTACTGAAACCCTGACCCTGAATATAAATGAAACCGCGCCCCTTGCCCCGCCCCTCTCACCTGTAGAGCAGGTCGAACTCGGCCTCTCGCTCTCTCTCCAGCTGCAGCTGCTCTTCCAGAACCCCCTTCATCCACGCCACATCAGCCACCGCCCGCTCCCTCCTCGCACTCTCAACCCGCCTTTCCTCGTCCTCGCCCTCCATCAGCGCCGCCAGGATCCTCCGGTCCGCCTCCTGAGGACAGACGGGGAGAGACGCAAGGGAAGACACAGGAGAAGCACAGTACCATATTTCAGCTCAGGCGACTCAGTGTTGGTAATTTTCTGGTATAGATGATGATGATGATGATGATGTTCTCCATGCTGTCTCACTCACCAGTTCCTCCTGGACCTGCTGCGCTCGTCTCTTCAGCTGCGCTCGGTACTGACGGCTCAGGAAACGTCTGCAGGAACACCAGAGCACAGAAGTCACTATTACATCACACCATGACATCATCACACAAGCACAAACATCACCGTCTCTCTCTCTCTCTCTCTCTCACCCGAACTCGGATTTCTTCCGGCTCTCCTCGGCTCTCCTCCTGTCCTCCTCCAGCTGCTCCACCTCCAAACGCTGGGACAGCAGGGCGTCCTCCTCCTGCTGCAGACGCCGACTCTGGAACACACACACACACACACACACACGTTACAAATTAAGTTATTTCGCCCCTTCATCAGGAGTGTTTTTTTTTTTTTATAAACTCACCTCCTCGTCTCTGAGTTTGAGCTCCTCCATCTGTTGGCGCAGGAACTCGGCTCTCTCTCTCTCCTCCTCTTTCCTCCTCTCCTGCTCCTCCTTCATCCTCTCCAGCGCCTCCCGTCTGCTCCTCTCGTACTCGTTCTCAAAACGCCGTCTCTCCTGCACGGCCTCCACCTCCACCTCGGGGTTAAAGGAGAAGAGCGGACGAGTGCCACACCATCAACCTCTCGTACTCACCTGTTTTCCAGTCTCTGAAAAAGATGCCATGATGTAAAATAAATGTTTTTGTACCTGTTTTTTGTGCTGCTCCTGCACCTGCCACTGGCTCACCACATGATCCTTATGCAGCTCCGACTCCACCTGCGTCGCATCACACACACACACACACCCTTACACACCTATACCTGGATAGGTGATGACATCATCGCATTCGCAGTGCTGTGAGGATACTCGGCTGTTTTATACACCCACCTTGCGCAGTTCTGGATTGTTCTGCTTCCAGTGTTCCTTTAGAAGCTCCTGTGCGAGCTGCAGAGAGAAAACAACACAATTAAGATTTGCATACGGATACTGTATGGCGTTCTGCAGTACGTACGCGGTATCACCTTCTTCCTGCGCTCTTCGCGGGCTGATCGCAGATCGTCTGCCCTCTCCTGCTGCTGCCTGAGGGTGGCGCTCCGGTCTCGGGAGGAGGCTCGGAGCTCGGCCTCCAGCCGCGCGTTCTCCTCCTGCAGCATGTTCTTCAAACGCTCTCTGCGCTCCTCAACGCTCCTCCTCCTCTCCTCCTGCAGACGCTCGCGCCGGAACGCCGACATGCTGACACACACAGAGACGGGAGAACGTGCGGAAGGGCGTTTTCAGGAAATATGTCTCATTAGGATGTCAAGGTCAAGACTTGGACTTTGAGGGTTTAAGGAAAGGCCTGTGAAAGCCGAGCCTGTAAGAGAACGGATTCATCTCCTGACACAGTGATTACCTCCGCTGATAGGACTCGCGGGAGCTCCAGTGCGCCTGTTTACTGCTGCGAACCTGCTGCTCCTTAAAATACTGCGAGTGCGTCTGCCACTGCTGGAGACGTCGCGCTTCCTGTTCTCTCTGACGCACCAGCTGACGCTCCAGAGGACGGATCCGGCCCGGCCAGTGCGAGGAAAGGGTCGGCAATGCCATCGTTCAGCCTGAACATACACAGTCACATACAAATCCCATCCAGATATGGAATAGTCTACAGTTTTATCTCATACTTCTATGCATTTTTCCTTTAGGTTGATTATTGTTGTTGCTTTTATTTAAATATTATTACTGCACGGTTTTACGTTCTGTGATGGATCTCTACCATGTCCCTGGGTACAATAAAATACGCTTAGAAATAAAATGCTATTATTATCGAATGGGAAGATACATTACTCATCAGTATGTATGATCGTGTCTGTAGACGTCCTAAACCATATCAGAGTAATGTGATTAGTTACAGCTTGCTAAACTGGTGGCTATTGGTTTCCATGACTTGTTAGCTACATTAGCCTGGTAGCTCCAGTGCAAAATGAAAGCAGTAAACTTTAATCGCCAGACATGTCCTGGATGATCTGGATTAATCTGACTTAAACTGGAACATTTGTGAACATTTTATTTTTGTCCGAACTGCTCCTTTAACCCCCTTAATGATGTAAATATGACTTGAATGGTTTACTGAGATAAAAGAAAGCCTCGACTACAGCAGGAGCGGATAAAGCACTTTACACCAGTTATAATAAATGAAAAATGAGGGGGAAAACAAGAGCTGACCCTCTGCGTCCTGCTGAATGATAAACTCTCATCCTCAGCTAGCTGTTATTAGCTGAACAAACACACGCGCGCGCATTAACGGTTTAAACTTCATTTATCCAGCGCTAATTTAACAAAGTGCAGGAGGAAGTCATTTTCTCATGTTTTTTTTATTTCCTTACCGCGACAAAGTGTTGAACTGCAGGTTCCGGAAACCTCTGGTAGATTTGTTCAGTTAAAATAGGTTTTAATCTTCTAAACAAACCGACCAGTACCAACGGACAAATCCGAACTCAACACCCACTTCCTGTTTCTCCTGGTTACCGTATGAACTTCCTGGTTACGGTACGGCGCGCGGTGAGGGTCAACCGGTCTCAACCTGTTTTCATTTAGATGGATAGACGGAAGACACAGACTACAGACCCATATGTCACAGTAAATTCAGTACATTAAATAATAAACAAATAAATAAATAATAAAATGTTAAGTAGCCTATTTGATTTAAAACAAAATCGTAATGAATCACTTTGGTAATTTACGCATTATGGCTCATCAGAGGACTGAAACTTTAGGCTGAGGTGAAAAGTGTAAATATGTAGCAGACTAATATACAACACTGCAAAGAACTGCAGTAACGAATCTGCTTAAAATGAAGCGTAGTCATTCTTTAGTTTTGAGCTTTAACATTGTACAACCTGTGTGTTTAATTCACTGCACACCTCAAAACACATCACTCTTTGCCTCAGTAACATCCATACATAAATATAAAATAGCATAATAATAGTATAAAATCCATATTTATTCATTAAGCTCTTTACCGTCTTTATCGCAGAAATTACAGCAAAATCAAGGAAACTCTACAATATTCTTAAATTTGTATTTTCTTTCAAAATTACGGCAGATTTTCCATAGATTTGGGCCGAGACACGTCATGTGATGTCATCACAACGCGTCATGTGACTTCGTCGCAACGTGCATTCAACCGAAGCCCTCTTCGAGTCACGTGTATCGAACATGAGTACAGCTAAAAGGTCTCATTTACCGACAAACACCACTGCGAAAGACCGTGCGATTGCAATTTCGCCAATTCAAGTAGTTTTCCACAAAAAAAAAAAGGCCGCAGCAAACTCAAACATTTTTTGCCGCAACAATCGCAAAAAACAAAAAAAACTCCAAGGGGCAATTACACATAGTAAATCCACCTACCATATTGTTTTTAAGAGGTGGGAGGAAACCGAAGAACCCAGAGGAAACCTGCAGAGACATGGGGAGACCATGTAATACCCCACGCAGACAGTAACCTGAGCTCAGGAGCAAACCCGGGAGCTTGAAGCTGTGATGCTGCAACAGTACCACCGTGTAGGGCATAATATTACATTTTTGTACAATATGTAAAGCTGGAATTTGTAAATATGGGACAATGATATCACTTGAAGCAAAGTATATGAACATCTGGGCTTAATGGAAAGGTTTTTGAGTGAGTTGGTGTATTTCAGTATGATGACATCATAATTTATACCAGTAAAATATAATATTAACAGTATAACCTTTCCACACCTCCTTATTAAGACCCGTATAGCCAATACTGTGTGAAAATAAAGGCACCAAACTGTACTTTTCCTTGTCACTGGAGTGGAACCATCAAGGTACAGTCTTTAAAGTGCATGAGTATGTGAATACTGTGGAACAGGCCAAACTAGCCTGATCGTCCCGCCTTCTTTTCACCTCATTGGCTCTCCAGTTCTACACCTGTTCAATAAAAGCTGCTGCTGTAGTCGTTTATTCGGTTAAATACAGAAGGCAGTCGAATAATCGGAGGTATAGCGCGAGCTCTGTGTGTGTGTTTATATTACCGTCTGTTTATTTATTTATTTATTTTGAACTCTGATTTTACTGTCGCAGTTTTTGTTTTCTTTCATTTTTCCTCAGCCGTCATGGCTCTTCTCATGGAGCACCAGTTCAGGCAGCTCCCAGCCGACAAACAGGTGGAGACGCGACCCTTCCTCGAGGCGGTTTCCCACCTTCCGCCCTTCTTCGGTAAGTTTCTGTAATCGAATCGGTTCAGTCCCAAACGGACACGTAGTGCACTAGGCAGGGTGTTGAAGGCACTGACTACGCCCCGAAAAAAAATTTACAGTATGTCAAAGCACACCACCCGAGAACACATATTATTTATCATTTACTACTATTGTAGACCTGGTCATAAACTATACCGTCCTACTTTAGTTAGTGCACTTGGGAAGGGAGCTGAGGCGTTTGGGATTCGGCCATATTCTCTGTCGTTTTGACGTTTGAAAACCGTGAAAAGCCTAAACTTCACTTTTAAGGACAAGTTTCAACATTTACGCATCAATTCAAGTCAAAGCTTAAGTCTAAAACTCAACATGTTCATTTTGTAATATATATATATATATATATATATATATATATATATATATATATATATATATATATATATATATATATATATTCAGTTAATGTTTTGTATCAGCTACTCAGCTCAGTAATTAACTGCTAATCTTCATCACATTCATCAGCTGAACATGGTAAGGTTGGATGAGACAACAGACTGCCTTTATTATTATTATTATTATTATTATCATTATTATTATTATTATGAATTATAGTGTTATTAGGGTGTCATTATCAAATCATGAGCTTAAAACGTTCAGAAATATGTCTACAGTGAATGTTTAACCCTTTACTTCATTGTGTTGCCATATGGCAACAATTAATTTATCTCCAATTTTTTTTATAGGCAATAATACAAAACTATTTACCTACTAGACCCCCCCTCCCCCCACCCCATTGTTTTTCAATTTTTTAAATATAATATTACTTGAACTAATTCAAGTAATAAAAATCCATAAAACCTTTTTTGATGCACGTGTAATAATCCATGCAGTAAAGGGTTAATCAATCTTAGGTCCAGTCGGCATTGTCTGAGAGATATGTATAAACCTGGTTCATCTCTATACCCAATGTTTCTGCATTTTATTTTTCTTCACTATATCAGAATGCAGTATTTCTGGGTAATAAAAGAACTGGACCTGTATCAGTATTGCACTATCCTGACTTTATCAATGAATCTGCCCCATGTGACTCAGTATATTCAATGCCTTTGTTTATGCACTATATTAAATTTGCCTTAACCCTTTAATTCCTTGATTATTACTTATCTTTACTTGCCACCTTATTATTATTATTATTATACTATAGCATTATTGAACCGAGGTGTTGATTTCTTTTTTATAACAGCAGCTCTGACAATAATGCAGCTGCAAATCACGTTTATATTAATGCCCTCGTTTGAATATATGTTGTTAATATACCACACAAACAGATTAAAAAGTGCTTAATTGTTGATATGGTGATGTTTTCTGTGAGGGGACGTTTATTTAATATTAAATGAAGGAAGCTGGTGAGGGAATGACGGATTATACCTGGTAACGTAAGAGATAACAGGAACTATCATGTGCCACAGACTTTCTACAACATTACATGTAACTATAAATGGACAAAAGTAAGCTGTGTTCTTAAATAAATAAAAACTTCCGGCCGGTAACATGCAATGCCACTTACGGGTACGGAAAGTTTAAGAATTTTTGTATTTTATTTTTCTTCTGCTTGCTAAGAAACTTTAGCGATGGTTAAACCATCCGCTATGCAATTTCCTCTGGTCTTATTCAACACATAATATTGTTAAGCACGGACAACTAAAAATCAATAAATCAATATAGTCCTGCTTTCTGTCACATTAGGGCATCAAAATAAACATAATTCTGTTCAATGAGTTGGATAAAGTTTGAAAAAGAAATATAAGCACTGATAACTGTGTATATACTGTAACTCACTGGCTAGTTTGTAACATCATAATATAAAAGCCATGATAAAATGTTAGACAGTGATTATGATAAGAAAATACAATATTGGCCCGTGCCTATTGGATTAGACTCCAATAAACCTGCACTATTACTTTGTCCCTAATCCATTCATTGATTTTTATTAGTCCTTAAGAAAAAAACCTGTTTTGTCTGCACCGTTTATCTGAGTGTCAAGCTTGATTTTCAGCCTCGTGGGATTTTCCATTCCTGACACTTGCTGAAAAGCAACAGGATCAAAACGGCCATTATTCCCTTTTTGTTTTTGGATCGGATTTCTCCAGATCACTCACCAGTCAAGAGTCCCGTTTGCTTGGGTAACTTAATCATCTGGTCTCAATTTTAAGTTGAGAAAATTGATTGGCGTGGTGTCGGATTGCTCTGGGCTCCGTCCAAGCCGGCTTTGTTCACGGCGTCGTGCTATTCATGCATATGTAAAACGCTTTCTACTGGGTTCGCCACCTGAACCAGACGTCCGGATTAGATGCCAGACCTCATTGTGCTGGTGTTCCCAACCCAAAGACCGAGTCTGAAGTTCAGAGAATGGACTTATGGCATGAAGAGTAAGGTCTAATATGGAAGAGAGACTGTTATTTTGTGAACACCAAGACTTTCAGAATGGCACCTGGTGTGATGGTGTGATTGGGTCATCAGGGCAGTGGTTAAAGAATCTGGGCTACTGATCAGAAGGTCGGGGGTTCAAGCCCCTGCACTACCAGGCTGCCACTGCTGGCAAGGTCTTTAACCCTCCCTGCTCCAGGGGTGCCATATCATCACAAGTTGGGATATGTGAAGAAAAGAATTTCACTGTGCTGTAATGTATATGTGACCAATAAAGGCTTCTTCTTCTTCACCATTGCTGAAGCTGGACTGTATCACATCATGCCTTGTTCATGCTCTGCAGTATATCAGTAAAATTGCATTGCAGTAATATGTGCCAAGATTTTTTTTTGCAGTTATATAACATTTCAGAAAAAAAATGTCGTAACAGTACTTGAATACATGTCTGACGTTTCATTATGAGAGAAAAAAAAGCATGCGATTAAGGTTTATCTACATTAACGCATCATATTTGTTGTACATTTAAATTTGATATGATGCCTATTAAGTGAAAAAATAATCAAAAGGACAAATCTAATTGTTAGTTGCAGCTCCAGTCTAGCACTTATCTTAGCATATAGAATGCTAAAATCGAGTCAGGCACACATCATGCTCTGGATAAACCCCTGGGATACACACCTTTGTTTACACACCTGGATCGGTGTTGCTGCTAATTAGCGCCTGAAACAAGACTAAACAGAACAGTGGCCTTCTGGGACTGCAGCTTTCTGACACCCCAGTGTTAAAGCAACATAATTAGTGTGTAATATGTGTAAGCACAGACAAAGGTGTGTGTGGTGGGGTGGGGGTGTCGGAGTGACTGTTAGCAAGCATGAACTGTGCAGAAAAAACGAGAGGAAGCACGACACATCGTCCGTTGTTCATTGAGCGAATGCAGTCAAAACGGTTCACTTATAATAAACACGTTCACACTGAAGAAAGGGCCACAAAGGGAAAAGGTGAAGAACTCATGCGTAATAGGACACGGCCCGGGCCCAGGGTGGACAACAGTGTGTGTGCTGAAGGCTGTCAGCGGCCGGCCAGTCTAACTATCCCTGCAGGACACACTTACTCAGATCCCCCACCATGCTGTGAGACCAACGCTGGCGATCAGTTTTCAGGACACGTCCGACTCCAACTGCATGGGGCTCATTTTAAATATTCGGTCACCTACATACTTTCAAATACACAGTATTTGAAACACCTACAGTGTTTATTCGTGTCCAATTGGACACAAACGAACAATGAAACAGTTAATTCAACACAGGGGATTTTGGTGTGTATTTGCTAGACTGTTGTATATGTGACTGCCCAATTGTTGCACATCTGTAGCTGCACTAATGCTCATTTATTACATTCAGACTGGACTAGACACTTGTGATCAGTCAGACAAAATATTGTGATGCTAGACGTAAGTTTGTTATCATGGACACTTGAATATACAACCTAATAATATACTAGCATGCACTACAACAAGTTATGTTGTTTCGCATCTTTGTGACCTGATGCGCAGATCAGTAAAGTTCAGCTCCTCAATCAAATCAGCTTTTCTTTTCTTTAATAACGATGTCCAATCAAATCAGCTACTCTCGTTCCGTTTAAGATCCAAGTGTCCGATCAAATCCGCCTCTGTCCGTCCTTTTAAGAAGTGAGTTTCCAATCACATCAGCTCGTCTTCTTTCTTTTAAGAATAGCGTCTCCAATCAAATCAGGTCTTCTCCTTCTATTTAAGAAGCAAGTGTCCGATCAAATCAGGTCTTCTCCGTCTATTTAAGAAGCAAGTGTCCAATCAAATCAGCTCCTCTCCTTTCCGTTATGAAGTAAGTGTCTGATCAAATCACCGAAATCACCTCAAGAACCAAGAACATAACGCAAGGGGAGAAAAACTGTCTTGCACCTAATGAAAATAACACTCCGATAATGTTAACCAGCAGAATGAACCTAGCATCCACAAAAAATAAAGCTCAGTGTATTAAACTTACTGAATCAAAGTCTGATCAAAATCACCCCTAGCTCATAGGGACTGCAACTTTTGCACACTTCAGTGAACCCTTCATTTCCCCTCGTGTAGACTTATTCACTGATTATGAATGCGAGCAGGAACTGGACATTCTGTCTGACAGAATCGGGTTACGATGTGTCTTTTTCTTTTGTGCATGTGTACGTTAAGCTCATTAACCTCAGGTCCTGATTTCTGCCATGATAACCTGCTCCTCTCCATTGTGGGGGTGCTGAAAAATTCATGACTCGGCGTCCCTGCGTTCACAAATCTGTCAAGCTCTCTAAAGGTGCTTAATTATTCAGTGACGTACTTCAGCCCTTTATTTCATACACCAAATGCTGAAGGTCAGTCCGAGTTCAGAATAAATGCTGAATTTAATTACACAATATAATACGTAGTTAGGCAAGGCCAAATGAAGCGTGGTGGTGGTAGCATCATATCGAGGGTTACCCTTGGTGCCTTGTACTGACGTAGTGAATGGCCTTACCTGGGTAGTCCCATCTTCTTTATATTTGGTAATAATGGATTTATTGTTGCTCTGCAGGATTAGCCAAATTTGGGATATTTTTTTAAAAACCAAACCCTGATTTATACTTTTCCAGAACTTTGTCCTGGGCTTGTTTTGATGGCTTGTTAGTCTTCACAATGCTGTTCTTACAGGAAGTTTTATATCCATAATGCTGAGTAGACTAACCGGTGCATGATGAGCATTGAAATGCATGCATGTGTTAGTAATTTGAAGCAGTTTTTCCTGCATGCTCTCACTTTATTTTGTCTCTTTGCAGATTGTCTCGGCTCCACCGTTTTTGCCCCCATTAAGGCCGACATCGCTGGGAACATAACCGTGAGTGCATTTCAGCTGTTAGACACCAAACACAGGGACAACAGAATGCAGACAGGCAGGCTCAGGGGAGTTTAAAGGTCCAACTGTGACGTTTTTTTTTTTTTTTTGCCTCTAAGAAAATCAAGGCAGTATATGACAGCAACCCGAGTCGATTTAAGACGCTGCAGCAGATCCTGGAAGCCGAGAAGGAGATGTACACGGCCGAGTGGCCCAGAGTAGGAGCTACACTCTCCCTCATGTGGCTCAAAAGGTCAGAAGTTTTATACAATAATATCAGTAAATAAATGAGTTTATTATGGCACATATTCAAGGTTTAAGTCACATTATATAGGATAAATTCGACCTATTTTTCTTCCCATTCCTGTTTTTAATTCTCTTCTTTTCCATTCCTGTTTCTGCTCCTGTTCCCATTCCCGTCCCTTGCTGTGTTCCCGTTCACATTCTTGTTCCTGATCCCATTCCAGTCTTCTTTTCTGCTCCCATTCCGGTTTCAAATCTTGTTCTTTTCTCATTCCTGTCCATTTCTCTGTTTCTGGTCCTGTTTCTAATTCCCATTCTCAGTACTTTTCTTGTTCCCAGTCCTGTTCCTCATCCTCTTCATGTTCCCATTCCTAGTCCTGTTCTTATTTCTATTCCCATTCCTATTTTCCTGTTCCCATTCCTGTTGCTGTTTCAGGTATTGCACCCAGTCCCATTCTAATGTGTTAGTATTTGAATAAGCTCTCACGGATGGACTTGTGTTCTTCATGGTTTCAGGGGGCTACGCTTCATTCAAATCCTCCTGCAGAGTTTAGTGGACGGTGAGAAGGATGAGAACAACCCCAACCTGATCCGAGTGAACATCACTAAAGCCTATGAGATCTCGCTGAGAAAATACCACAGCTGGTTCGTGCAAAAACTCTTCAAAGTAAGAGCACGTTACAGGCTCACTATTATCCCTCTCTCTCTCTCTCTCTGACATACAGTATAGTCAGCATACCCTTCATAGTGTGCTTATAGTGTCTTACTGTTTAGTGTTGTAGTTTATGTTTTAGGATGTTGCCTCTGTGTCATACTCATCGAATTACACATCTATCAGGGTAGTCTTTGGATTTTTAGATATGCCAGTGTTTCACACCCTACATAGTGCAGCTATTCTGAAGCGCTATTCTGCAGTTTTGGGTGTAGCTGTTATACGCTATCTAGTGCATTTAATTTTGATATGCAATTGCATGTGCAGTGGTGCCAACATTTACGGTGTATCCGTAGCATTTATGTTTTTTGACCCATTACATCGGTGATACGGGAGACAGTTGAAAACGATACTTTTCTTCTTTTCAACTAAAGAACCTTTTAAGAACCGTGTGTCCAATCAAATCAGCTCCTCTCCTTCTCATTAAGAACCAAACACAAATAAAACTAACCTGAAAGAAATGTCAATTCACTGACTTGTGACACGAAGGATGCATTCGCTCCTGGTAGCAGTTATTTTCTCTTCAAGCCGACTTCTTTTAGATAATCTGTGAATTTGTGAACCTCAGTCTCGTGAGCCAACAAGAAGAAGACAAGAAGGCAGGACTGTGGTCTGTTTGCTAGGTAAAAACAAAATGGAGTTATGGAAAATGGAACAGCTAGTTGTATAAATCCAATCTTCAATCCGTGCACATTTCATGAATTTTGCTGTTAGCATGGAGCCATGGTTGGGAGCTCTGTAAGTGGTTTGGGAATCCTCCAGGGCTTACAGTGATCAATCTACGCCCTACAAGTACAAATGAACTCACACCTATATACCATGTGACCAGTCATGCGACTGTAACTAGTTTGACGAGTCTATGTATGGTAATCATACATTCACTATGGGTGAATAGACCACGTTAAAAAGGTGCTGTAGTATTCCTTTAATGCCAGATAATAGAACACAGGAACAATAGCTTGAAGGATCAAAGATAACAATAATGTGTGGTTTGTTGTGAATTCTTTTAAGGGGTGCGTAGGGTAAAAAAGACAAAATGGAACCGAGATTAAAAAATTTTGTTTGGATAAAATGGGAATAAAATGGACAAACTTCTTCCTCTAGGCGGCGCTGTACGCTGCTCCGTATAAGTCGGACTTCCTGAAGGCGCTATCTAAAGGGCGTGACGTTAAAGAGGAGGACTGCCTGGACAAAGTGCGCCAGTTTCTTGTCAACTTCACCACCACCATCGACGCCATCTACGAGATGTACACCAAGATGAACGCCGAGCTCGAGTACAAAGCCTGAGCTGTGGTTCTGCCTTCTGATTGGCTCTCGTCAGACTGATCTGTGTTCTGATTGGACCACATCTCTCTCAGGGTTTCTCTGAGCCTCTCGTTTGTTGTTTATTTTCTGTTCTGTAATGGAAATGTGGCCCATCCAGCAGGACGCTGTTTTGTGAATACCGGTGTCAGTTTGATGTGTTCAGTGTATAGTAGTAATGAGTCAGGGCGAGTGGACATGTGTTAGAATCTCAATGAGGTTTCCTTATAAATTATTTTTTAACATATCATTAGAAATGATGTTATATTTATAAAAAAAAGAGTAGTTCATTTATGGTTATTCTACTTTAAAAAATACAGGATAATGGAGGACCAATACACTGTGCAATGCAACAGATGGACTGCAGTCAGTAACTCAACACTAGAAGGGTGTGTTTTTTAATTATACTCCTGAAGGAATTCTCAATAATACTGCCTGCTCTCACAGTTATTATTTTTGGTTGCATCTGCCTTTTGCATTTTTTAAAATAAACATAGCTGTCTCTATTTACCAAAATATGAAATATATATATAAATTTAAACTTTTGTGACACTAGCCAGGAATAAGCAGTTACTAAACATGAATTAATATCGCGATAGAATTGAGCAAGCTTCATATCTGACTGCCCGCTCGTGGTCACATGTTCATTATCCATGCAGAGTCATGATTTCAGCCACTGAGGCAGTGTGACTGTGTAAAACGCCGCATCCAAAAATGATTCAAACGATTCCTCGGGGCAATTCGATGGCATATTTGGTCCGATATTTCTTCAGTTCCCGACTCACAACTGGAATTACTTCTCATTTACTGTCTGAAGCACAAAAATGTGAGAAAAGCTTAGAACCGTGGTTTCATCTTATCCTGTCATAGATAAATAAAAGCTTGGAAGGAAGTAACAGTCGAGTGAGTTTTACCAAAGTGAGTGGTACCGAGGTCATGTGGTATGTTGTAAAAAAGGCTGCTTTTTTACAGTGCTTAAAACTGTAACGATTTATGTGATGGAAAAAAAAAATGATGAAAATGCTGAAACAGGATATAATTCTGGTGAATTAGGGCACGGTTTAATGCTTTTCTTATTCTGTAGTTTGGTTATGTGTTATGTGATTTCTTTTCAATTTCTAAGTCATGTGGTGTTAAGCGTTAACAGGATTGTAAAACTATTTGGTGTGTGTGTGTGTTTGTGTGTGTGAGAGAGATAATGATATGACGTTTGTATGAATGAGTTAATAATGATGCGCAATAAAACTACACTTGTGTTTGTAATTCATTCTTCTTGTTCACTATGTGATCTTTCTTTTTAAACATGAATTAGACCTGATCATCAAATCAATACAACAATATACTGAGGAGTGTAGCGTACTAGCTGACTAAATAGTATGTTAAAATAGAACCTCGGCTTTGAGATGCATACTTACTCAGCATACTATTTAGTGCTGTAATATTCACCTTCAGGCAGATGACTGCTCCATCTGCATCACCTCAGCTGAACACACGAGGGCGCTGCAGGATAAAATACAATTTCATGGAAAAAACAACAACAACTGAATTTGGCCTAAATTGTAGGATAAATGTCCCACTTATTTCACATGCAAAGTATTTATTCATTGGTATAACACTGGCAGTTTATCCTTCGGATGTCACACGCGTCCTTTTTAAAAAAAATCTGACAGTGAAGTCGCAGTGCTGAAAAAACAAAACAAAACCCAGACTGCATTTCTCCATTGTAAATCTATTTGCCCCGGTAGTCTGTCTTTATTCAACACCCATAAGTGGAGTCCAGGAACATCACGTCACAGTGGTTTACCATGATATCATAGTTGACCAGTATGCACAGTAGTGATGGGAGTCCTATTATTTGAGTATGAGTTGATCATTTGGCTCAGTTCACCAATGAGTCGACTCTTCTGGCTCCTCACAACCAGTATCAGCATCGAAAACCAGCAAAACATATTTGCTTTTCTCCTGCATTAATATTATCTCGCTGCTGTGTCTGCGTTCAACAGCGCCTGTTTCTCCAGATATTCACCTCCCCTCTACACTATACTAATTAATACCATCTATTTACTAATCACTTCAGAGAAGGATACGTCATAGCTCTTTCCATGTGAGTCCATCATGATGTTCACCTTAAAGAGATGGCTCAAAGAGTCGACTCGTTCACAAATGACAGATCAGTAGTGTATTCTGTTCACCTCCTCGCCACTCAGTCGCTCAACCACGCCACAAGTCATTCCAGCATTCAGGCAAAAATGACTAAGCCTGTTGGTATGCCACAGGAGAAAGATGGATGAGTGGAAGTTTAGAGGACTTGCAGGACTGTTTTCACACCACAGAATGGAGTACACTTATTCCTTACTCATTTTGTAACCGGCAGAGTGATATAGATGAGTACGTCGTGTAACAACGTATGTCAGTAGCAAGACCCAGACCAGGTACGATAAAGACAAACCCAGGATAAACAACAAGCATTCAGGGGTGGAGACAAAGACCTAAATAAAACGTAGTTAATTAATCCAACGAGTGTACTCTGGAAAGATAATAAATCACTTCCTAGACAGAAATCTGGAAGATGTGGAAAGGATTGAAAGAATTATCTACAATTACAGACAGAAGGTGATCTCCCTCTGGACACGACACTAAAACTGATCCGGGTAAACGAGTGTGTGAAAGTGTGTGTGAGTCCTGCTCTGCTATGGACTGGTGCCCCATTCAGGGTGTATTCCCTCTTCATGCCCAGCGTTCCCAGGATAGCTAGGCTCCAAAACCATCGCAACCCTGACCAGGATAAAACATTTACTTAAGTTGAATGAATGAATATTTATCTTTAATACCCCCCCTCCTTCCCCCCATTTCTTTTGAATGTACTGTTTGTTTTCATTTTCTCTCCTATTCCATTTCACATAATTAATGTTTGTACATTACTGAAGTTTAATTTGGACTCTGTACATTTTACTGCATTTGTACTGCAGTACTTACAGTAGGGTTTTCATAATGCTGAATTCAGTATATGTTTAAAGTGTGACTATGTTTAGCTGTTAGCAAACCTCATTATGTTGACTGCTTTTTTCAGGTGATATTTTTCGTTATATTTCGCTTTGCCCTAAACCACATCACATTACAAACTTCTTGAAAGTATTGTGTGTGTGTTTATTCTTTGTTGTAATGCACTTTAGCATAGCTCTGTCCGTCAATGCTAGTAGTTTAGCCGGCTGAGTGAGTGCTGTTGAGGCGGTTTGCATCTGATGGGCGGTGAAAATGAGCAACCCGAGTAAACACCCAGCGCCTGAGGCTCCTAAAGCTCTCCCACTTTCAGACCTGCTCCATCACCCGCACCGTGAAACACAGCAGCTCTTATCTGGTCTGCTGGAGCACAGAGACTCGCCATTACAGCGGATTTAACGGAATTCGAACCTTCTCGAGGGTTTTAAAAAACAAATCGGTCGAGCGCGCGCGATTCAATCAGCGCTGAGCTCTTCAGGTAAGTCAAAGTTCTGCCTTAGTCATTTTTATTTATGTTTCACCTTCTGTACCTGCACAGAAAGGAGTATTAAGAGACATGTTAAGTCATATGTCTTCGAATTAAGTTTACAACAAGACAAGATAGGATTAATTTCAAAACAAAAACTTACCATTCACTTACTTGAGGAATGCTGAGTGGCACATCCGGGGATTTTTCCACCCTCGCGCACTCGCATTTTCATCAGAGCTTTTTTTTGTGTAAGAAACAAAGACGGCAAGGTGATGAGTAACAGAACTAATCTCTCTCTCTCTCTCTCTCACACACACACACACACACACACACACACGTCATACTATCCTGCTGAGGACTTTCCATTCAAATCTAACACTGACCTTAATCTCAGTAGCCAAATGAAAACTTTTGGTTTATAATAATAATAATAATAATTATTATTATTATTATTATTATTTATTTATTTATTTAAATGAAAGGTGCCATTGGGTACCAGCAGCCAAATGGTCTGTCTGATATTCCTCATGAAGATATAAAAACATGCCCCCACACACTGCAAGTGTACACAAGGACACACCATTTCTAAATGTACTTCAGTGCAGGTCACAATTTCATGACACAATACTACAGAAATCACACTACTAACACTAAGACTGACACATCGAACACTGGCACATCTCCCAGTCCCGCCAGAATTTTGGGATCGCAGAAATCAACGCAAAAATCAGGAGGAATTCGGAGGAGCTTGCCATTTTTTCAAAATGACCACAGACTTTCCGCGGATTTGGGCCAAGACACT
Source organism: Cranoglanis bouderius (assembly GCA_023630585.1). Lineage (NCBI taxonomy): Eukaryota > Metazoa > Chordata > Actinopteri > Siluriformes > Cranoglanididae > Cranoglanis > Cranoglanis bouderius. The sequence goes on from CM042565.1 coordinate 1,624,033, forward strand.
TCATGTGACATCATCACAACGCGCATTCGGCCAACGCCGTCTTCGATTCACACGGCTTGAACATGAGTGCAGCTAAAAGGCCGCATTTGCCAACAAACATCACTGAGAAAGAGCGTGCAAAACTATTTCGTGCAGTAGTTTTCCGCAAAAAAACACAAATTTTGAAAAAAGCTGCAGCAAAATCAAGTGTTTTTGGCCGCAACAATCACAAAAAAAACTCCGCGAAATCCTGTACAGACTGATTTCCCATATTTCTCTTAGTCAGCACTTTATCACTTCCTCATCAGTTTGGTCTGCTCACAGTCAGGACTGCTGGATGTTCTCTACGCTTAAAAACAGCGTAATAGTAGTGTAATAATGCCCTAAATAATAAACGCCTTACCTTGGTGTAAATAATTTCAACATCAGTCTGTTTATTAATCTATAAAAAAAAAACCCCAAACAAACAAACAAAAAAAAACCCAGCCACATCCCTGTAATCTACAATCAGTTTTAGGGAAAAATAGAGATGCACCGATCGACCGGCCAGGGACCGGAAACCGACGATTTTCCACGTGCTCGGCCCGGACCGGTGACCGGCCGGTCAGTCACACGTCTTTCCGATTCCGAGCCGGTCCGTGTTGTTGCCAGCGGCACAGGCGACAACGTCACAGCCACGCCCACAGCCGCATGTAAACATGTCGTATGCAAAAACGCGAAAACCCATTGACCTGCTGGAGGATCAAAAAAGATGGCTTCCCTGCGCTTGCTCCACTTGCCCGAGCCCCTATACCTCTCTGCTCCATGTACAAGTGTTGAAAGTGATGGCTTGTTTAGCTTGGCTGGACATGTGATAGATGAAAAGAGAAACCGATTATCAGGTAACGAGGCAGAGATGCTTCTGTTTGTGAAGAAAAACTCGCCATTAATGCTCAAGTATACATACAGTATGTTGGCAACACAGAAAAGGTGCCTTGTGTAACGCTTTACACAGAGAGGCCGGATAGCCTGAATGGTTGTAGCCAGGTGTAAGCAAAACTCACGTATCTGATATTTCACAGTGGTTTATTATCAGCGTTGTCGATCCCCCACACACATGGGGCAGTTTGCAAAACACTCCACTAACAACTGTGTTACTGAACATAAATAAAACAGGGCAAAGAGCAACAGAAATATAACCAGGCTTTACACGCATACATGTGATGATCATAGCTCGCGCTCCGTCTACAGACTGCCCACTCATCAGTGAGGGAGTAAGAGAGAGCGTTCCGCCTTAAAGGGGCAGTAACTCATTCTACTTGTTACACTTGTTATTTAATTATTAGCCACTGCACCTATTAATATTTGGAAGAGTTTTATATTATATTTATATTTAACATTTGTACACTTCAGTTTTGTTCATAGGCTTGTAATCTTTGGACTTTTGTGAGACGAGTAAAAAAGAGAAAAAGGTCAGTTCATAAACACAGTGGAAAATGATATCTGTATTGTTATATAAAGCAACTCGTTTTCAGTTAATTGTTATTTCTACCTCTTTCCAGTCACAGAGCTCTTTATTTTGAGAGTTGTTTAAGTGAGAAGATCCTGTAACTTACTGCAGTTTGGGGGAAATTGTAATGTTTAATAATTCTTTTATTATAAAAATAAAATTTTGCATTGAAGAAAAGTAGATATTTGTTTGTATATGCCGTCAATTATAGTTCTTAGAAAGAAAATCGGAATCGGCCAAAAAAATTACAAATCGGTGCATCTCTAGGGAAAAAGTAAATATTTAAATATGTAAATATTACAGTTTTACATGCCTAAACATTTACACACAGTTCATAGATCAAAGTATGATGATATATAGTATAATCAATCAAGGATGTCATGGAACATGGTATTTGGCTCTGTTTATGTTTCTCTGGTTTAACCAGTGACTATGAAATGTGCACACTGGTGTTCATGCACTTACACTACCAGACTCACGCTTTATAATAATTAGCGAGTTGATTTTAAATGAAGTGCATTAGCTAGCTACATGAGTTAGCTTAGATGGAGTAGGATTGCAGTGCAGAAGAGCGGAGAAGCGTTTTTTTTGTTTGTTTGTTTGACTTTGGGAAAAGCTTTTCTGTACAGCTGTAAGTAAAAGATGTTATTGTTTTCATTGTATCAGAATCCCTCGCTGTCAGTGTCCGATAGAGGCTGATCGTCAAGAACAACTGGGTAAGGGCTGTTATTTTCACTCACCTAGCATCATCTGTAGACATTTTTTTTTCCACCTGGCCAACGTTTGTGGCTGATTGGACAAATCCCCACAGCCACGCTCCAAAATCTAGTGGGAAGCCTTCCCAGAAGAGTGGAGGTTATTATAAAAGCAAACGGGGAATAAATCTGGAATGGTATGTTCAACAAGCATGGGTGTGATAGTTAGGTGTCCACATACTTTTGGCCATATAGTGAATCTTCAAATTTATATAGTATTGCCTATTATAGGATGTAATACCAAATATAAGATTATTAAAAACCTATTTCTAGACTTTTTTTTTTTTTACTATAAAAAGAATTGTTCTGTTGGCAGATAATTTTCTTTAATTGTAAGAATTTATTTCTAGAAAGAAGCAAAATGATCTGCTAATAGAAAAAGAAAATCTAAAGCTTGAAAACTCATGGGTTCCCCTTTGGGAACTGCTGATCTAAGGAACACAGCATCGGTTATCTCAAGATGGCAAGAAATTTATCTTTTGTTTTTTCTTACCTTGACTACTGTAAACAGATCACAGGACTTCCTACAAATACATCATACAGACCGCAACTTGTGGAAAATATTATTACTACTTTATAAATATAAATACGGCAACGCGGGAGGCACAGTGTCATGTTTGTAAGTCGTTACTATAGTAACGGATATGCAAAATAACGGCTGTGATATGTAAAGAACCCCTTTACCCAGTCCCTGAACGTGTGTGTGTGTTATTTATTCTCATCACCACAACGCTTCTGTGCAGTGGGAGGAACCAATCCAGTGGGAGGAGCCAATCCAGTGAGGGTTTTAGCGGATCGCAGTATGATGTTGTGATCATATCGTGCAGTAGTTCCCTCATGATGATTGGTTCCATAATTATACAGTGTGTTAGATCAGAGAAATCATAAAACTTGAGAGCAAAGGCTTTCCACAAACCGACCGATCCGCAATATAATATATTTATTAATTATCATTTAAATTTACTGATTTATTCAATATTCAAAGCACAGGGCTGTGTTAACAGCACCCCTGAGATTTGAACCCACAACCTTCCAGTGACTAGTTCAGACCTAAGCACCGGGCCACCAGCCTGATTATCACTAAAAAAATATATTGTCTTAGCTATGTATTTATTTATTTATTTATATTTGCTCTGTTTATTGTTATTTATTCAGTGTTTGTTCTATTTTTAAAAAAAAATTATTTATTGGTTTCTATCTATTTACTTATTTTTGTTTTATTTATTTGTTTGTTGATTATTTTACTTATTTATTTTTATTTGTTAATTTATTTATTCGGTTATATTTAGTTTTTCTTAAAGTTCTATTGATTTGTTTAGTACTTTTTGGTACTTTGGTACTTCTGCTATGCTCTAATTTATATAAACTTAATGGGTAAAAAATTCAAAGGTCAGAGCCTGGGGAAGTTATTCGGTATACACACCTACCGTACACAAACATCTTTCACATTGTGATAATTACCGAACACTTTTATCACATTATAATATAATATTTTTTAAATATATATATATATATATATATATATATATATATATATATATATATATATATATATATATATATATATATATATATATGTATGTAAAACTGTTCAAATTATTTCTCAGTTTGAATGAACCGTTTAGTTTGTTTCTTTAAATTCATCTAGGATAATTAAGCAGCGGTCTTTGTGCTTTATCTCGGCAACACAAACGCTACTCAAACATGCCTAATATAATCAGTATGCACTTTTCTGATTCGTGATTAGGACAGGAATCCTGTTCAGTTCAGAGTTATGGCTGTACTCAGTGCTGAGACTTGGTGTGAAAGCCAGAGGAGGTCTGCTCCATCTCTTCCTGCTCATCAGTCAAATAGGAAGAATAACGTTCTCTTACTGTCTACAAGCTTCCTACAAAATACTGACACTCTCAACACTATCATTTTTAAGATGTGAGCTTAGATTGGATTTCAGTCAGATACTCCAACCTTTCAAGCTCGATCTTATGATCCTTTGTCGAATCCGGCACTAAGATCGAGAAGTCTGAGCTGAGCAGAAACACAGCCCTGGAGGGAGGACAGTAATAGACTGTTTCAACATTGCTGTGCCTGTACTACAATGAGATTTAAATTGAAAGTCTCGGCTTTAAATCAATGCACCTTGTTCCATGTCAGCTCCGTGGAAAAACCTAGAACAAACTCGAGCCTAAAAGATCAAGCAAGGTCACATTTGTCCTGAGGGCAACAGGTTCAGCTCTCCTGACTGTTAGCTCAAAAGAAACCGAGTATTTAGTGAAGCATGGGAAATATAGTAGTGTGTTTGTTTGTTTATGGACATTATTAAAAAAAGCAGCGCATAACATTAGGCAATTTTGTTATGATGAAGTCTAACGCATTCAGATGTTATATTAATTTATATACAGAGATTTGATCAGATGTACTTATTCCCTACGTTGTTTATCAGATATTTCTAAGGGTACTTGTTAAACAGGTTTTCATCGATACAAGCACGGACCTGATTAGCTGTGTGCTTATAGACGAATGTGGTTCAGAGCAGGTGGTTTGTGAGTCATATCATTCGTAATAACAACCCCAGCTTGTTTAAAACCACAGGATTAGCAGTGACAGCGTTTGCTCAGTGAAACGGGTATTGTGTTGTCTCTGAGGTCTCTGTGATTGTTTGGAAAGCTGGGAAGAGACTAGGAATGTTGGGATGAGTCATGACTTGTCCAGGAAGTTGGAGCCTCAGAGAAAGTAGCTTAAGCAACATGAAAAACTTTTAGATGATGGGGGGGAGGTTTGGGTGATTCATAGCTCAAGCTGTAAAAGAGGTATCGACTAGCATTTATATGATGCAACACCACTGTGGTAAATACTGTGTAATGGGGAATTTGTGCCGTCATGTGGGCTTTTTTGATTAGACACCAGTGTCGACGATTTCCTAGCCTTTTAGTGTGATTCATTCATTCATAATGTTCTCGTGAGATGGTTTAAAAAATACTACTACATACAGCACTGTGCAAAAGGCTTAGACACCCTGTTTTTTTTTGTACAAATTTTGTTATATATGGTTATTTTATGACTTCTGCATTATTGAGTTAGTACCAAATCATTTTAGATTTCCAAACACTAATTTTCCAACAAAAATTAAATGTTAAGAAAAAAAAAATGCTTGTATAAAGTAACGTATTCACACGTAACATACCACTTTTCAGATGAACAAAAAAAAAAGCATGAAGGCTGCTGGGGTTCGCTGTAAAAAAGAGAAGCGAGTGTGACAGTCAGATTCTCCAAGATGCTCAGTAAAACGTACCAGCTGATTTCCTTATTAAACTGCAGTGAACCCGAGACTACTGATGCTTTTTTTTTTTTTTTAAACCAAAGGGTTGTCACACCAAATATTGACTTTGCTTAGTTTACTGTTCTTCATAATTCTTTTTATGTAGAAACGTTTAATTTCATTATCATTTCGAAGGCATCTTTGCTTTACAGCATTTCTTTGCATGTGCCTCAGACTTGTACACAGTGCTCTATTACTTTCTCAATTAAACCCGCCGAACTGATCTCTTTTTGAACCTGCATGGAATAAAGTGCGGACACTGGAGACTCCTTCCATAGATGTTAAATAAGCGTCTCCATTCAGATAACTGTTACTACACGTTTATATAGACCTGTGATTTGAAGCCGCTTTACTGTCAGGGCTTCCGTTATAGAAAATGAATCAACACTTTCTGACCAATCCGACTGCAGAATTCATCAGCGCCGTGGCATTAGAGGACACGTAACAGTGTCTAAAATAAGAGCGACAGCCGTCCAGGTCTATACTCCCCTGTAAATGGACAAAAAAAAGGTTCAGGTGGCTTTTAATTGATGTTTGATTGCTGTTTTTCCAGCTTAGTCCAGGTCTCTGTGCGAGAGTGGGGCCTCCTCCCTTTAGCCGACCGACTTGAAGAGGAATTTGGCAGAAACATACTACCTGAGGGATGAATGAGGTAAGGAATAGTGTGTGTGTGTGTGTGTGTGTGTGTGTGTGTGTGTGTGGATGTGCTTTCCAGCAGAAACAGGGATCTCTTTTAAAACTACTTCAGAATCCCGTCTTCGTGGTCCTGCGTCTTTACCCACATGTCTCCTGAGAATTAAATAGTCATAGACCATGAGGTCTTGGCTAAACACAGGACCCCAGTTGACATTTTTAACATAATCTCTAGCCCATCATTCAAGAACTTGAGAGGCCTTCATTCAATAAGAATCCATAATATTATTCATGTGGATTGTGGGGAAACATGTAAGTAGGAAAATTGGAGTACAAGGAAAACTGGGTCACAAGGAAGTAGGAAAACTGGGAAACAAGGACAACACAACAAGGAAACTAGGATAACTGGGAAATCAGAAACCCATAACATCAGGTGGATAAGGAATTGAGGGACTAGGAGAACTGAAAAACTGGGTGAGCTGACAAAACTGGAAACCTGGGGGAACTAGGAGAATTTGATTCATGTTTCCATCGTGGGGAAGTTCTCATGAACTTCCTGCTTCCTCTTTTTTCAGTGTTATCAGTAACTAGTAATTTCCTCTCCTCCTGTACACTATCACTGTTACTCTTATCTCTATTACATCTTATCATATAAGGTTTGTGCCCTAATTACTTATTTGTTATTTATTACAAAGGACCATGTGTTATGTTTAAGACATGTATTTGTTTTGGTTTGCCTCATAATCAAAACATTTTTATATTCCTTTGGCGTTATAAGTAAATAGGTGTGTAGATTTGTATAATTAGGCAACATTATATAATTATAGCATTATATAATTAGGTTGATTTGGTTCTCTTCTTTTAAAAACCTTTCTAGGTTTCCTCCACATTATTAAAGCGTTGTCGCCTGGTCAGGGCCGAGACTGACCCGGTTTGCAGTGCTCATATCTCTCCCAGTCAGGATGCTTCAGGGGACAAAGAACCGGCCTTCCCTCTCTCCTCAGTGGCCGGCGTCCTGGATGTAGAGGATAACAGTCCTCCTCCTCCTGCGACCCGAACAGACACCAAGCCGAATCTTCGCAACAAGTTCCATGGAGCCTTCAAGAAGGGCATCGCCAACCCCGTGGACCGGCTCGACTCCTCCAACTATGAGGCTCCGGTGACCACAGGGCCTAAACAGGCCCCCATGGACTCGCTTTTCGACTATGGAACGTATCGCGCTGCCAATAACCAAAAATGGCGCAGGAAGAAACTTGCTCGAGGGTGAGGAGGAAAAAAGGGGTTATTTAGTAATTGTTATGGACTGGTCAAGATATAACATATGAAGGTCTGTGAAGGTTTGTATACCTAGGCAGCCTTCTTCCAAATGAAATGTATTTTGAGGCATCGAAGATACCTGTATGATGCATTCAATGTTGTGTAGAGGTGGTAGATCTCCAGCAACAGGGTTGGAGTTTTACTTTACAGTTTAAACGTGTAAACGAATGAATACGCAACTGTTCTGGGTGGCCGAAGCTACACTGCTGTATTTATGCTATAGGCGCGGCCTTGTGTGTTGTTTCCTAGCTAGCTCTTGAGGTAATGTTTATATAGTTTGGTTGTGAGTTTTTTCCTCCTCATACACAGGTTTATTGATGACATCAAGCTGCTCAGTTACTGACTAGCATCTATTCAGTACTGTATTATGACTGTTCATGACTTTTACAGTGCGTCTGCCTGTCTAGTTAGAAAACATAAATGTAATTCAGAAAATAGGAAGCCCTCACCACCTGTAGTGTGTGCTTTTAATCAGGAAACTGTTTATTTTAGGACACTGAATTCGGGAAACATTCATTTTTTTGTGTTCCCTATCTGAATATTGGTATTCACCAGATTACTTACATGGTGTCCACTGAACTGTGTTTTATTTTGACCCTTCCCAGGAGCACAGAGAACATGGTGTCATGCGATGAGTCCAGCTCAGACCCTCCGAGGGTTCTGAAGCTGTTTAATCGCGCACTGCTTTTCGATGCTGTGTCTCGAGCTGACCCGGATGCTCTGGATGGTCTGCTGGAGTTCCTGCAGAGCCACAACAAGAGACTGACGGATGAGGAGTTCAGAGGTGAGGCACAACGTTAATCAGCAATGCAGCGTGACCTGTATGGCCAGTGAGTATTAAATAAGCCGATATGGCTCACGAGTTTACAGACCGAGATGATTCGGGGGGGGGTGTGGTCAGGGCCGGAGCTGGAACAGGACAGAAACACAAAGCAGGAAGCAGGGAGTACTCAGAAGACAGGAAGTGTCTAAGATATGAACATAGGACTCAAACTGTAGACAGTATGTACAGTGTGTGGTCTTAAAGCGTACATGGGAAGGCAGGATAATGAATTATACATTTCATTATTATTATTAATAGCAACACTTTTGGCTTTATGGACTTTTTTTTGCATGTTTAACAGATGAGACACAATCCAGCAGTAAATACCATCCTGTCCTTTTCACTCCTGTTTCGGTCTATAATTTATATCAGGAATAGGAAATCTGATATCACTGTGTGTGTGCCGTTAAAGCACTGCTTCCTGCCTCAAAGGATTGTGGGAACATATCAGAGTGGAGTGATAAGTCACAGCAAACTGTCTCTCTGCTCTGAACACACACACACACACACACACACACACACACATTCTGGCATTCATCCTGACCTGGAAGAGTAAATAGTGGAAGCTCCAGTCTGACCTTTTAGACCAGATGTTAAGAGGCCCCTCTTAACAATTTAAGCAGAGTAAACAGTGCCGCTCTTCTAAAATGTAATAATGGACAAAAACTATTTTTAGAACGCCTGAACGCACATTTTTATCTGTTTAAAGTACCGGATTATCTTCCCGTCGCAGCATCAGCAGCGCTCAGACTCACAACTTCATATAAAATCTCAAATTAAACCAAATACTTGTTAAGAAAACAAATTACGAAACTCAGTGACTGACCGCCTGGGATTCACACATAACGATTCAGCATTGTTATTAAGTTCCAGTCATTTCCTATGAGCTCCTTGAGACCAAAGTCGGATGATGACGACGATCCGTCAGCGACAAATTAACTCACCGTAGGCAGAAACCAATAACAGTACACCTGCTGATGTACCAGTGGGATCTGCCTTGTTATTACAGAACAACTAAAAGGAAGAGAATGAAGGTTTTTAAAAAAAAATTAAAAATCTGTTGTGTGTGCGTTTGTGTAGAGCCATCCACAGGGAAAACGTGTCTTCTCAAAGCTCTGCTGAATTTATATGGTGGGAGGAATGACACCATCCCGCTGTTGCTGGATGTCGCCGAGCAGACGGGAAACCTGCACGAGTTCGTCAACACGCCCTTCAGGGACCTCTACTACCGGGGTAAGGAGAGAGCACACGGACACAACCTCTGCTAACTTTAGGATAAAACTTCAAACCAATAATAAAAATTTTAAAAAATATTTTAAATCCACCGGAAGCAGTATGCACAGGGTGTGGTGAAGCCACACCTCCCTCACCGAGACGGACAGCTGCAAAGGCCACGCCTAGTTTTAGCAAGGGATAAAACACTCCGGTGTGGTGCTGTTACAGTAAAATAATCAGTGACATGGTGGTGTGATGTGACTGTTACAAAGCACTGACATTCTAGACTTCCATGAATGTTGAATAAACGTCTCCTTACAGAAAACTTCACCATATCAATTACACACAGATTGCTTTAATATAAACCTGTGATTTTTAGGGTGAATTCTGGCCATTCTGTGAGAGTTTAAAGGCGTTCACCTATTAAAAACGCTTGCATTTCATTCCTTAAACGTGTGTGTGTGTGTGTGTGTGTGTGTGTGTGTGTGTGGGGCAGGTTTGTGGGTTTGTCAAAGAGCTGCAGTGTTGTCTTTAGTCTCCACCCTGCACTAATCTAAACAGCACGCGCACACACACACACACACACACACACACACACACGTCTGTGTGTTTCATGGTTTGCCTGTCAGGCCCAAACCCAGAGTTTCCAAGTGACACACCCAGTCTGATGATGTCACTTCCCTTCCTCAGATTCAGGTCCATTCATTCAGTTTTAGAAAGTGTACATGATCACTGAGGAGCATACATCAGTACATATTAGCAGTCAGTCCATTATTGGCTCTGACGGTAGCGCAGCTGCAAACCACCGGTTTATATGAATGTGCTTCGTCTAATACCTTATCGTTTCTATAGCAACAGCTCCGTTTTCTGACATGGGAAGGTCTTCAGGATAAAGTTTATGCATCGTCTCGTTAACTTCGAGAGAGAGGAAAAACGATCTCCTTTTTTGTTTACGCTCACGTGAAGTTTGCTACATGATCATAGCTGTCAGGAAACTTACCCAGAATGCATTGCAAATCATTTCACGTTTAAAGCAGCAGTTATATAGTGGATATGGAGAAGACTTTTCAGTCTGCTTTGCTTTGATCATTCATCGCAAGATCACTGTCAACGTATGAATACAAATACAAGTAAAAAAAAACCATGGTATTGGACCGATTCCAGATACCAGTGCCGGTATCCATGCAGCTGTAAAGATGTCATTAATGTTGTTTATTGGTGGTGTTTGTTTACAGCGTGTTGTGTGTACTGTAGGTCAGACGGCGCTGCACATTGCCATCGAGCGACGCTGTAAACACTACGTTGAGTTGCTGGTGGAGAAAGAAGCCGATGTTCACGCTCAGGCTCGAGGACGCTTCTTCCAGCCCCGAGACGAGGGGGGGTATTTTTACTTTGGTGAGTGACACGTTTTGTAAACCTCCATTGTCATCTCCGCTTCTCCATTTACGAGGAACATCGCCAATGTTTTATGAGGAAGAACATGGGAAAAAAAACAAAAAAACATGAAGCTGATGAACGAGAGGAATAAAAATGCTGTTAACTTCACCTGACTCTTGGTGTGATGTGTTGCACACATTCCATTCGTGTGTGTTATGGTAATGACCTGTGGTACAGATAGAGATCATCTATTGTGGTGGAGATCGAAATCAGTACTTCCCTGTACATTTTTTTATTTTTTATCTTTTCATAGTAAAGGTGGCTAATGTGGAAAATGAGGCAAGCCGGTTAACCAGGAGTGTGTAAATGAACTGTGAGGTGTGTTAGAGCAGTAAAATGTGCAGTAACAGGGGAGGTTCTGATTTACAGACCTTCAATAACTGAGAAAGGATTGTTACAGCATGTTATTAGGTCAGTTATTGGCAAGTGAATATTAGGTTATTTTAAAACTCCACCCCTATGGCAGAAGCACAGTTCAGTCTTTCAGGAGCACAGTGACTTCATATCCCAGATAAATCCAGCCCAGGGAGTGAAAGGTACTCCTGTGCTGGAGTTAAGAGGTTCACTGCGCTTAATGTTTGCTTCCCCCTGCTGGTGGAAGTGTGTTAGTACAGTTAAGTGAGTCACTCCACTGCACACTGCTAAACACTGTTCAACTTTACCAACAAGTACATAAATGTGAAAATCAGGTCTGGTAAAAAGCTTTAAAGACAAGAGAGGTGCTGGAAAAACTCCACAGCTTTTTGCTTTTATACAATCACCCACTTGAAAAAGTGGTTCTCTGAAGTTCTCAAACGAGTTCTCTGAAGCAGTATCTTCAGATCTCCATCACGGAGTTTTTGACTGATGTGTTGATGGAGGTTGAATATAAAACTAGGCTTGTGTCTTAGCTAACGTTGTTTTTGTAAAGTCATGAGCCAATGAAATAACTGATAACAAATGCTTGTTTGTGTCTGTGTGCGTGTGATTATCCAGGTGAGCTCCCGCTCTCACTGGCCACCTGCACTAACCAGCCCACACTGGTGCACTATCTGCTCGAGAACAGCCACAAGACGGCAGATCTGCGGCGTCAGGACTCACGCGGCAACACGGCCCTGCACGCGCTCGTGCGTGTAGCCGACAACACGCGTGAAAACACACGCTTCGTCACTAAGATGTACGACCTGCTGCTCATCAAGAGCGCCAAACTTTACCCAGAATGCAACCTGGAGCAGGCGCTCAACAATGATGGCATGTCACCGCTCATGATGGCCGCCAAACTCGGCAAGATCGGGGTGAGTAAAAAAAATACAGTTGAGAGTTACGTCACCCGTGGCATGACAGATTCTGTCTAACTGACTCTGATTCACTCATAGTTTCAAAGTTTTGCAGTGTAATATTATTTTTAGATTATATATATAGTAGTATAGTGAATGATGTATAGTAGATTTATGGCAGTATAACAAAAGATTTATAGTAGTATAGTAGATTTTGTATAGTAGGTGGTTAAGAGTAATATAGTGAATGGTTTATAGTTGTACAGTAGATGATTTGTAGAGTAGATGGTGTATAGTGAATGGTTTATAGTTGTACAGTAGATGATTTGTAGTAGTGTAGCAAGCGGTTAATAGTAGATGACTGATTTTTCTCTGTTGCAGGTCTTCCAGCACATCATTCGGAGAGAAATCAAAGACGATGAGGTGCGTCACCTGTGCAGGAAGTTTAAGGACTGGGCGTATGGACCCGTTTACTCGTCTCTATATGACCTGTCCTACCTTGACACATGCGGTGAAGACGTCTCTGTGCTGGAGATCCTCGTCTATAACAGCAGGATCGAGGTAACTGATGAGTAAGAAAAAGACACGGAGACGAGAATGAGACGAGAACACTGAAAATCAAAAGTTAAACGAACAGAAATCCGGTGTGATGTTTAGTTTCGTATTTACACACATTTATAAAGACGGTAGAGAGCGGAGACTTGAGAGTCAGAGGCGGTTGGAGGTTTTTGCAAAGCCTCTTTATTAGGACACTTTCGATATTTATAGTCATAACTAAGCACAAGCAGACGGGGTCATCATCCACAGTCAAGGGTTCAGTAGAATTAGGGGATGATTTGAAAAAAAAAAAAAAAAAAACTAAGGAGAAGTGGAAAAACAAAGGATTATTAAGCCTAGACACATTAGGTGAAAAGAACAATACATTTATGTAGTTATTTAAAACGTTACTGATAAGTATTATTAACAAGTGTGTATATTTAATGAATCAGAGAAGATCATGTTGCCTGAAATTCATCATTTGAAAATTCTGATGTGTTAAACATTAACTACTGACATGTTACCTCTTAGTGTGAAAATTGATACTAGGGTTCTAGCAAAAAGCAAGGAATTCTGGGAGATATGATAGCATTTATACTCATGTACATGTAACGATATTGCTTGTGCAGAACCGTCATGAGATGTTGGCTGTGGAGCCAATTAACGAGCTGCTGAGGGCAAAATGGCAAAAATTTGCCGCCATGACTTTTTACATGAGCGTGGTGTCGTACCTCATCACCATGATCATCTTCACACTCGTCGCCTACTATCGTCCTACAGGAAGCATGGTGAGCGCCATAAACACAAACACACTACATGTTCACAGATCTGTGTGTGCGGGTGTGTGTGTGTGTGTGTGTTAAAGCTTAAAATCCCTCCTCAGCCTCCGTATCCATACGTAACGACGGGAGACAAACTGCGTCTGGCAGGAGAACTCATCACCCTCGGCTCTGGATTGTTTTTCTTCATAAGTAATGTGAGTCTCTCTCACACACACACACACACTCAGAAAGCTTGGAGTGTTTGTTGGTTTCACAAACCCCTCCAGGACTGAATAAGTGATAATAGCTTTAAACAATATATTAAACATTAATTTTTACCACACCACATGTTTTCTGAGATGTGTTTTAGTTTTGTACTGGAGCCCGTAGGTGGAATTGCACCACACAGTTTAATTTATATAGCGCTCTTAACAATGGACATTGTCACAAAGCAGTTTTACAGAAATCTGGACATAGATTTAAATTTCTCCCTAAAGAGCAAGCCAGAGACGACGGTGGCAGGGAAAAACTCCCCGAGAAGACATTAGGAACAAACCTTGGGAGGAACCAGACTCAAAAGATAAACCCATCCTCCCATGATGATAATGTTCCACTATGATCTACACATAAAAGTGTGTAATTAAAAAAAAAAAAATTAAATAACATTAGATTTTTGAGCTTGTTAGCAATATTAGCCTTGAAGTTCCAGTACAAAACCTAAGAAGTAAACATCACAAACTAAACATGTCCTGACTGATCAACCGATTTTGAATCCTGTAGTGTTTTAATGGCCCTGTTTTTGTACTGCCACTGAAATGTCTTCCTCTCTTCCAGATAAAGGACCTGTTTCTGAAGAAATGTCCGGCAGTGAGTTCGTTATTTATCGATGGATCATTTCAACTCCTCTAGTAAGATACAAACAGACACACATACATACACAATAGTACTACAGAAGTATGTACACATACACACACACACACACACACTATATATATATACACACATGAGTGTACGTGTGTGCAGCTTTGTGTACTCAGTGCTGGTGTTGGTGACGGCGGCTCTGTACTTGGCCGGGGTGCAGGCCTACGTGACGGTGATGGTGTGTGCGCTGGTGTTAGGATGGATGAACACACTTTATTTCACCAGAGGCTTCAAACTCACTGGCACATATAGCATCATGATCCAGAAGGTACACACACACACACACACACACACACACACACACACACACACACACACACACACACAGAGTCCTTTTAATCATATGCATAATAAATAACAATTTATGAGGTTTAGTGTGTAGTTGAAAAACTAAAATAATTACAAGGTAATTACTTAAATAATAAAAATTAAGTTATACAGTATGTCTTATTTTATAGTTTTTTCAATATTATGTTTATAACTAATTAAAAGTAATCATTATTATAATAATTAACCAGGTGACATTTTAGCAAAATTTATTAGAAATATTTAACATTAATAAATTTAATGGAAATACTCTAGGTTAATTTAATGATTTTTCAAGTTAGTTTATTTAGTAATGTGCTTATTTAAATTCCATAATGAAATTACTAATTAATCTTGATTTTAATATTAACTGATCGCATATCATTAATAATGCAGTGGGCTAGTACAATGTTTCTGTAACAAAGGACTCCCAGACCAAATGTTGTCCAAGAACAAGGCAGCATCACAATTCCAGATATCAGAAAAACCAACGAAGACTATGGAGGTATTTTATGGACAATTTTCAAAAGCAGTTGCAAACTGTATTTGCAATTGCGTTTCCTGTTTGCGGACACAAATTGTGAAGCATCGGCACAATCGTCTGTACAGCACATTTTCCTTCTTGGCCATTGACTGTGAGTGACGTCACTTCCAAATACAAACGCCCCTAGTATACTCCCACCCCCAACACTGATTGGCAGGTTACTGTGCAATGCATCGGAAAAGCAAATGCAAAGGGAATTTCAGAAGCCATAAATCTGATTAACTGAAATTTGGTATACTGTCTCTGTGTGCTGATGTGTAAGTGTATTTTTGACGATCTAATTATGTTTAAAAAAATTGGCTGCCATTGGCCAATCACATTGCAGCAGGCATTTCTCAGGGTTAACACTGAGCTGTCATCACAAAGCTTGAATGGAAGGTTTGGGTAGGGACCCACTACTATCTGATGCAATCTCACTCAAATTGGCC
The DNA here is from genome assembly GCA_023630585.1 of Cranoglanis bouderius. Taxonomy (NCBI): domain Eukaryota; kingdom Metazoa; phylum Chordata; class Actinopteri; order Siluriformes; family Cranoglanididae; genus Cranoglanis; species Cranoglanis bouderius. The sequence goes on from CM042565.1 coordinate 1,639,750, forward strand.
ACTTGGGGGTGCTATTAATGTTTGTGCACCCAAAAACAAGCATATCCTTTGGAAAATAAGGTGTACAATGAAAATTCTTTTGTCGGTTGATTTTGGTCTAACTTTGTTTAGCTCTGTCCACTTAAATTTATGTTAATTTGAATAATATGCTAAACCTACTTTTAGTTTTTACTTAACCTACTGCTAAATCAGTCCTGGGCTTTTTGGCCAATTGATGAGTATGGGGTTGCTATTTGTGAGGAGTGCTTTGACCCTGCAGATTGCTGCTATATTTAGGGGGCCAAGCAACGAAGGTGTGTAGGCACCCTATTGTTATTCTACCTTTCTTCTTATTGTTCTTCTTCTAGCTAGGTTGTCTATGACAGTCCATAGTCCAACCGTCTGGGAAAAAGTTGTGAAATTTGGCACACTGATTGGGGAGGGTCTAAGGAACATTCTGACCAAATTTGGACCAAGTGCTGCCAACACTCAAGCACCACCATCGGGTCAAATTTATTGAAGGGGAAAAAAAGCGGATTATTTGCTTGGTTAATTTTAAAAAACGAGGAAAAATATGTTGAGTATTATTTATGAATGTTGTTACGGTCACTCACTGTTTTATTGTTGGTGTGTAGATCCTGTTTAAAGATCTGTTCCGCTTCCTGCTGGTCTATGTTCTCTTCATGATCGGCTATGCCTCAGGTAAGGATAATAGTTACACATTTCTATTTAAGTAATAGATTACAGTTATTTCCACACGGCACACAAAGTCTTATTTTTTTTCACCTTTCTCTCCTCTATTAGCTCTGGTGTCTCTGCTCAATCCGTGCCCCCCCAACAGCACAGACATCGAGTGGGACATCACAAAAAAGTCATACTGCCGAGACACGGTGGCTTTCAGCACCTTTCTGCTGGACCTGTTCAAATTGACCATCGGCTTGGGAAACCTGGAAGAAATGCTCCAGGGGATGCAGTACCCTGCAGTCTGCCTCATCCTCGCAGTCACCTACATCGTCCTCTCCTTTGTGCTCCTGCTCAACATGCTGATCGCACTGATGGGTCAGACCGTTACCAAGGTGTCCAAACAGAGCAAGAAGATCTGGAAGCTGCAGGTAAACTCTTGAGTTACACAAAAAGGGTATAGGAGAATCTGGAAACATTAATAATAAGTGTTGTTACTCTTATTGTTTACTTTTAGTTATTTTACTGATGAACACTTTCATTAATAAATTAACTGTCAGACATGGTTTCTCTGTGTGATCTTCAGTGGGCTACAACAATCCTGGACATTGAGCGCTCTTTACCTGTGTGTCTGCGCAAGAAGTTCCGTGTAGGTGAAATGGTGACGGTGGGCAGGACCTGGGATGGGACGCCTGATAAACGCTGGTGCTTCAGGTATAATCAAATAATAATAATAATAATAATAATAATTACTACTGATCATTTACAGCCCATGAGTACCAGCATGACCAAATAACACTTCAGTAAAAGGTTTGTTGACAGAAACAAACTTATCTCCCACCTCCAAAAGGTCCCCTTATATTGAGTGAGACTGGGAACATTGAGTCTGAATAGGCCGTGTCTTCAGTTCTAGAGGCAGCTACAAGAAGCTGTAGCTGGAAGGCTGTCAGTGCCTGCCATGGCGGTAACCCTAGGACATGCTGGTGGCCACCAGTGGTGAGGGAAGAGAACAAGTTAAAGAAAGCGGCCTTCCTGAGAAAGCTCGGGCATGAGAGAAGTTTGGAAAGGCCATGTCTATAGGTTTTCTTAGGAACATCTGGGGATCCCCCAGGACCGGCTGAAATCTGTGGCTGGGGATCTGAATGACCTTCTCAGCCTGCTTCTACCACAACTCCCACCCGGAAAAGTAGAGGAAAAAACGAACAAATAACACTGATCAATACTGACAAGTCAGTTAAACAACTAGCATAGGTTTGACCGAAAAACAATGATCAATTCTGACCAGTCAGGTAAACAATCAGTACAGGCAGGATAAAATAAAACTGCTCAATACCAGTAACAGCCAAAAACCACGTATGATCAGGTATGTGGTGTAATGTATGTAATGAATGCAAGATTTAATCAATTAATGTTCGTTAGCTCTGTGTGTCCCAAAAACGACTAAATGTCCTCATAAATATAGGTTGGTGAAAGTTATCTTCACCTGGTCCTCACAAATCAATCATGTTTTTATGTAAACTTCAGCTTTTATTAAAAAAAATTGGTAAAAGCATAGCATGGATTAGCTTCAGTCATCAATGAAACATCCTCATAAAGATAGAAAAGCCGAAGTGTGTTTATTTATATTTTCCTCTAGAGTGGATGAGGTGAAGTGGTCGGACTGGAACCACAATCTGGGAATCATTAATGAGGATCCAGGACACAAAGAGCAAAATGAACTCGTACACACCAACACGAAACGACTGCGGCGAGGTGGGTTTTACACACACACACACACACACACACACACACGCACACGCACGCACAAAAATGTTATTTATTTATTTTTGCAAAACATGGTTTATACATGGATTCAGTTCCACTGCTCCTCTTACATCCCTATTAATAGGGGCACATGCAAAGCAGCGTGAGAGAGCAACTTTTCAGCCAGACCAAGAAACAGTACAAACACAGGGCCAGTCCATTCCACAATGCCCAGCCACACAAAAACATACGTTCTACCACATCTACTGAGAGAAGCTCAACCTGGGTGAACGCCGGGTCTAATATTGGTGGAATACCACGATCACAGATATCCAGATGTTTGTATTAGAATTGTGTGCAGTAAGACACAAATGCACTAAGCCATGCTTGCTGATAACTAGCTTACAAAATACTACTGTAGAACAAAACACTTAATTGTACGATCACTAAGTCGTAGCTAATTATGATTCACCAAAAATTTCTGATCATGATATGATATTTTTGTATTTTATTTAAAATGGGCACATTTTAGGGCCACATTAAGCCCTGCGAAAGCTCACTCTAAACATGGAAGACATTTAAACCTTCATGACACTTTTTTACCTTCTACTGGAGCGTCTGGGTTCCTTGAGCAGAAATGTATGAACCTGTGATCTTTCGACCGTCAACGTCTTCACAAAATACACACAGTATTAAACCCTAATGTTATGCGTGTCTGTGTGGGTGTTACAGATCGCTGGTCCACGGTGGTTCCCCGTGTAGTGGAGCTGAATAGAGGCTCCAGAGACCATGTGGTGGAGATGATGGAGCCCTTGAAGCACAGAAACTCAAACTCAAACTAGACCTGGACTGAACCACAGAGCTGCAACGAAATTTGAAATGTTATTTCAATCACTGTAGAACACCTACACCCACTTCGATCTCCACATAAATTGGAGTGAAAATTCAAATCAGCTGTAGTCATGATGCCGCAACAATACGGCCAGAAGCATTAATGGCCACACGGAGACAGAACAGGACCGAAACAGGACCAGATCAGGACAGGACTAGCTACATCATGGGAACACAACCGGAAGGACAAAATTCACAATGATCAATAAATAAAGACAGAACGGTAACAGATGGACTGGGGACAGAACAGATCTAGATCGGACCAAAACAGGATCATGATCAGAACAGGACCAGGTCCAAATCCACTTCAAACACTACACAGGAGAGGAAGTCCAAATCAGCTGAAGTCACTTCATATAGACAATCTTTCTTTCTTTAATGTATAATTATGTGATTAAGTGGTTATTTTTCCAGCATTCTTTCTCAGGGATCTGTCTGGATACAATCTGGATGTTGTTTGTTGATCATAAAAAAGGTTAACGACATCATAAATATGCGTCACTGAAAAGCCAAAGACAACCGTGATACAAATGAGTCTTTGTAGATCTTTCTTGCATTTGCTGCTTTTGAGGAAAGAGAATGTTTTCATGATGTACTGGTTAAAGTGGTTTATTTATGATGGAATATTAATCAGGTTTAAAAAACCTCTGCCAATAATGATCAACGGTTCATCATCAAAAATGATATAAACCTGAAACTCTTCTGACACTTTTTTTTTGCATGTTGTTAATTTTTGTCTTGCACATCTTGTTCATTTTTTTATCTTTATATTGTTTTCTATGCCTGTACAGTCTGATACATAAAGGAGCTTTTTTTTTTACATTCTGAAAGTCATATGACTTCATTTTAAAGTAAATATAAATGAAACTCATAATCAGATGATGTAGTTATACATTTAGAAATTACGATGACTGATATAAAGGCTAATGTTAATTAAATTAATTAAATTGAAAAGGTTTGTAGCCTGCTCACTACTGTACACGCCAAATCATCGGCTAAGGCAGCCTTTATATTTATGACACTATAGGATATAAATACCTGTACAAATACAATAAATAAGAATAAATTAAGTACATACATGTCTCAAACATTATTTTGTGTGTGTGTTTATGATCGATCATGTTTGCTCAAAATTTAGATTTATTACTATTCAGGACTAAACCAGTAGGAGGCAGTAGTGCGTTCGCAGTAGAGATGCATTGAGATGATGAAGTGGATTTTAAATTGCTGTTATGATTTTTTAAATGATTTTTTTTCAATTGAAGACTCATTCAGACTGTAACAAGTGAGAAGTGAAAGAACACTAAAAAGACAATATTTTAATAGAATATTTTACCACAGCCCCGTTAAGTATTCAACAGTATCAGGGTCCTGATTGGTCAGAAAGTGTTAAATAACCACATTTACACCCACTGCACCATCTTCTTCAAAAATCACAGAACTATATAAAACACACTGGCAAAAATTCGGCTGCTGCATAAACTAATAATATTCCAATAAAGAAAGCGATGTGATTGGGCCGCCAATTAACGGCTTCTAAATCACATGATCAAATTAGACACATCCTATTGGATATGATGCAAGTTTCCCAGACCTACAGAATTGGGAAAACCATGAAGTAGATTTATTTGCAGTTTAGTTGTTATATTAATGAAAAAATGTGGTTAAATCTAAGTATTAGTTTGAAACTTTATGCAACTTTATGTTTCATCTGCGTTTCAATTCTATCTGACTTGCTCAATTCTAAACTGGCAAATTCAAAATAAAGGCAAAATAAACATGTGCTGGCTGTCTCTCTCACTGAAACACTCTGGTGTGAAATTTATCTGACATTTTTACACTGATTGTTTACAGTGTGTGGAATCGACTCCAAGCATTGCGCTTGACTCTTGTTTTTCCAATGTCCAGAATCAGTGAATCGACTCTTTTAGGGATTCAGTGTGAACTGAAGGATGATGACTTGACACTCAAGATATAATTATATATATATAATATAATTATAATTATAATATTATATTATGGTGTATGCTGGTACAAAATACAGCGCTGTTCATAACAGTCCAAACGTTCAAAAATACAAAACACGATTCAGCAGAACAGGGATTTAAATATCACACTGTTTTCCCAGTTCTCTAATCAGTGTGAGGTGTGAAGTAAGGCGGTTTTTTAATGAATTACTGACCTTTAAATTACAGCGTGGACAGGAAACGTTGTGTTTGGTCTGCAGGTTGTTTCCTCTACAGCTCGACATGAACGCCACGGTTTATTTATAGGAACCCTCAGAGCGCCCCCTAGTGCTCAACCAGGGCATATGTAGAATCTATACTGCTTATTCTAATACTATATAATTAAACATTAAATGTCTTCTAATTAGTAGAAGACCAATTCTGGATAATAAACAATAATATAAGTAAATAAATAAATAAATAGTGACAAGCTTGGCTATAGCTATGAAGACACAGAGCTCTGAAGGTTTTGTTCGAGCGTACAAGAGGAGGTATATACAAGGGTTTTTTTGTTTTGTTTTTTTGGAATATACAGTTTTGTTTTGTTTTTGTAAACAAAAATGCACTTGGGGAGAAAAAGCTTCTGCTCATCTGTTTAAATGTAGAAATTAGAAAAGTTGACACACACTTTCTTATCAATTATGTATCTTTTTCCTAGAAGAGTGTGCATTTTGCATATATATATATATATATATATATATATATATATATATATATATATATATATATATATATATATATATTTTTTTTTTAAAGAAAACAATCCATTTTTTGTAAATATAATATACAAATCCATGAATACCATAGATGATTTCTTATTGATAAGATCTCTAACAGCATGGCCTTAGAAATCTGTTATTTTCTTAGTACCAAAGACAAAATATATATGTATGTGCACCAGAATATTTTTAGAGTCATTTTTATTATTATTATTATTTTTTTTAATGTGCAGAATCCAAAAGCTCCTACAATTATACAATATCATATCTGTAACAGTGATATTATAAATGTAGAAATTTGTTACTGGTCAGTAAACAGTAAATAATGTTTATAACACTGCTGTGTTACTGACTGACAGAAGAATAGACAACATATGAATACTCCTTTTCATCACGTCTCCTCTTGGTTTTCTTCTTCCAGAACTGTAGAGCAGAAGAGATTGTCATTTGGATTTTTTAAAATTTTTATTTCATTACAGTGGTAGGAATATTAGCCACCATTATAAAATGTATATTTATTATAGACTTCTTAAAGTTTTTAGCCTGTTTCAGTGCTCCATTCCACAAATGAAACTTAAAATGAGTCAAAATGGTGAAGCAGCTTTTGGCACACACCATTAAACACTCACAAAAAACTACGATCATTTTTGTATTTCTATTATTCTGATATAATTTAATTATTATTTGAGATTTGTTTTACTATTTGTAAATTTGTTTGGATAACCCTTGGTTCACTGTTTTATTATTAAAATTTCAATCATCATTACACAATATACTGTATCTAAATAAATAAATAAATAAATAAATAACTTTTTCCTTTAGCCTTCCTTTAGAAGGCAGCAGCACTGACAAAAATAAGCAAAGATCAGATCATGTAGGCTACAGATGCCGAAAAATCTATTGTTTTTCCCTTTTTTTCATTATTAATACCTTAAAAATCACAATTTAACCTCAAAACCTCAAAAAACAATTTAATAATAAAGGAACATCTGTCAGATCCAACATATTAAACGTCCCACACTGTAATTTACATTCATCATCTTCGTTTTGTTACAACAAAGTAAATTACTGCACTAAAATGATTGGCACCCTTGAGAAACATGACTTTGACTAGCCTGAACCAATTCTCCACCGGCTCAGGAAACAAATGTAAAACCTTAAACTTTTTATTATCTTTCATAGGTTTTAACTTTTGTAGTCTCAGATTTACCTCACTATCTTTTGCTTCAGCACCTAAAGCAAAACAACAGAGAAATTATTATTATTATTATTATTATTATTATTATTATTATTATTATTATTATTATTATTATTATTATAGGAGTAATGATTTACCTCTGTGAGTTTTCAGTATGATGAAGATCAGGACACCGAGAAGAATCACAATCACTGAACCAAACACCGCAGTCAGCATGAAGAACACAGCAGAAGAGTCTGAACCTTGGAGAAAAATATTAAAACACATTTTCACCATTAAATTTAGATTTAGAAATGTAAAGAAGCCTTTGGGAGAACGAAACTGACAAACCTTTTGCTCTGTCCGGGTTCTTAGAAAATGTTATATTTACACCTGAAAAAGGAAACATTATTTTCACAATGTCAGTCATCTCAATCAACTTTACTGAAACTATTCACTTTGTATAAATTTACCTTTCACTTGTAAAGAGGTCGAGTTGCTAAACTTCATTTGATCTAGTTTCGCGTAGCTGCAGTAATACAGTCCTGTATCAGAGACGTTTACTGCAGTGATTGTGAGAGACGTGTTCCTGCCATGAACAGACATCACCATTCTCTCACTTTCAGTAAAGAAGTAACATGTTTCTGATGGAGCTGATGCCCTAAACTGTTTACACCCAAGAAGAAGTGGAACTGAATCACTTTTGTGCTTAAACCAGAATATTTTATCTGCATTATTCAGGCTGTGTTCGCACCAAATAGTGACATTATCTCCATCTTCTGCCTCCAAAGTTAAAGAGCACAGAGTCTCTGAGATCAAACCTGCAACCCATAAAACACACACCTCATTAATAACACATCACATAGAACTTTAATACAGACAGATAACACAGGAGTTTCTAAATAGACCTGATCATTTGTGTTTCTTTTTTTAACTGATGGAAATAAAAGAATTCTCAGTAACAAAATCTGGGCTCTTTTCTGAATAATCATTGCACAACGTTAATTAAATTTCTTAATTACAAAACTTCTGTCCAGAATTAGAATGAGGTATTTTACTGTAAGGTTTTATTGTGAGATTTGTAATCTGGTGAATCAGTCAGACTAATCATTCGGCCAATTATTTAGCCATAAATGTTATAAAGCAATAATTGCGATTATAATAATTAAAGAGCAGTAAATGAGATTTTTAACACTTACCCATGACACAGAGAAACACACGCAGAGCATCAAACTGAACCATTGTGTATCAGATGAGAGACAAAGAGGAAACGGTCTGACGACTCAGACACTGGTGTATTATCTGTGTGTAGGCGGTGTGGTTATTTATACAGCCAATAACAATTTGTTAAGATCTCCTTATTATCTTTATAGTTTCTCACTCAGTGCACACACGTCTCCTCTTGAGACCTGTGCACTGTTTTACACCACAAGTTTACTACCAATGTCAATTTGGAGAGATCTACAGTTTACTTTTTATATGTTATCGTGTTGTAGTATATTTGAAGAAAAGCACACTGGAGTATTTTTAATATGCTAGCATTTGTACCTACACTTTGTGCCAAGTACTCAATGCTCCAACTATTATTTTAGTTTTATATGCAGTAATACGGGTATAAAAATATATCAGCTTGCTAATTACTAAAGAGGTGGCACAGGGGTACAGCAAGTGGCATTACCCCCTCTCAGCTACAGTGTCTGGGGTTCAATCCAGAACGAAGACGAAGATGAAGATGAAGATGAGTGACTGAAGGACTCGTTTTCCAATATTAAACCCGACATGTTAATTTAGATTTTATCAACAATGTTTATTCAGGATATTGCACTCGTTTGTAGTGCTGTGCTCTCAGTCTAATGTATTATAGCCTTTATGCTCACTGTTTATACATGGACCTGTTTTTATTTAATTATACTTCTACTTTAACCAATTTAACACGCCTTATTCAGTTAATCAGGGGCATCTGAACGTGATAAATGTCAAAACTAAAACCGGTTTTTAAATGATAATAAATATTTTAGTCTATAAAATATATTATTTTAAAATGTTTTCATCCATTTTTTTTTTACAGACATCTGTAGTGTGAGTTACTTTATGACTGATGTACTTTGATCAACATTCAGACATAATGTTAGCAAAATGATAAGTGCTGTAATCTCTCAGGGTGGAAGTGAAAAGTGGGACGAAGGTTGTGTGAAAGCAGCCGGTGGTCAGAAGCAGATGAAACACAGGGTGTGAGTTACATATATGTTTGCAGTTCGATGTAAAGACGCATGAAAACGTACTGGGTGTCAGTTCTGTGGTTGGAAAACATTCAGACAATGAAATGGGTAGTTGCTGCAGGTGTTTGACTTGTGGTTAGATGCGTTCGATGCCGATGACACAGTTTGACAAACCCTGACTAAAAAAAATTAACAGCTTAGCAGTAGAGGAAGTAAAAACACCAAAAAATGCAGCATTTCCTCCACTGGTTAAAGAAAATAATGTACTCCTTATCTTACTTATGGTACATCACCAGGCACAGATTACTGATCAGATCCATGCCTTGGTGATGAGCGGCCAGTTTGATCGTACGGAGCAAAATCCCCAGTGTTGAATTAAGACCTCGATTGTTGATTTAACGCCTTCATTTGAGTTCATTTGAGGATCATTTGAGGATCATTTGGACATACTGTATATAAGCACTGTAGGTGTTTATTCAACACTGGGAATTCTGCTGTGTATCTGTTTTTAACTCGAGCTAGATAGGAAAATAATTGTATAATTGTAAACTCATGATAAGTGAAAAAAAAGAAACCAGAGAACGTTTATTAAACGTCAAACTAAAATGAGCCAAAGAAGACTCAATATAGTTTGTTAAAGAGCTGGACTATGATGATTTGGTGGATGAATCTGTGAGGTGAAATGCAAGAAAAGAAGTCAGCCACCTATAACATAAGACTGGCTTCTGCATAGCACTGAAAATACTCATAATAGAGGTCTTGTTTTGTTTTTTTGTTGCATACTTTCTGGGGCAGTTAGGGCTCAACGCATTATGTTCATGTGTGGTGGGGTGGGGAGGGGGTTCCTGTGTAGGTTCCTGCCCAGGGGCCGAGAACTTACTACTCTCTCGCTGTATAGCATCAAGTATCTCTCGTATCATGAGTTGTTTTCTCGAAACAGTTTTCATTCATGGATTTATTTTTCATCCAAATTGTCCCGGTGAGGATCACAGTGGCAAAATCAGCAGCCACAAACCTGACCAGAGGACACAAGAGGGCAAGTGACTCGTTTTTACAGCTGTTTATATGCAAAAATAACATTTATTTTTAACAGTCAATTCTTGAAGTTGATGTGGAACTTCAGGAAAAATGGGCAAGCGTTAAGATCTGAGAGACTTTGACCAGGGCCAAACTGTGATGGCTAGACAACTGGGTCAGAGCATCTCCAAAATGGGGTGTTCCCAGTATGCAGTGGATAGTACCTATCAAAAGGGTAAGTACCGATAGGGTCATGGGCATCCAAGGCTCATTGATACAGGTGTGGAGTGAAGACTAGCCTGTCCCACAGAAGAGCCAATGTAGCACAAATTGCTGAAAAGGTTAATAGTGGCTCTGATAGAAAGGTGTTTTTTCTTCAGCATATGAAAGACATGCTCAGTGGGATTTAGATCAGGTGATCCTTTGTTGACTTTGGCAGCATGTTGGGAATCATTGACTTGCTGTAGGATGAAGCTCTATCCAGTCAGTTTGGAAGCATTTTCCTGAACTTGAGTTGATAAGATGTTTCTTGACACCTCAGAATTCATTGTGCTCCTGCCATCAGCAGTTACATCATCAATGAAGGGCAGCGGTGGCTCAAAGGCTCTGGGTTACTGATCAGAAGGTTGGGGGTTCAAGCCCCGGCACTGCCAAGCTGGCACTGTTGGACCCTTGAGCAAGGTGGTTAACCCTCTCTACTCCAGGGGTAATGTATAATGGCTAACCCTGTGCTCTGACCCCTTCTTCCTAACAATCTGGGATGTGTGGAAAAAAAGAATTCCTCTGTGCTGTAATGTATATGTGACAGATTGAAGAAGAAGCCTTTAAGATGACGAGCCAGTACCTGTGGCAGCCATACAGGATCAGGTTCTATGCTTTGGGTCTTGTGCAGTCTCTTGTCGCCTCCACACTTTGCTCTTTCCATCGCTCTGATACAAATTAATCTTGGTCTCATCTGTCCACAAAACCTTTTCCCTGAACTCTGCAGGCCCTTTTAAGTTCTTTTTAGCAAACTATCCTGGCCATTCTGCTTTTGTGGGTAACTAGTGGTTTGGTAGTGTAGCCTCTGTACTTCTGTACTTACTTGGAATAGGTGAATAAAAAAATTATTTCCTGACAAGACAAATAAATTAAATTTGCTTCACGGGACATGAAGATAAAGTTTTCACACAACATCACAATTAATGATTGATAGAAAGAAAGTTTTATTGTCAGAGCCTTTACAAATCTGTTATTTTCTTATTGTCTTAAAATACAATTTGACCCTGAATATTTTATTACACTGAATAACAAACTGAGAGACCTGGTACAAGGTTTATAGTAATAGAAATAATTAAAAAATAAAAATAAAAAAAAATCCAGAATCCAGAAGCAATTATACTATTTTCTGTATGACCGTCATGAAATTAAACTGGTTATAATTATATATTATATTATTTATTCTTATTGAATTAAAGTGGTGGAAACTTTAAAGCAGAAACATAAACAGGAAAAGACTGGATCGTGTACAGACTCTGAGAAAAGTTGCTCAAAGAACACAAAAGAGGTTTGAGGCAGTTATTGAGTTAAAACTCTGGCCTGACAAGTTATTAGGGAACATTCACCATATGGCCAAAAGTACGTGGACACCTGACCATCACACCCATATGTGGTTCTTCCCCAAACTGTTGCCCCAAAGTTGGAAGCACACAGTTGTGGAGAATGTCTTTGTTTGCTGTAGAGTTACAATTTCCCTTCACTGGAACTAAAAGGCCCAAACCTGTTAAAGCATGACAATGTCCCTGTGCACAAAGCGAGCTCCATGAAGACATGATGTGTTACGGTTGGCATGGAAGAACTTGAGTGTCCTTCACAGAGCCCTGACCTCAACCCCACGGAACCGGCTTTGAGATGAACTGGAACTGGAGTTTCCTCCAAATCCCAACATCAGTGCCTGACCTCACTAAAGCTCTTGTGGCTGAATGAACACAAATCCCCACAGTCACACCCCAAAATCTAGTGGAAAGCCTTCCCAGAAGAGAGAGTGGAGCTTATAACAGCAAAAGATCGAATAAATCTGGAATGCGATGTTCAGCCAGAACATATGGGTGTGATGGACAGGTGTCCACATACTTTTGGCCTTATAGGGTATGTAGTTTTTTTTTTTTTTTTTTCATTTGGACTTTTTTCATGATTAATATGTTAAAATTCATTTTGTCATAATGAAGGAACAACTGTAAAACACGACACACTAAATGTCCTGTTGCTGTAATTTACATTCATCATCTTCTTTTTGTTCTAACAATATGTAAATATTGCACTAAGTTGTACACTAAAATGATTGGCACCGTTAATAAAATAAAATAAACACAAATAAAAGATTTCTCCACCAGATCAGGAAACAAGTTAAAGCCTGTGATTATTTTAGAAAAATCAGGGTTAATAAATAAATCTGGAGCAAACTGTATCTACTGGTTTTCAGTTTTGTGGTCTCAGATTTACCTCATTATCTTCTGCCTCAACACCTAAATCAACACAATGTAGAGATTATTATTATTATTATTATTATTATTATTATTATTATTATTATTATTATTATTACAGTATTAACAACCTTACCTCTATATGTTATTTTCTTTAGTATGATGAAGCTCAGGACAGAAGAATCACAATCACTGCACCAAACACCACAGTCAGTGTGAAGAACACAGCAGAAGAGTCTGAACCTTGGAGAAAACATTAAAGAAAACATTTAACCATTCAATTTTTATTTAGAAATGTAAAGAAATTTTTGCGAGAACAAAAACATCAAACCTTTCGCTCTGCCCGAGTTCCCAGAAAGTGTGTTAACTCTGTCTGAAAAAGGAAACATTGTTTTTACAAACTCAGTCATCTCAATCAACTTTTACTGCAAGTATTCACTTTGTATAAATTTACTTTTCATTCGTAAAGTGGTTGAGTCGCTCACACGCAGCACTAACTCCTTCTCCAAGCTGCTGTGCTGAATCACGCAGGTGTAGGTGTGTTTCTGCAGCTCCTCAGCTGGGGCTATCAGAATGCTTCTCTTCTGGAAGCTTCCATCCTGGTTGGGTAACGTCTGTCCGAACTCCACGTCCTCATACACCTCCTCTCCGTCCTTCATCCAGGTGATCACCAGTGCTTTGGGGAAGAAACCTGTAGCATGACACACCAGCTCTGGAGAAGTGAAGTGCTTTTGGAACACTGACACCTCGGGACGAACTGCAGAGACACACAGAGACATAAATATTGAAACACTGTGAGATTTATTTAGATAAACCTCTTTGTTTTCACAGTGAGATCGAGTCTTTGTCGTGTAATCAACATTTTTTGGCTATAAAGATGTAAAGTTTAAGTTCATGCTGTATTTAAGCAACATCGCATGAGCAAGCGTGCCGTTATACTGAATATTGGAATGGATGTGATTCTGCTGTAGACATGTAAACACAGTCAGTATAACCACATGATTGCGACTGCGATATTTCTTTTATACAACAATTTAATAAACAATAAATTAATACTGAGTAGCTGAGATTTCGGACACGATATGTTCGAACATTTTGTTAATTTTTGTCTAGCAGTTGTAGTTACAGAGCAGATCAAACACTTCACCTTTCCTTTCCAGAGTCTCTCTGCCGTAAGACACAAACTTCTTTAACCACTCGATACACTCTTTCTCAAGGTAGTTTCTCCGGTATCTAGCCTCAACTCCTGTAGACTCCCACATGCGTTTGGTGATCAGAGCTTGAGGTGTTGGAACGATCCAGGTTTGAGTTTTCAGATCCAGACTGATGAAATCTTCTCCATCATAACCGTACTGATCGTATCCTCTAGTGGTGCCGTCATCATGGAGCTCACAGCCGTACATCCACTGCAGTGTATGATCTCCTCCTGCAGTAACACACACACAGGCAGGTGACATCAGATCCTGTGGACTTCATCCCTCTGAACTCAAATGTAATTGTATTTGTAAGGAATAAAACACTCGGTGTCATGCCGTTATGGGAAAATAATCAGCAGTGGAGTGGTCTGATGAAACAGAGCTACTGTTACCACAAGCTGATTATTTTCTTATTTGTTAAAACAGCCATTCCCTCACCAGCCTCTCTTTTCTCATTCTGTTGCAGTTAATAAGAAAAACAAAATGGAGCTTGTAATGTTACCAGGTTACCAAGTTGGAGCGTTCACTGTACGAGTCCCTATGAATGAGCAGTTACTATAGAAACGATAACACATTAGAACGAGCGCTTTAATATAAACCTGCGATTTGGAGCTGCTGTTATAGAAAATTCATCAACACCTTCTGACCAATCACAATCCAGAATTCAACAGTGATGTGGTTTGAGCTACAATAATCTGTGTATAATCTAATCACGGAACTGATCTTTTGAGTGTTAAAGACTTTGATCAGAGTCACTCTGGGATTAAATCATAATTTAACCTCGTATCATTGATACAGAACCTTAACCACTGAACCATCACTGACATTTACCAGTAAAAGCTCTGAGTGTGTTCATCTTTACCTTTATTCTGATTATAGGGTTGCATAAATGTAACCAAGAGCTGTTTCAGCTTCTCCTGATGACTCTGCATCTCCTGTGTCTGTCTGTTCCAGTAATCTGGATCATCAGCATCGATCTTCTGTATCCACTCTGTCTTTGAGATCATCCTCCTGATGTCGCTGTCGTGGTACACAATCTGCTCTCCATCCACCAGACCAACAGCAGTGAACTCTGGGAAATTCATTCCTGGTGTGAGCGCAGTGTAGACGTACTGCAGAGAGTGTGTGACTGTAAGATAAAGATCAGAAGGAGAATTTACACATTTATTTATTTATTTATTTATTTATTTATTTATTTATTTTTAAGACCCTGTATTACATTTTGTTTACAATATTTAATATCTGTTCACAGCATTTTAAAAATTAATTTAGTTTCATACAGACAAAAATGCACATTGTTTTGCATTGTTATTGATTCAGAAATAAAAAAGAAGTCTTTTCATTCATAATTTGTCTACATTCAAGTCTTGTTAAAAAATATTCTAAGAATCGTGAATGGATCAAATGTTCAAAAAAGTCAGAGAGAAAAGATTATTTAACTTACATTTGGCACACAGTTAACTAGCCAGTAAGAAATACATCGCAGATATCTATAACTGAAATATCGAGATATTGAGAATTTTGTCTAATAATAATATCAATAGGACTAATGGTCAAAAAAATAGTCCTAACAGTCAAAACTAGTGCCTAATAGAGATCAAGAACATTCATTCCTACTGGAATAAAAATATATCTGTAAATCATTATATATGTAAATTATTTTGGACTAGTCAAAGTAAAATGATTAAAAATCTAGTAAAAATCTAATCCTGACTAGTAAAAATTAAATCACAACTTGTTACACTTGTACTGTTAAAAGATAAAACGACTGGCCTTAGTATCTAACTTTGAGGAAAATGAGATCTGGACTTGTTTTTTTGATGTAACCAATCTCCTTTTGTCAAATTCAATACAGAAACAGTAAAGTCCTGATAACATGGTGGCAAAATGTAGCCTATAAGTCTATAAGAAAACTGAAAACTGTGCAGTATTGCTTGCTCTCA
This sequence comes from Cranoglanis bouderius, assembly GCA_023630585.1. NCBI lineage: Eukaryota > Metazoa > Chordata > Actinopteri > Siluriformes > Cranoglanididae > Cranoglanis > Cranoglanis bouderius. The sequence continues at coordinate 1,655,783 of CM042565.1, forward strand.
GCAAAATTTCCAGTGCAACAGTAAAAAAAAACCCCCAAACCTACCACTATCCAAAAATGGAAACACATTTCCCTTCCCCCCCCTCAGTCTTCTGGTGTGAAACAAGTGCACAGTGGTGCAGAAGTATCTTTTGAATTGCAATATCTACAAAGAGGTGTCGATGCAAGTGAAGGAGGCCATCATTAGGCTGAAAAAGCAAAACAGACCTCTCAGAGAGATAGCAGAAACTTCAGGAGTGGTGAAAATCAACAATTTGGTACATTCCTAAAAAGAAGGAATGCACTGGTGAGCTCAGCAACACCAGAAGGCCTGGAAGTCCATGTAAGACAACTAAATTAGATGATTGCAGAATTCTTTCCTTGTTGAAGAAAAACCCCTCCAGAACATCTAGCCAAGTCAAGAACACTCTGGAGGAGGTAGACATATCATTGTCAAAGTCTACAATCAAGAGATGCCCTCATGAATGTAAATACTAACAGTTTACCTCAAGATGCAAACCACTGGTAACACTCATGAACAGAAAGCACAGATTAGACGTTGCTTTAAAAAAAAAAAACCCTCCAAAAAAGCCTTTTTAGTTCTGATACAATATTAATTTGTACCAGAATAATGGGAAGAGAAGAGTATGGAGAAGGAAAGGAAGGGCTCATGATCCAAAGCATCTGTCAAACATGGTGGAGGAAGTGTTATGGCATGGGCATGTATGGCTGCGAATGTTAACTGGGTCAATGGTGTTTATTGAGGATGTGACTGCTGATAGATGTAGCAGGATGAATTCTGAAGTGTATAGAGCTGATAGGATGGCACTTCACAGTACAGATGGATAATGACCCAAAAAGTACTGCGAAAGCAACCCAAGGGCTTCTTAAGGCAAAGAAATGGAATGTTCTTAAAAGGCAGAGTCATTCACCTGACCTCAACCCAACTGAGCATGCTTTTCACTTACTGAAGACAAAACTGAAGGCAGAAAGACCCACAAACAAGCAGCTACTCAAGGCATCTGCAGTAAAGGCCTGGTAAAGCATCTCAAAGAGGAAACTCAGCATTTGGTGATGTCCATGGGTTCCAGATTTCAGGCAGTCATTGACTACAAAGGGTTTGTATCCAAGTATTTAAAATAATCCTAATATTTCTGATAATGTCAGTTTGTCCAATTATTTTTGAGCCGGTGAGAAATGGCTGTAATTTCTAAACGGTTAATGCAATAGTTTTCTTAAACACCTTGAAGTAATGCTGAAAGTCTACACTTCAATCACATCTCTGTTGCTTCATTGCAAATCCACTGTGGTGGTATACAGAGGAAAATTACAAAAAATTGTGTCACTGTCCAAATACTCATGGACCTGACTGCATCTTACAGTTTAGATTTGCTTTCAGATTTGCTTTTAGATTTGCTTACTTTCGGACCGGTTAGTCCATCACTCAGGCACAGAGAACACAGAGCCAGTGCAAAATAGATGATTAGGTACAGCTCTGTCCTTTGGATATGTTTGTGCCTCGCATCTACAAAAACTACTGCAACCCAAAATACAAAGGGGAGAAACACCAGGTTCTGCTCCGACACACTGAACACTGCGTATGTGAAACCAAAATTAATCACAATTAATTATGTTTAGCTCTCCAGAGACACGACTCTACCAGTCTTTTAACTTTTTGTTGAGAAATATGCACCATATTACCGGCTAACCAATGATATACAGCAAAAAGCAAAGTACTTTACTGTGTTCGCAGATGAAACCATGGATATCAGTGACACAGAGCCAATGTGTGTCTCCATACGCTGCTTCATAGGAAGATGAAAGCACAGAAATATGTGAAGATATCTTGGTTGGACCTCAGCACTATTTCGATCCCTGACTTTAAGCCGTTACAGAAAAATAATCCACTTCAGGGTGTAACAGTACCTCTGCTTTATGACACCGTCTCAGCATGGATTATATAACAAGAAAGTGTGTTACTCCTTACTTATACAATACATTAAAACACAGCAGTTATTCAGTATATTAAATCACTCTTACCTGCAGATACCTGAGGAAACCTGATCGTGAGGAAGAACAGGACTTTCATAAGGACAGAACTGTGATCCATTACTGCAGAGTTTAAACAGAATTGATAAAGTAATAAAGTGGTTCTGTAGAGAATCCTAAAAGGTTTTCTATAATCTTTCTGCTACTGATGTAAATGAAAAACTTTTTACACCAGCAGTTCTTAGTAACTTTAGTTCCTATTTCATTAAAACCCACCAGACAGGAACAGAAACCGCTCTGATCATCATGTGCAGCTAAAGGAGGTGAAGACCACACTTACTATGTGGGGGTAGAAAAATGCTGCTGCTCCTCTGTTTTAATTAAAATAAATAGACAGAAGTTTACATGCACATTTTTTTTTTAATATTAATTATTGTGTGTCATTGTTTTCCAAAAAATGTTTCTTTTGAATATGTTTCTTGAACAGAACAATACAACTCGAAAACCGTTTGAAAGAATCTTTCTAATAAAAGTTTCAATAAATGTATATTTTATTGTTTTGAGTTGAGTTTTGTAATTGTGCCCTCTACAGATTTCAGTGAAACACAGATGACTTGGACCTGAGACTTGGAGCCAGGCTCAGTGTAAAAATGCCAATCAGCTCTCTTTATTATTTATTTCATGCAACTATACTTTAAATTAGCATCTGCACATTACATTAAATATTTTTACTGCACATGGCTGTCAATCATTGATTCATTTGCACCAAACAAGCATTAAAATTTCACATCAACAAAGAAATAAACTCTTTTCTTTATTTAACTGACAAAGCTTTGATATTTGTACAGATATTTGTTTGTTTCTGTCGTCTTCCGCTGTGCAAATATCTAATCTCTAAATTCCTTCCACGTTTCTCTTTCAATCTCCCGCCTAGAAAGAAAAAACAAAGATGGGATTGAATTCAGTAAACACTGTTTCCTCTCTTACTCTCTCATTTGCTCATGGACACAGGACTTTCAAAAGTTGCTTCAGCTCATTCATTCATTCATTCATTAATTCATTCATTCATTTTTTCCTGTGGGAGTCACAGTGGAAACAGGTTGAGAACATCAGTCCAGCTGTGATCCCCAGATATTCCCAAAAAACTTTTTATTATCTTTCATAGGTTTTAACTTTTGTAGTCTCAGATTTACCTCATTATCTTTTGCTTCAGCACCTAAAGCAAAACAACAGAGAAATTATTATTATTATTATTATTATTATTATTATTATTATAGGAGTAATGATTTACCTCTGTGAGTTTTCAGTATGATGAAGATCAGGACACCGAGAAGAATCACAATCACTGAACCAAACACCGCAGTCAGCATGAAGAACACAGCAGAAGAGTCTGAACCTTGGAGAAAAATATTAAAACACATTTTCACCATTAAATTTAGATTTAGAAATGTAAAGAAGCCTTTGGGAGAACAAAACTGACAAACCTTTTGCTCTGTCCGGGTTCTTAGAAAATGTTATATTTACACCTGAAAAAGGAAACATTATTTTCACAATGTCAGTCATCTCAATCAACTTTACTGAAACTATTCACTTTGTATAAATTTACCTTTCACTTGTAAAGAGGTCGAGTTACTAAACTTCATTTGATCTAGTTTCGCGTAGCTGCAGTAATACAGTCCTGTATCAGAGACGTTTACTGCAGTGATTGTGAGAGACGTGTTCCTGCCATGAACAGACATCACCATTCTCTCACTTTCAGTAAAGAACATACAATTCACTGATGGAGCAGACACCAAAAACCGTTTACACCCAAGAAGAAGTGGAACTGAATCACTCGTGTGTTTAAACCAGAATATTTGATCTGGTTGTTTCAGACCATGTTGGCACCAAATAGTGACATTACCTCCATCTTCTGCCTCCAAAGTTAAAGAGCACAGAGTCTCTGAGATCAAACCTGCAACCCATAAAACACACACCTCATTAATAACACATCACATAGAACTTTAATACAGACAGATAACACAGGAGCTTTTATAAGAGTTTGTACATGTATCTGATTATTTGTATCTGAGCTTAATATTTAACTAAATTAAACTAAAACATTTTGTAAAATTTCAGTACCAACATCTCATACCTTTAGAGAAACGTGGGAATTTGTTACTAATTTAATTACATTTCTTGATTAGACAACTTCTGTAAGCGTTACAAAGTCCAGAGTTATAATAAATAGTTTGTCTGTAAGGTTTTATTGTGAGATCTGTAACGCGGTGAATATTCAGACTAAATATAAAGCATTTAATAAAGCAGTAAATGAGATTATTAACACTTACCCATGGCACAGAGAAACACAGTTTCAAACAGAACCATCGTGTATCAGACGGGAGACAAAGAGTAAACGATCTGTTGGGCAAATCAAATGCTGATTTATCTGTGTGTGGGGGGGGGGGAGGGATGGGGGGGGTTTCAGGGGTGTATTTAGGCAGGCTACATCGCTTTGTTAAAATAAAAAGACCCACAAGAAAAACAAATCAGAAAAGACATCATCTTTCCTTATTATATTTATTATTTCTCTGAGACGACAGTGAGATCATATGGAAATAAAATTAGATTAAAGATTTTATTGTGTTTACTATAAGAGTACTAATGTATATATGGAGAGTTTACTTTTTATATATTTTCATGTTTTAGTCCATTTGAAGAGAAGTACGCTACAGTTTATATGACATGTTTGTTTAAGCACTTGAAAAAAGAAATGAGAAAATGTCTTTAATGCATCTTTAAGATGCTGCACCATTTGTGAGTGAATCTAAAGAGAAGTACACTAGATACCAAATATTCCTTTTTCCCCAGCTATTAATTTTAAGGTCTACATGAAGAAATACAGTTATGAAAAGTATTTCATTTTGGTACAGCGAGGAGTTCTCACTGTGTCTGTGAGGAACTCTTTTATCTTTTTTACTTTTCATTTGTTTATTATCAGTAATCTATGAATTATATACATTAATCAACATTCAGACATAATATAAGAAAATTATAAAGTCTGTTGTAATTATTCAGGCTTTTTCTTGCATAGTGGAAACAAAGGTGTGTGAAAGCAGCTGGTGGTCAGAAGCGGATGAACCGCGCACGTGCGTGTGTGTGTGTGTGTGTGTGTGTGTGTGTCACGTGTCTGCAGTTCAATACAAAAGAGATGCACACAAACATACTGAGGGTCTGGTCTGTGGTTGGAAAACTTTCAGACCATGAAATGGACAGTTGCTGCATGTGTTTGAGCAAAGACTTATGGTTAGAGAGATGGCTGGTCTTCACACGACTCTGCCTACTAGACAGTTGAATGTTGATGACAAAAATGAAAAACCTTGCTGGCTTTTCAATTGTTTATTAGTGCCCTCAAAAGAATTACTGCATATTATTATGTATTTCTATCTGTCAAAAGCTATATTTTCCAATCAGGCAGTAGAGAGAGTAGAAACACCAAAAGTGCAGCATTTCCTCCACTTCTTAAAGCAAATAAAATGAACCTCATCTTACTGATATTACACCACCAGGGACACGTTACTGACCAGGCCTTGTCTGGTGATGAGCAGTCAGTTAGATCAGTTATATCTGCTTTTACCTGGAGACATATTAGCACATGAAAAAAGACATGGATAACCATAAACTCACAATAAGTGGTCAATAAAAAGGGGAACCAGAGAAAATGTTTTCATACTAAAATAAGACAGACTCAACAATTTAAATTATTTTAAATTATTTTCAACAATTTTAATGACTTCCTCATGGTTAATTGGAATGTCACACTCGATAGAGCGGAGCAGTAGTTCAGAGAGCTTCTCTTCATTACATAGACTTTGAAGTCTGGATTTCACAAGTTTTAACTTTTGAGAAAGAGTGGGGAAAACAGTCTCAATCTCATGTCTTTTAGGCACTTGACATTGCTGGACTTATGGGGAAGGAGGAGGATGCATGATGGATGATGCGATGGCAGCCATAGTGCACCAGAACGCCCACCACACACCAGCTATTGGTGGAGAGGAGAGGAGGGTGATGTAGCCAATTCAGGGATGGAGATTATTAGGGGGCCATGACAGACAAGGGCCAGTGGGGGAATTTGGGGGGATTTTGGGGGATTTTTAATGACCACAGAGAGTCAAGACCTCGGTTTAATGTCTCATCCGAAAGATGGTGCTGTTTTTACAGTATAGTGTCCCCATCACTATACTGGGGCATTAGGACCCACACAAACTACAGGGAGAGCACCACCTGCTGGCCTCCCCTTCCAGCACACAGACTACAGGACCCACACAGACTACAGGGAGAGCACCACCTGCAGGCCTCCACTTCCAGCAGCAACCTTAGTTTTCACCAGGAGGTCTCCCATCCAAGTACTGGCTAGGCTCAATCCTGCTATAAACTGGACATTTGACAACCAGTATAAATTTTGAATTATCATCTCTATCACTGTTAGGCACACGTGACATTATAGTGCTGTGTCTTCATGAAAGTTTATGTTACTGCAAACCCTGTTCAATCAAATCAACACTTAAATTCCAGAAATGATGAGGAAGAGGGTGATTGAGACACATCAGTCTGGGAAGGGTTACAAAGATATTTCAAAGGCTCTGGGACTCCAAAGAACCACAGTGAGAGCCATTATCTCCAAATGGAAAAACTCTGCAGAGTAGTGAACCTTCCCAGACATGGCCGACCTTCCAAAATTGCTCCAAGAGCACAGCAATGACTCCTCAAGGAAGTCACAAAAGAGCCAAGGACAACACCAAAGGACCCACAGGCCTCTCTTGCATCAATAAATGTCACTGTTCATGACTCCACTATCAGAAAGACACTGGGCAAAAATGGCATCCATAGAAGAGTAGCGAGGCAAAAACCACTGCTAACCCAGAATAACTTTGGCAAAACACACCTTGATGATCCTCAAACCTTTTGGGAGAATGTTCTGTGGACTGATGAGTCGAAAGTGGAACTGTTTGGAACATAGGGGTCCTGTTACGTCTGGCGTAAACCAAACACCGAATTCCACAAAAAGAACATCATACCTACGGTCAAGCATGGTGGTGGAAGTGTGATGGTGTGGGGATGCTTTGCTGCTTCGGGGCCTGGGCAACTTGCAATAATTGAGAGAAACAGTCCGTAAGTGGAAACTCAAGCTCAACTGGATTACGCAGTAAAGCCTTGTTTATACTTTCGCCTGGCTCCACACCGCGAGCCTCCGCTGACTGCATGCGCACCTCCACAAATGGACGAGGTGTTTATACTTGACGCTCTCACCGTTGTAATATTCTTTGAAACAAAAGGGGGCGACTCGGAGTAATCGTCCTATGAACCAACAGGAAGTAGCTGAGAGAAGAAGTAGTTTGTCGGAAAAACCATAGCAACGCTTACAAACATGAATGCTGAGGTCGGAATGTTGTGTTTGAGGTCTTGAACATGCATGCAGAGAGGACACACATAATGAAGTTGTCAATATACTTCATGCCGGTTTCCTCCCCCAGTCCAAAGACACAGTATGAAAAAAAGAGCAAAGAATCATGGACCTTTACTTGAATTAAATAGACTTATTATTTATTATAGGCTCATTTTGTAAATGTTAGTAATTACTGTAGACATGAGCAAAAAGTGGGTGCTTTGTTGTTGTTGTTGTTGTTGTTGTTTTTACTCTACAATTCAACCAAAACCAACCCAGATCTCAGCCGACTATTTTGACCTGCACGTTTAGAACTTAAGCACTGTATTTGATAAAGTTTTCACACAATATCACCATTGGTTATTGATACCAAAGAGCAGTTTTTATTGCCACAGCCTCTACAAATCTTATTTTATTAGGCACAAGGACAAAACATAAACGTATCAGTTTGCACCTGAACATTTTATTACACTGATGATATACAGATGATAAACTGAGAGATCTGATAGAAGGTTTAAAGTACAAAAAGAAATGTATAGAATCCCGAAGAAGTCTGTATGATTTTATAAATGGTAGAATTCCTTCAACCACCGACCATCACAAGCATCTGTTGCTATTTACTACATATATACAGTATATGTTGCTATATACAGTAAATGATACACAACATTATGTACACACATTCCCCTGTCTGATAGACGAATATACAACATGTGGATCCACCTTTTCTTCATGTGTCTTGGTTCTCTTGGTTTTTTTCTTAGAGAAGTGTATTGCAGCGTAATTCACCGAGTCCAACTCAGCAACCTGCAGGAACAAAGAAGATACACAGAGATGGGCAAATATAAAAAAAAATAATTCAGCTAAACCTAACATTTCCTCTAGATGTTCTTATTGAGCTGGAGTGAGGTTTAATAGAGACCATAAAGCCCCCGTGGTGGAAAAACTTCAGAGTCTCATTCTCTGAGAACCTTAGCATGTGTACTTTCATTGTTCCTGGGAAAAAACCTGAGATAGTTTTAGACTTTTCTACAAGTGAAATATCTCTGGTCATAAGGGTCAGCTAGAGATTGTCATGTCACAATGGTGAAAATCACAACCCTGCTGTTTTAAACAATCAACACATTTATCTTGTGTCAATAAAACAAATTTGAAGTATTTTTTGATTGGATTACAATTAATATATTGAGTATATAATCTAGCGTTGCAGCATTCTCCATATTCCACATATGATTCTTAAAATGAGGTGAAGCAGCTTATTATTATTATTATTATTATTATTATTATTATTATTATTATTATTATTATTATAAATAACAACAACAGTAATAATAATCTTAATGCTCATTATCTTCATAATAGACAGACTGAATACAAAGCTAAAGCTGAAGGTAAAAGTTTGTGCCTCCCATGAAAACAAAGGAAAATGTACCTCTATTTTACAAAACATCTACAAAAAAAATTAGCAAAATGTCTAGAAATAAATATGAATTTCTTCTGTATCAGGAGAACAGAAAAATATATTGAAAAGACCATTTTGTCATGAGCCTCCCAGTTTCCAGTTCTTATAGAAAAAATAAACAGTGTGTGGTTAAAACAGAAACGGTGAAGAAAAATAGGAAAAGTTTGGCTCAGGTACAGACACTGAATATTACAACTGAGAAGATCCAAAAGCTGCTCAGACGATGTGAAAGAGGTTGGAGACAGTTATAAGGCATATATAAATATTTAAAAATGTAAAAGATCTATATTACGGTTATTTATTTATTTATCATTATTTTTTATTAATATTAATATTGTAATTAATTGTATTAATATCAATTTGGATCATTAATACCTTTCTGTTTAATTTCCTGTTTCTGTAATTTATATCATCTTATTTATTTTGTTCTAAATATACTAAACATATTGGCTCCCTTAAAACATGAGTAAAAGACACAAGTAAAATATTTTTAACACATGAAAAAAAAAATTAATCTAGCAAAATTACAGTGCATCCGGAAAGTATTCACAGAGCTTCACTTTATCCACATTTTATTATGTTACAGCCTTATTCCAAAATGGATCAAATTCATTATTTTCCTCAAAATTCTACAAACAATACCCCATAATGACAATGTGAAAGAAGCTTGTTTAAAATCTTTGCAAATTTATTAAAAATTAAAAATTATATGTACATAAGTATCCACAGCATTTGCTCAATACTTTGTTGAAGCAACTTTGGCACCAATTACCGCCTCAAGTCTTTTTGAGTATGATGCTACAAGCTTGGCACACCTATTTTTGGGCAGTTTCTCCCATTCTTCTTTGCAGGACCTCTCAAGCTCCATCAGGTTGGATGGGGAGCGTCGGTGCACAGCCATTTTCAGATCTCTCCAGAGATGTTCAATCGGGTTCAAGTCTGGGCTCTGGCTGGGCCACTCAAGGACATTCACAGAGTTGTCCTGTAGCCACTCCTTTGTTATCTTGGCTGTGTGCTTAGGGTTGTTGTCCTGTTGGAAGATAAACCTTCGCCCCAGTCTGAGGTCCAGAGCGCTCTAGAGCAGGTTTTCATCAAGGATGTCTCTGTACATCTGTACATTCCTGCCGCTGAAAAACATCCCCACAGCATGATGCTGCCACCACCATGCTTCACTGTAGGGATGGTATTGGCCAGGTGATGACGCTTGCTATTCAGACCAAAGAGTTCAATTTTTGTTTCTCATGGTCTGAGACTCCTTCAGGTGCCTTTTGGCAAACTCCAGGGGGGCTGTCATGTGCCTTTTACTGAGGAGTGGCTGCCATCTGGCCACTCTACCATACAGGCCTGATTGGTGGAGTGCTGCAGAGATGGTTGTTCTTCTGGAAGGTTCTTCTCTCTCCAGAGAAAAATGCTGGAGCTCTGTCAGAGTGACCATCGGGTTCTTGGTCACCTCCCTGGCTAAGGCCCTTCTCCCCCGATCGCTCGGTTTGGCCGGGCGGCCCGCTCCAGGAAGAGTCCTGGTGGTTCCAAACTTCTTCCATTTACGGATGATGGAGGCCACTGTGCTCATTGGGACCTTCAATACTGCAGAAATTTTTCTGTACCCTTCCCCAGATCTGTGCCTCGATACAATCCTGTCTTGGAAGTCTACAGACAATTCCTTGGACTTCATGGCTTGGTTTGTGCTCTGACATGTACTGTTAACTGTGGGACCTTACATAGACAGGTGTGTGCCTTTCCAAATCATGTCCAATCAACTGAATTTACCACAGGTGGACTCCAATTAAGTTGTAGAAACATCTCAAGGATGATCAGTGGGAACGAGGACGCACCTGAGCTCAATTCTGAGTGTCATGGCAAATGCTGTGAATACTTATGTACGTGTTTTTTTAGTTTTTTAGTTTTTAATAAATTTGCAAAGATTTCAAACAAACTTCTTTCACGTTGTCATTATGGGGTATTGTTTGTAGAATTTTGAGAAAAATAATGAATTTGATCCATTTTGGAATAAGGCTGTAACATAATAAAATGTGGATAAAGTGAAGCTCTGTGATTACTTTCCGGATGCACTGTAAATCAGGGTTAATAAATCCGGTGGTTAGTATCTACCATATCTTTCTTTGGTTTTAATTTTGTAGTCTCAGATTTACCTTCTTCTCTTCTGCACGAGCACCTAAAGCAAAACAGAAAACAACAGAGAAAACTATTATTATTATTATTATTATTATTATTATTATTATTATTATAGGAGTAATAATTTACCTCTGTGTGTTTTTCTGTGCTTCAGTAGGAAGATCAGGACAGCGAGAAGAATCAGATTCACTGAACCAAACACCACAGTCAGCATGAAGAACACAGCAGAAGAGTCTGAACCTTGGAGAAAAATATTAAAGGAAACATTTTAACCATTAAATTTTGATTTATAAACATAAAAAAACATTGAAAGTGTTTTATTTCTGTCTGAAAAAGGAAACATGTTTAGAACCTTGATCACCTCAATGAACTTTTACCGCAACTGTTCACTTTGTATAAATTTACCTTTCACTTGTAAAGAGGTCGAGTTACTAAACTTCATTTGATCTAGTTTCGCGTAGCTGCAGTAATACAGTCCTGTATCAGAGACGTTTACTGCAGTGATTGTGAGAGACGTGTTCCTGCCATGAACAGACATCACCATTCTCTCACTTTCAGTAAAGAAGTAACATGTTTGTGATGGAGCTGATGCCCTAAACTTTTTACACCCAAGAAGAAGTGGAACTGAATCACACGTGTGTTTAAACCAGAATATTTGATCTGGATGTTTCTGGTCATGTTGGCACCAAATAGTGACATTATCTCCATCTTCTGCCTCCAAAGTTAAAGAGCACAGAGTCTCTGAGATCAAACCTGCAACCCATAAAACACACACCTCATTAATAACACATCACATAGAACTTTAATACAGACAGATAACACAGGAGCTTTTATAAGAGTTTTATATTTATTATTCTATGTATTTTTGTATATATACAGAACCGTGCAAAAGTTTCAGGCTCCCTATTTTTTTTTAGTACAAACTTTGTTATAGATTTTTTATTTTATGACGTCTACATTATCAAGTCAGTACAAAAAACATTTTAGATTCCCAAACATTAGTTTTCTAGCACAAAATTGAATGTTACAGAAAAATGTTTGTATGTCATTAAAGAAAGCAGCGTATTACGTAAGAGACACTTTTCAGACAGTAAACACAATGAAGGCTGCTGGGTTTCACTGCAAAATTAAGAAGCGAGTGCGAAAGTCAAAGTGTCCAGAAGAACTGTGTCTGGTTCTGCAAGATGCTCAATAAAACTTACAGCTCATTTCCTTATAAAACTGCACACATTGTACCGGAGACTACTATTTTTATTTTAATATTTGTTTTTTTGTCACACCAAATATTGACTTTGTTTCATTTACTACTGGTTACTGCTCTTTATGTTTTTTTTTAATGTAGAAACATTTATTTTCATTATTTTGAAGGCATCTTTGCTCTACAGCATTTCTTTGCATGTGCCTAAAACCTTTGCACAGTGCTGTATGTATTGCATTGTATTACATGTATTATTGATAATAATAATTATTTTTAACTAAAATAACTAATTACTAATTATTACACAATTTAATTACATTTCTTCATTAGACAACTTCTGTAAGCGTCACAAAGTCCAGAGTTATAATAAATAGTTTGTCTGTAAGGTTTTATTGTGAGATCTGTAACGTGGTGAATATTCAGACTAAATATAAAGTAATTCAGTAAAGCAATAAATGAGATTATTAAGACTTACCCATGGCACAGAGAAACACGGGCAGAGTCTTAAACTGAACCATTGTGTATCAGACGAGATACAAAGAGGAAACGACCTGTTGGGCAAATCGAATGCTGGTTTATCTGTGTGTGAAGAGGAGGGGTGGTTATTTATGCAGCCTACAGGGTTAAAATAAAATGCCCACAGGAAAAACAACTCTTCTCTGAGACAGCAATGAGATCGAATGGAAATAAAATGAGATTAAAGAGTTAATGATGTTTTTACTATGAGTATTAATGCATATTTGGAAAGTTCACTTTTAATATATTTTCTTGTTTTAGTCCATTTGAAGAAACTTGAAAAAGAAGTGAGAAAATGTCCACATGCGTCTTTAATATGCTGCCATTTGTGAGTGCGTCTAAAGAGAAGTACACTAGATGCCGAATATTCTATATTCCAGCTATTATTTTAGGTTTATATGAAGAAATACAGGTCCGGGGTTTGATCCCGAGCTCACGTTGCTGTCTGTGTAGATTTTTGTTTGTTTTTTTTCCCCAAATTTGTTATTCAGAATGTTGCATTAGTTTGCAGTGCTCTAATGTATTATATGGGAAAAGCCTTTATGAACATCGTTTATAACAGTCCCTTCTATTCACCTGTTCTTATTTATTTATACAAACTAATTCAACCAATTCAATCACTTTTATCTTGCTAATTATATTCTGCTCTGTGATCTTTTTAAGTTTGCATTTATTTATTATCAGTAGTGTGGACTGCTCTATGAATCGCATTAATCATTAATCAACATTCAGACATCATTTCAAGAAAATTATAATGATTGTAGTAGTTCAGTTTCTTTCTTGTGACGTGAAAAGTGGAAACAAAGGTCTGTGGAAGAAGCTGGTGGTCAGAAGCGGATGCACCGTGGGTGTGATTATATGTTTGCAGCTCAATTAAAAAGAGACGCACACAGACATACTGAGTGTCAGTTCTGTGGTCGGAAAACATTCAGACCATGAAATTAGCAGTCGCTGCATGTGTTTGACTTGTGGTTAGAGAGATGGCTGGCCTTTACACGGCTCTGCCTACTAGAGAGTTGAAGGTTGATGAAAAAACGAAAACCTTAGCTGGCTCTAAAACTGTTTTATTTGCGTCCTCAAAATATTTATGTATATTAATGTATTTTCACCTGTCAACTAATTCTAATTCACCAGAGTGGTTACTGCATGCATGTAAGTGTTATTTACTTGAATTGATTTCAAGACTGATCTGTTCCGATACTTTTGCTCATCCCAAAAGTGGGTGGTCTGATACAAAAGGTTATATGTTTCATGTTGTTTAACACGTCTAGATGTAGAGATCAGGAAATAAAAGCTGAAATCCTGAACTCTCGTCTCATCTCCATCTTTTGATCTCATTTAATTGGCCTTGCTGTCCCAATAGTTTCAGAGGAGGCTGTGTGTTAATGCAGCACTCTGGATCATATTTGTGTGTAGAGCACCTCAGCCATCCCCTTAGAGATGACAATGACAATTTAATCATTTTTTATTTGAATTGTGTGTTTTATTAATAGAACTTACATATTTTTAATTAATACAACTATTCAAAATTTTTAAAGCATTATAAGAATAATATTGAAATGCACCAATCATGAAATAAATATTAAATGTTAGATATAGATGATCTTTATTGAGTGACTGGGTTTTGAGCGAGAGAGAGAGAGCGAGAGAGAGAGAGAGAGAGAGAGAGAGAACTGCAGTGAAATCCCTTTATTTAACAAAATTCTGATTGTAACAAAGCAGTTTGGAGCTTCAAATCACTCAAAACAGATCAAACTAGGCACAAACAACATCTTTCCCCCTGCCCAGAGGTACACAGTCTTACTTTAAATTGTTTTCGGTTGATGGTGGAGAGAGAAGAACGCAGCTCAAGCTTTCTGATCCTTATCTTTGGTTTGCTCTGAATGAACAGCAGTGTGTCAGTCATTGTGTGTTCTGCTCTCGGTTTGCAGTTTAGTCGACTTTATAACTGTAAGATGTCTGCTCGTGCAAAGTAGCCCATGTGACCTGGCACCAAAAAAACAAACAGAAAGACAATCAAATGCACTGATGCTGAAGAGGAACTGGTTGATTTTTCACATATTTCATTATTAATGGCTTTTTCCCTTCTGAACTTTACATTAGTGTCAAATGTAGTTCCCTCTCACCAGATCTGTGTCTGTGTCTATTACAGATGAGAAGTCCAGCAGTGACAGCAACAAACAGCACGACTGCGACCATGATGCTAGCAATCTGCTCTCCACTTAATCCTCCACCTGTTAAATCAGCGCAGAGTCTTTATTATCTGCTGCAGCAATAAATCAGCTTTCACTGTAAACCTGCAGTTTTATAGGGAAGTGTTTCTCCGACCTCTCAGGGTTCAACACCTACTGACAGCTGCTGTACTGAACCACGCAGGTGTAGGTGTGTTTCTGCAGCTGTGTTTCTGTGTGTGTGTGTGTGTGTGTTACAGTAACAGAACAGATCACACACTTTACCTTTCCTCTCCACGGTCTCTTTGCTGTAAGACACAAACTTCTTTAACTGCTCTATACACTCATTCTCCAGGTGGCTCTTCCAGTGTTTAGCCTCGGCTCCTGTAGGATCCCACTTATGTTTGATGATCTCAGCTTTATCATTAGCTGCAGTCCAGGTTCCAGTTCTCAGATCCAGACTGATGAAATCTTCTCCATCATAACCGTACCGATCGTATCCTCTAGTGGTGCCGTCACCATGGAGCTCACAGCCGTACGTCCTCTGTAGTGTATGAACTCCTGCAGTAACACACACACACACACACACACACACACACCAGCCACATACTCTATTTACATTCACTTTACATTTCATTTACATCTCTTTACTTTCATTTTTGTGGCTTTCTCAGTCATATTCAAGACAGGAGAGTTACTACTTTATAAACATATGTTTTTAGTGTGACCCACACTGTTTTGGCGCGGTTGAGGTTGCCAGATTGTGTAGAGACGTCCTAGAAAGGGTTTTAATTTGCATCTAGCCACCACATTCAACCACGTGGCCTTTAAACCCCCTTTACATTTATTTTTTTTTTTTGGGTACAGTGAATTAGAAGTGCTCACTGTGGATTGTCTATACTGAAATAAAAGCACCACAAAGTGTGAAGTTTATAGTGTGTGTGCAGTGTACTTTTTTTTTTTGCATTTAATTTTCTGTTTCTTGATTTAATAAAAAATTATGCCTATATTTTGGTTAATTTGTTCTCTTATCTAAAAAAAAAAACCAAAAAACAACAACATTCCTATGATTTAATGAGCAAACACTCATATGCTACAGTTTACACAATAGTTAGCCTAACATTAGCTTGTTCGCTAGCACTTTTAGCTTCCAGGTTCAACTACACAACATGATTGTTAGCCTAATAGCTTCGCTGAACTTCGCTGCTTGTTTTAATTCCAAAGGAAATAAAATGTCAGAATGGTGTGATGGAGTGGCGTTACTGTTACCACCCCAAAGCTGATTATTTTGCTGCAACGGCACATCCCAAAGTGTTTTATTCCTCTAACACCACAGCAATTTTTCAATGATACAAACACTTTTGAAAAAAAAATGTATTTCATTGTTGCCGTCACTATAGAAACAGTAACGTATTATAACGAGTGCGTTCATCTAAACCAAATATAACAAGTGCATTAATATAAACCTGTGAATTCTGTGAATTCAGCAGCACTCTGGTGTAAGTTACAATAACTCGTGTACAATCTAATCTCAGAACTGGTCTGCTGAGTGGCAAGGACTCGGAGGCTCTCAGACAGGGCTGGGATTCAAATGCAGAACCTTCACCGGTGTTTATCAGTAAAAGTGTGTTCTGAGTGTGTTCATACTTACCTTCAGTGTGATTAAAGTCTTTGGTCACTGTATCTAAGAGCTGTCTGAGGTTCTCCTGATCACTCTGCATGTGCCGTGTCTGGCTTTTCCAGTAATCTGGATCATCAGCATTGATCTTATTTATCCAGTCTGTCTTTGTGATCATCTTTGTGATGTTGCTGTCGTAGTACACAAACTGCTCTCCATCCAGCAGACCAACAGCAGTGAGATTTACTCCTGGTGTGACCGCAGTGTAAAGATACTGCACAGAGTGTGTGACTGTGAGATAAAGAGCAGAATATAACAGCTCTGATAAACACAATAATCCCGAGTGTGACAGAGTTTCAGCTACAAATCCTGGTAATCTGGTTATTATATTGTTTTAGTTATTTACTCATCGATTCAATTTTATTTGTCAACAATACATAAACATTGACATAATGTAGCTTTGTAGGAATCTGGATTTACATTTAGATCCCTAATGAACAAGCCAGAGGAGACACTGGTGAGGAAACCGGATAACTTTGATCGAACCCATATTTCTCACGTTATTCCTAAACAATGACATTTAATGTCTGGAATAAGTGAAGGCGAATGGATAACGTGTGCATTGTATATATTATTTCCAACAACCAGAGCATCTCAGACAAGTTTAACCGGTTTCACGGCCTTCACCTCACATGACTCTGTGCTCAGCATACGAGTCACGCATATAATCTTCATCTGTCCAGTTTAATATACGTAGATATACACGGTTCATTAAGATTCGTTTGTTAATCTTTTTTTGTTTGTTTACATTCAAAGATTTGTTTTACGTTTAGAAATATCTAAAAAATAAAAAAATCTTTGCATGTGAGAAAAGGAAAACAGACACGGACATCGCAGTTTGAAGTTAGATACAATTGTAAAATTACTCATTTAATTAATTGTAATTGAAAACACTTGTTTATTTATTTGCTGTGTTTTTTTTAAGATGCTTGTTTAAAAACTAAATTATGTTAATCCAGGTCTGTTTGAACTACACCAGCACAAGCGCTTCACAGTAGATTAAATGTGTTCGGCTAATTCATGTCACATCAGCGCTGGTTTCAGCTTCAAACTTGAATTCCCAGAATTCACCTCTGCATCACAACACGGTTGAAATGAATCTATTTTTCCATCAACCACATCAATTTTCATTTTCAAGGTCACTGGACACACAGCTTTTCACAGCGACACATCCGACTCTTGCTCATAACACGGTCTCACTCTCAGTACTCACCTACTGCATGATGTTTTTGAGCTTTTTTGTTTCCATGTGCTTTTTCTTTGTCAGTATTTAATTTTCGACTTTGATCCTGGTTTTGCGTACTCCTGACTCTCTGTAGTTCGCCTGATCCCGGCTTGTTTTATTTGACCACATCACTGTTTTGTGATTTGGATTGTCTGTCTGTTGAAATAAAGTTCACCTGCACTTGTATCTGTCTCTGCTGCCTGAGCATTCACACATGAACAAAGTACTACACACTTATTCGAATATTATACACTGAAAAAAAAAAATCACACTCACCTGCTGATGCATGAGGGAAAATAATCATGAGGATGAAAAGGAGTTTCTTCAGAGCTGGACTGAGGTCCATTTACTGTCAATTTTAAGCAGAATTCATCCATTTAAGCGGTAGATCTTCAGACCAATAAATAGTCATTTGAGGGTATGGTACATTATGGTCATCATAAAATTTATTTAATTGGCTGATCTTGTGACTTTGAAATCTAATTACTTTATTATAAACCCTGCAGTAAAATTCATTCCCCCTAAATATTACATGTCTGGATTAACTATGCCTTGACGAAGGACGGCCAGTTGATTCCTGACCATGCATCACGGTGCAGGAAGCAATACATACAGCGACAGACTGTTTCCCCTCAGACCTGCATTACATTATGAGATAAAAATCGCCTGTAATTCCCACTTGTCTTTAACAGCCTGTGCTTACCTCAAATAATAAACAAAGTGGAGGAAGAAATGAAGACGAAGAACAGAACAGTGAGAGCACCATCTCCTATACGTGACGGGTGAATTCAGGTGTGTCCTTTACACAGCAAGTGAAACAGAAACCTGAACGTCACCAGGAACAGAGAGACATAATGCACACAATCTGTGACCATGAAGGAGCCTTTAGCTTTGTATAAACAAAACAACCACAATGAACACAGATGGCCTTCCACAAAACTACCAGAGACAATGACCTGGAACCTGTATGAACCTATATTATAGGTTGGCTACACTCACCTTCCACCTTATTAGGAACACCTGTACACCCACACATCCATGCAGGTATCTAATCAGCCAATCATGTGGCAGCGGCACAATACATAAAATCATGCAGATACAGGTCAAGAGCTTCAGTTAATGTTCACATCAAACATCAGAATGGGGTAAAAATGTGATCTCTGTGACTTTAACAGGTGGTGTGGTTGTTGGGACCAGATGGGCTGGTTAGAGTATTTCAGAAACTGCTGATCTCCTGGGATTTTCACACACAACAGACTCTAGAGTTTACACAGAATGTGCAAAAAACAAAAAAACATCCTGTGAGCAGAGGGTCTGCAGGCTGAAACACCTCGCTGATGAGAGATCAGAGGAGAATGACCAGACTGGTCTGAGCTGACAGGAAGTCTATAGCAACTCAAATAATCACACTTTACAACTGTGGTGAGGAGAAAAGATCTCAGCATGCACAAAACATTGAACCTTGGGGTGGACATGCTACACCAGCAGAAGACCACATCAGGTTCCTCTCCTGTCAGCCAAGAACAAACATCTGAGGCTGTCCTGGTCACAGATTCAACCAAAGTGGACAGCCGAAGAACGGAAAAAGCCCCGGTGATTTTTATTCCATATTACACTGTAAACAACATCATGTCTTACTCTCTCAGTTCAGCAGGAAGACACACAGTCACACTTTAAGAGTTGTTGGAGGAAGAATCTCCTTCAGAGGCTGGAAAACATTCAAATCCATCACAAAGTGAACTAAACACTGCGACTAAATAATGTACTGGTTTTAAACATCATTTATGGATCATAAAGGGTCACTTACAGGGTTTGGGTGGAACAGGTTTGAAGCCTGAAACACAGATGATGGACAGACAGTTGTTATTGTTAGGTTTCTCTCGCGCAGCGAACTGATTAGCCTACTTCCGCATTCCACGGAGTGCATTCCAGCGCCATTCATAAATACTCACGTGTTGTTTACCTCTGCCATGTGCTTTTTGTTCTCGTTTACGTCATGTCTCCGCCTCATGTGTTTCCCCATGTGCTCATGTTTTGGTCTGTGTCATGTCTCCGCCTCCGTAACTCTCATTGGTTTATGTTTATGTGTAATTGACGAGTTTCAGGTGTAAGTGATTTGGACAGGTGATTTATTTGATTGATGTTTGTTTAAATACGCCGCTCCGTTTCCGCTTCGGGGCGGAGTATTAGTTACTCATGGTTTAGTTAATCTTAGTATTAGTTTAGTTTAGATGTGTTTAATCGTGCGATTTGTTCTCGTGATTCCCAGATCACCACTCTTGTTTACTACAGCCTGGATTACAGTTTGTTTTGTTCGTGGTATGGATTCTTATGTTTGGAATAAATTTATCTGTATTTCCTGACGTCTCCCCAGCGCATGCATCCTGACTCCCTCTTCCGCCCTACACGTCTGTGGTACATAATTATAAAATCTGTGGACTGTGTTTGGTTTCACAAGACGATTAGTCAATATCAGCTTATTGTCTCGTCTAATTTATCAGTTAAAGCTTAAAAATATGCAAATATTCATCAAATCCCCTTTCAAGAATTAGAAAGTGTAAATCTGATCTCTGAAAACTTCACATCTGCCTCCTTCCTCCTCTCACCAGAGTTCTTCTTCTTCCAGACCACAAATCCAGCAACAACGGCAACGAGAACCACGAGAGCCACGAGTACACCAACGATGATAGCAATCGGAGCTCCACCTGATCCTCCATCTGTTAAATCAGCAC
The DNA here is from genome assembly GCA_023630585.1 of Cranoglanis bouderius. Classification (NCBI taxonomy): domain Eukaryota; kingdom Metazoa; phylum Chordata; class Actinopteri; order Siluriformes; family Cranoglanididae; genus Cranoglanis; species Cranoglanis bouderius. The sequence continues at coordinate 1,676,290 of CM042565.1, forward strand.
AGAGTCTTTATTATCTGCTGCAGCAATAAATCAGATTCCACTGTAAATCTGTAGTTTTATAGGAAACTGTTTCTCTGACCTCTCAGGATTGGGCACTGGCTCCCTGGTGGCAATAACTAGATGCTGCTGTGCTGAACCACGCAGGTGTAGGTGTGTTTCTGCAGATCCTCAGCTGGGACTGTCAGAATGCTTCTCTTCTGGAAGGTTCCATCCTGGTTGGGTAACGTCTCTCTGAGCTCCACATCCTCAAGTAACTCCTCTCTGTCCTTCATCCAGGTGATCATCAGTGCTTTGGGGAAGAAACCTGTAGCGTGACACACCAGCTCTGGAGAAGACGAGAGTTTCTGGAACACTGAAGCTGTAGGAGGAACTGCAGAGACATAAATATTAAAACTCTCTGTGAGGTGTACAGTTACAATCAAAATTATTCAACCCCCATTGCAAATCAGGTTTATTGTCAAAGTTTACAGACTTTCAGCCGTTTGCAATGAACAAATCAAACAAAAGCAATCAAGTTTTCAAGTGTTTTCAAGTGTTTTTTTTCAAGGCTTCAAGTGTTTTCCCCAAATTCAACTGAAAATGCAACTTGACTTCTCCAGTCTCAAAATTATTCAACCCCCTGAATAGAATCCCTCACGACAGCACAAATATGCAAAACAGGTGTTGTCTCAAGCAAATTTGATGCAACTAATCAAGGGCTTCATTAGTTACACCAGGTGTACTTGAGCTGGAACACAGGAAATACCTGAACTGGCTAGGGGCAGAAACTACATGAAATACCTGGACGGGGCAGAAAAAGGAAACTATAAACGGCTGCAACCCGATTTCTGAGAAGGCAGGTTGTGAAAAACCCTCGAGTGACTGCAAAAGACCTGCAGCGAGACTTGGTGACAACAGGCACTGATGTTTCAGTAAACACAGTATAGCACGTACTAAACGCAGAAGGTTTCCATGCCAGAACTCCAAGACGTACACCACTACTGACCCAAAAGCACAAGAAAAGTCTGCTCCAATATGCTCAAAACCATATAAATAAGCCTCAGAAGTTTTGGGATTCTGTTCTGTGGAGCAATGAAACAAAACTGGAACATTTCAGCACGATGGATCAGTGGTATGTCTGGAGAAAGAAGAATGAATGTAATGTAATGAGGCCGACGCCTCAGTACTATCACAGGAAATGCAGTTGGTAACAGTGCTTACGACTCGTGTGATATTAAGTTGTGTTTGATATTATTGTTTATTAATAAGCTACAGCACAGATGATTCATTATCAATGTAAGTACATTTCCAAGCAAGAATCCACTTACTGCTTTACAATATTTTTTATTTTTTTGCTTTTGCTGATTTTGACTTAGCTTTGTCACATCATGTCACAAGGGCATTAAGAACTATAAATCTCAATGTCAAGGAATATTGTTGATGTACAAATTCGTGTGTGTATATATATATATATATATATATATATATATATATATATATATATATATATATATATAATTTGCTTTAGAATAATGCACAGATTTTTAACATTTAAATAAAAGTTGATTATTCTCAGCAAGAGTGTCAAGGTTAACTAGATAGAAAATTAAACATATAAGAGTATGAACTTTCACAAACGAAGCTAGCTAGCTTGTTAGCTTGAGACCCCCAAAGTTGTGGCTATAACTCGACCCATTCAGTTTAAAGCCATTCTCCTTCTTACTAGAGGGAATGACAGATGCCAACCTCATAATGCGATTGACATCGTTCACAATAATCCGTGGAGGATCTTGCAAAGCAGTGAGTGTAAAAAGCCCTGCTGACAGCGCCCATAAAACTGAAGGCAAAACTCGCTTCCGGCGCATCGCCCAAAGCTGTGTTAGAAACTGCGACCATGCATAGAGTCCAGTGAGGCTGAAGTGTTGATGTCATTACATTGCCACTAACCGGTGAGACCGATTATGGGTTTAGGGACACGTGCGGCCCGCCGAAAGTGCAGGAAGAAGAAGAACAATAACAATGATATGTGAAGAACAATCTGATAAACTGTCAGTAGAGGGTAGTGTTGATGATAGGTATGGTAAAGTAGGGAATTATTTTGCAGCCTCTCAGTCTATCCCACTATCAAGTGGTAAAAGTACAAGAAAGAATGTGCCATGGTGGTCAGAGGAATGCTCAACAGCAATCAGAGAAAGGAATAAAGCATTTCAGACTTTAAAAAGAAAACTCGCCTCAAAATCAGTCATAGATCATCAAAGGAAAAGAGCTTTTATTAAAAAGGTTATGAAAAGGACAGCATGGCAAAATTTCTGCAATACAATAGGGAGGGAAACCGAAATAAATGCAGTCTGGCGCATGATAAAGAAGATGAATGGAATTAACAGCTTCAAAAAAATACCTGTAATGGAGGAAAATGGGATGGTAGCAATTACAAATAAAGACAAGGATACAGTGTTGGCTCAAACATTCGCTAAAGCACATAGCATTGAAAATTTAGATGATACATTCTTAACAAGATGACGACAAATTAAAAATAAAATATGGAAATACTTGCAAGAAAAAGCAAGATTTTAATAGTATTTTGGATGATGAGTTTAATTATTTTGAATTAAAAACAGCTATTAATAACTCAAAGAGTACACCAGGTAAAGATATGTGTTAAAATCTTGATCACCAAAAGCACTAGAAGCATTACTGGACCTATATAATTATATATGGAATGAGGGTGTCCTTCCTAAGCAATGGAAAACTGCAGCTGTGCTCCCTCTAGATAAGCCTGGAAAAGATATAACAAAACCACAAATTGTCAGGGAAGAAATAGGAAAGAAGAAGTATTGCTATCTAGATTACGACTGGGAGATACTGGATGGAAATCAACACTGGCACTTATGGGTTTACATGAGAATGGATTATGCGATGTGTGTGGTGTATCTGAAAATGTATGTCGTGCTATTTATGTGTAGCAAATATAATATATATCGTGATGTATTATTCAGTCAGAACGGCGAGGACAGAATGAAGAATGAGGACATTTTAGGAAAAGGTTTAATGGGCAGACAGTTATACAGAGCACTAATTAAATTTATATATGACTCAGGTCTAGGGTCTAAAAAATCAAGGGTGACTGTAGGTGGGTTGGTAGTAAAATGTGTCAATGGTCAGTTTGATAGAAGGAATATGACACTTCCATGCAGATGTTAAACCTCAGACTCATCATCCAAGCAAGTGTAATGTGCCGTCCAGTACAGTAGGTGGCGATAATGCTCCTAAGGAGTTGATCGCCATTAAACAAGAAGAAGAAGAACATGGCACATTTCTGTAAGGAACCGCCAAAGCTTCTCGTCCTATAAAGAATTTTACGAAAGTTTGTTTATGACATTATTTTTTTTAATTAAATTAGATTTCTGTCTTTTTGTTCATAAACAAACTTTATTGTGTAAAACGGAGCAGTGCAGCGCTATAATGGAAGTTCTGCTTTATCTCATGGTTTCATTTCATCTTTCATCAGCAGGTGAGATGATCATCTTACAAATATAAACTACCAGCTGATATAAAAAGCTGTATGATGTAAATCTCAGTCAGGATTTTGCTGTTTTTCGATCGCAGAAATTAATGCAAAATCACGGAAACTCCTAAATATTTGTAGGATTTCCTATAATTTTGGGCTGAGACCACTGAACATGAGTTCAGCTAAAAGGCCTCATTTACCAACAAACATCACTGCGAAAGACCGAAACAAAACTAATTTCACCAATTCAGGTAGTTTTCCGCAAAAGTGATCACAAAAACTCTGCAAGTTGCATCGCAGATTTTGAAAAAAGCCGCAGCTAACTCAAGCCCAGGTGTGTTTTTAAATAGCGGATGATGTGCCTTCCAGGACCGGTTCACTCTATTCTCTCTCTCTCTCTCTCTCTCTCTCTCTCTCTCTCTCTCTCTCTCTCTCTCTCTCTCTCTCTCACACACACACACACACACACACACACACACACACACACACACACACACACACACACACACACACCTCTAGAACATTCTTACACGTGTTTTTATTTACCTTCCAGGACCGGTTCATTTTATTCTCGCGCACTTTTTATCCATTATTTTCTGTATCTTTTCCCTCCGTAGATTACAGTAGTGTTGAAGTGTTAGTGTTTTAGTGTATTAGTGTGTTAGTGTTTAGTGTTTTAGTGTTTGGTGTTTTAGTGTTTGGTGTTTTAGTGTTTGGTGTTTTAGTGTGTTGGTGTTTGGTGTGTTAGTGTTTGGTGTGTTAGTGTTTGGTGTGTTAGTGTTTGGTGTTTTAGTGTTTAGTGTATTGGTGTGTTAGTGTTTGGTGTGTTAGTGTATTAATGTGTTAGTGTATTAATGTGTTAGTGTTTGGTGTGTTAGTGTTTGGTGTGTTAGTGTTTGGTGTGTTAGTGTTTGGTGTGTTAGTGTTTGGTGTGTTAGTGTTTGGTGTATTGGTGTGTTAGGGTTTAGTGTGTTAGGGTTTAAGTGTTTAGTGTGTTAGTGTTTGGTGTGTGAGTGTTTGGTGTGTGAGTGTTTGGTGCTTTAGTGTTTGGTGCTTTAGTGTTTGGTGCTTTAGTGTTTGGTGCTTTAGTGTTTTAGTGGTTTAGTGTTTAAGTGGTTTAGTGTTTAGTGCTTTAGTGTTTAGTGCTTTAGTGGTTTAGTGTTTAAGTGGTTTAGTGTTTAGCTGCCGGTTGTTGCTCTCTGTTCTTACCTTTTGACCACAAAGCTGAAACAGTGCTGAGTGAAATCTCTATAAAAACACTATTGGGTACTTTTGCATTTCCAGTGGCTTCACTTACTGCTGGTAGTTTAGAATTCTATGAGCTATCCAGTGTTTTATATATATATATATATATATAAATCAGTGGTCTGGCCTCATGTTTAGTTGTCAGTCTTTCCTCATAAATAAGAATATCCAAAAGAGTAAGAGTTTCCAAAATCAGGTTGACAAAATTAGTAGTGTTTGCTAGCCAAGCTGCTAACTAACTAGCTGAATTTCACTAAAGAACGTAGTAACAGTTAGACATCTAAACTTATTAAATAAATAAATAAAAAAATAAAAACAAAAAATACATTTATTTGCAACATTTACTCATTGCGATGATAAAATAAGCTACTAGTTGTGTTAAACTGGATTTGATTACTGACTGACTGCTGGAGGCCATTCTGCCTGTTTCTTCTGGATTTTACCAAGAAATCTTATCTAAAGCAATTTGTGTGATTATGTTGGTTTCTTCTGAACGAATATTTTGTCCTAATTTATTTGGATAGATCCCTCACACATCATAGGCCTGCATAGACTTTAGGAAACATTATATTTGAATGTAAAATGTTACGTTTGAATTGATGGGCCTGTGGCAGCCTTTCTATTGTTTCTATTGTTAAGCCTTTAGATTGGCAGAGTGCCTGAAATATGTGAATTTATTTATCTGCTGTAGCTGTGGCTCTATGTGTGTGTGTGTGTGTGTGTGTGTGTGTGTGTGTGTGTGTGTGTGTCCCCGACACTTTTACAGACAGACACTCTCTGCAGTACCTCTACACTTCCGTCACACCAGGAATTCATTTCCCAGAGTTCACTGCTGTTGGTCTGGTGGATGGAGAGCAGTTTGTGTCCTACGACAGCAACATCAAGAAGATGATCCCAAAGACGGAGTGGATACAGAAGATCGATGCTGATGATCCAGATTACTGGAACAGCGAGTCTGTGAGGCAGCTGCGTGATCAGGACATCTTCAAATTCAAACTGGATGCAGTAATAAAAAGCTTTAATCAGGCTAAAGGTAAGAGTAAAACTCACTCAGCTTTAATAACTAATACACACACTGACTGAACTGTGTGTATACAAAATAGTTAATACCTAACCCTCCCTCCCCCTTTACTTTGAATGCTCCCTTAAACAAAAATATAACACGCTGCAAGCTTTTTTATTTATTTTTTTAGAACTAGGGACAGAGGGTAGTCTAGCACTGGTCCCAGGGCTTAGTCTACCCCAATCTCAAGGGGTTAGTCAATGGAGGTCATGTGAGTTGACTAGATTGTTGACGACTTCACATCATTGTCCATTGTCTCTGAAGATTCACCAGAAGGCTCCTCAGACGGGGCTCACTACACGGGGCTGACTCCAGGAGTGGATATGAGTGCTATGATGGGTCAGCACGAACATTTAGAGCTACCTGTTGAGGGACCCATGACCTTGTGTTGACTTCAGAGCTTGATTAATTGTTGGAACTAATCTTTCCGTGAGGCTGTTCATAGCAGGGCGATAAAACACAGACTTAATGTGCTGAATACCATTAAGTTCCATGAACACTGTAAACTCCTACAAACTGCAGGCTGTTATTACTTACAAGCTGCTGTGGTATTACAAAATAGCTCTTTAACCTCAGGCCACTTGCTATGGGCATCAACAGCTACTAAAAACATGGTCCTCCATTGCTAGTTGGCTGTATTTATCTGTATTTGCATGTCTTTTCTGTACAGGTGCATCTCAATAAATTAGAATGTCGTGGAAAAGTTCATTTATTTCAGTAATTCAACTCAAACTGTGAAACTCGTGTATTAAATAAATTCAATGCACACAGACTGAAGTAGTTTAAGTCTTTGGTTCTTTTAATTGTGATGATTTTGGCTCACATTTAACAAAAACCCCCCAATTCACTATCTCAACAAATTAGAATATGGTGACATGCCAATCAGCTAATCAATTCAAAACACCTGCAAAGGTTTCCTGAGCCTTCAAAATGGTCTCTCAGTTTGGTTCACTAGGTAAGCCACAAACATTCATTGCCAAAGAAGCTGGCTGTTCACAGAGTGCTGTATCCAAGCATGTTAACAGAAAGTTGAGTGGAAGGAAAAAGTGTGGAAGAAAAAGATGCACAACCAACCGAGAGAACCGCAGCCTTATGAGGATTGTCAAGCAAAATCGATTCAAGAATTTGAGTGAACTTCACAAGGAATGGACTGAGGCTGGGGTCAAGGCATCAAGAGCCACCACACACAGACGTGTCAAGGAATTTGGCTACAGTTGTCATATTCCTCTTGTTAAGCCACTCCTGAACCACAGACAACGTCAGAGGCGTCTTACCTGGGCTAAGGAGAAGAAGAACTGGACTGTTGCCCAGTGGTCCAAAGTCCTCTTTTCAGATGAGAGCAAGTTTTGTATTTCATTTGGAAACCAAGGTCCTAGAGTCTGGAGGAAGGGTGGAGAAGCTCATAGCCCAAGTTGCTTGAAGTCCAGTGTTAAGTTTCCACAGTCTGTGATGATTTGGGGTGCAATGTCATCTGCTGGTGTTGGTCCATTGTGTTTTTTGAAACCAAAGTCACTGCACCCGTTTACCAAGAAATTTTGGAGCACTTCATGCTTCCTTCAGCTGACCAGCTTTTTGAAGATGCTGATTTCATTTTCCAGCAGGATTTGGCACCTGCCCACACTGCCAAAAGCACCAAAAGTTGGTTAAATGACCATGGTGTTGGTGTGCTTGACTGGCCAGCAAACTCACCAGACCTGAACCCCATAGAGAATCTATGGGGTATTGTCAAGAGGAAAATGAGAAACAAGAGACCAAAAAATGCAGATGAGCTGAAGGCCACTGTCAAAGAAACCTGGGCTTCCATACCACCTCAGCAGTGCCACAAACTGATCACCTCCATGCCACGCCGAATTGAGGCAGTAATTAAAGCAAAAGGAGCCCCTACCAAGTATTGAGTACATGTACAGTAAATGAACATACTTTCCAGAAGGCCAACAATTCACTAAAAATGTTTTTTTATTGGTCTTATGAAGTATTCTAATTTGTTGAGATAATGAATTGGTGGGTTTTTGTTAAATGTGAGCCAAAATCATCACAATTAAAAGAACCAAAGACTTAAACTACTTCAGTCTGTGTGCATTGAATTTATTTAATATACAAGTTTCACAATTTGAGTTGAATTACTGAAATAAATCAACTTTTCCACGACATTCTAATTTATTGAGATGCACCTGTATTTGCATGTCTTTTTTGTCTTTGCAGGGTATTAGACCTTGCCTGCCGTGTCTGTGTGAAAGATGCTTTCGCTTTCTGTCACGGTAAATGCAGATTTATTTTTTTTTTAGTTCATTGTGAATGTGAAATTAAATCTTCAGCGTGCATTCAACTTAACTGTCATTAAATACATATATAATATTAGTTATCTATACTTCTGAAAGAGTAAGAAAATAAAAAAGGCTGAAGATTTTGCTGCAGTGTCTGTTTGCTTTGCTCTCCTGCATTACAGTCACACCATCTACACTTGTGGGAATGAGCTGTTACTATAGAAGCGATAATGTACAGTATTTACAGAAGTCCAAAAAGGCCATGAGGGGTTTTTGGGATCTTTGTTTTTCTTGTTTTTCTTTTTTCTTTTTTTTTTTTTTTGATCTAACAAAAGTAATTTTCCGAGATCACGTAGCAGTAGCATTCTAGCATTACAGCCGTGGCCAAAAGTTTTGAGAATGACACAAATATTAATTTTTACAAAGTCTGCTGCCTCAGTTTTTCTGATGGCAATTTGCATATACTCCAGAATGTTATGAAGAGTGATCAGATGAATTGCAATTAATTTCAAAGTCCCTCTTTGCCATGAAAATGAACTTAATCCCAAAAAAACATGTCCACTGCATTTCAGCCCTTCCACAAAAGGACCAGCTGACATCATGTCAGTGATTCTCTCGTTAACACAGGTGAGAGTGTTAACGAGGACAAGGCTGGAGATCACTCTGTCATGCTGATTGAGTTAGAATAACAGACTGGAAGCTTTAAAAGGAGGGTGGTGCTTGAAATTATTGTTCTTCCTCTGTTAACTATGGTTACCTGCAAGGAAACACGTGCAGCCATCATTGCTTTGCACAAAAAGGGATTCACAGGCAAGGATATTGCTGCTAGTAAGATTGCACCTAAATCAACCATTTATCGGATCATCAAGACCTTCAAGGAGAGAGGTTCAACTGTTGTGAAGAAGGCTTCAGGGCGCCCAAGAAAGTCCAGCAAGCGCCAGGACTGTCTCCTAAAGTTGATTCAGCTGCGGGATCGGGGCACCACCAGTGCAGAGCTTGCTCAGGAATGGCAGCAGGCAGGTGTGAGTGCGTCTGCACGCACAGTAAGGCGAAGACTTTTGGAGGATGGCCTGGTGTCAAGAAGGGCAGCAAAGAAGCCACTTCTCTCCAGGAAAAACATCAGGGACAGACTGCTATTCTGCAAAAAGTACAGGGATTGGACTGCTGAGGACTGGGGTAATGTCATTGTCTCTGATGAATCCCCTTTCCGATTGTTTGGGGCATCTGGAAAAAAGCTTGTCCAGAGAAGAAAAGGTGAGCGCTACCATCAGTCCTGTGTCATGCCAACAGTAAAGCATCCCGAGACCACTCATGTGTGGGGTTGCTTCTCAGCCAAGGGAGTGGGCTCATTCACAATTTTGCCTAAGAACACAGCCATGAATAAAGAATGGTACAAAAACATCCTCAGAGAGCAACTTCTCCCAACCATCCAAGAACAGTTTGGTGATGAACAATGCCTTTTCCAGCATGATGGGGCACCTTGCCACAAGGCAAAAGTGATAACGAAGTGGCTCGGGGAACAAAACATCGACATTTTGGGTCCATGGCCAGGAAACTCCCCAGACCTTAATCCCATTGAGAATTTGTGGTCAATCCTCAAGAGGCGGGTGGACAAACAAAAACCCACAAACTCTGACAAACTCCAAGCATTGATTATGCAAGAATGGGCTGCCATCAGTCAGGGTGTGGCCCAGAAGTTGATTGACAGCATGCCAAGGCGAATTGCAGAGGTCTTGAAAAAGAAGGGTCAACACTGCAAATATTGTCTCTTTGCATAAACTTCATGTAATTGTCAATAAAAGCCATTGACACTTATGAAACGCTTGTGATTATACTTCAGTAACAGTAACATCTGACAAAAAGATCTACAAACACTGAAGCAGTCGACTTTGTGAAAATTAATATTTGTGTCATTCTCAAAACTTTTGGCCACGGCTGTACATCGTTGTGGCCCATGGTACAATATCATATATTAGTATTATGACCATTCTGCGGTAATTACATCCTATTTCTGAACATTTTCATCACCATTTGACTTGTGAGCCACAAAGCATTTAGGTGGCGTCTTTCAAACCTTATGCGGTAACCGTGGAGACGTCCCGTTCCCTCGGATGATCCCTTAGTTGGTATATTTGCAGATTTCTGAGTCAAGCACTAATTTGAAAATTGTCTAGCACTGACAAACATAAGGCTTGATAGATAGATAGATGGAATCAAACACAGTCTCCAGAACTCAGGATCGCACCCAGGCCCTCACAGCTATAAGACTGTACCTCTACCCTTGCGCCAGCTACTCTTGCTTAAGCCGCTCTCTGATAAAGCTAAAAATCTATGACGCTCATCACGTATGTCTAACCGTGCCTTTCGAAATCAGGAGAAAAATAAAGCACAGAAAATAAATAAAACCCATAAACAAGCACAGAACAATACTGATGTGCAGAATAACGTTTTGCACTTCAGTTCGCAGTGGTTCTGTAATATTGAGAAAGCACAAGCAAAACCCTTTGGTTTTATCCCAAACTGCATACTTTCTTAATAAATAGTTTGTGTAGTTTGGGTGACAGCCTAAAATTCTCTGTGTATGTGGTTTGACTTTATACTCATTGCTATTAGATGCAAGCAGTGTAGAAAAATAGACCTTATGAAATGTTCTTTCCTCAAGTTTCAGCTGAATTTACGTGTGTGTGTGTGTGTGTGTGTGTGTGTGCACGTGCACGCATACAGGAGTTCATACACTACAGAGGATATACGGCTGTGAGCTCCATGATAACGGCACCACTAGAGGATACGATCAGTACGGTTATGATGGAGAAGATTTCATCAGTCTGGATCTGAGAACAGAAACATGGACTGCAGCTAATGATAAAGCAGAGAGCATCAAAGAGAAGTGGGAGTCTACAGGAACTGAGGCTAAATACAGGAAGAGCTACCTGGAGACAGAATGTATTCAGTGGTTAAAGAAATACATGTCTTATAGTAGAGAGACTCTGGAGAGAAAAGGTAATGTGATCTACTTTGTAATTATAACAGACACACATGCTCATTTCTTCACGTATTCCTCAGGAAGATGTGGAGAAGAATCATCCCCTGCACACAAACACATCTGTTACTGTCCTTCATTAAGACACACACACACACACTATGATAGTGCATACAGGCTTTTAATCTGAAGAACACCATCCTAGCTGTGAAGCATGGGGGTTGCAGCATCGTGTTGTGGACAGTGCTGGTTGATTTGCACGATTAATTTGATCAATTCGATTTAAGGTTTTAATACGACTTTATGTATTTTACTGTATACATATTTAATTTTTTTTTTAATTAACACAGCCTTTTTAACTTGATAAATGCCTCCTACAGCCTACGCTTCTCCCAAACACTGTGAGCACGTAGATACAAAAAAAAAAAAAAAAAAACCTGCCAAGATAGACAGACAGCACTTTGCTGAGCAATGAGCTCAATATGGTGCCATGCCAATCAGCTAATCAACTCAAAACACCTGCAAAGGTTTCCTGAGCCTTCAAAATGGTCTCTCAGTTTGGTTCACTAGGTAAGCCACAAACATTCATTGCCAAAGAAGCTGGCTGTTCACAGAGTGCTGTATCCAAGCATGTTAACAGAAAGTTGAGTGGAAGGAAAAAGTGTGGAAGAAAAAGATGCACAACCAACCGAGAGAACCGCAGCCTTATGAGGATTGTCAAGCAAAATCGATTCAAGAATTTGAGTGAACTTCACAAGGAATGGACTGAGGCTGGGGTCAAGGCATCAAGAGCCACCACACACAGACGTGTCAAGGAATTTGGCTACAGTTGTCGTATTCCTCTTGTTAAGCCACTCCTGAACCACAGACAACGTCAGAGGCGTCTTACCTGGGCTAATGAGAAGAAGAACTGGACTGTTGACCAGTGGTCCAAAGTCCTCTTTTCAGATGAGAGCAAGTTTTGTATTTCATTTGGAAACCAAGGTCCTAGAGTCTGGAGGAAGGGTGGAGAAGCTCATAGCCCAAGTTGCTTGAAGTCCAGTGTTAAGTTTCCACAGTCTGTGATGATTTGGGGTGCAATGTCATCTGCTGGTGTTGGTCCATTGTGTTTTTTTGAAAACCAAAGTCACTGCACCCGTTTACCAAGAAATTTTGGAGCACTTCATGCTTCCTTCTGCTGACCAGCTTTTTGAAGATGCTGATTTCATTTTCCAGCAGGATTTGGCACCTGCCCACACTGCCAAAAGCACCAAAAGTTGGTTAAATGACCATGGTGTTGGTGTGCTTGACTGGCCAGCAAACTCACCACACCTGAACCCTATAGAGAATCTATGGGTTATTGTCAAGAGGAAAATGAGAAACAGGAGACCAAAAAATGCAGATGAGCTGAAGGCCACTGTCAAAGAAACCTGGGCTTCCATACCACCTCAGCAGTGCCACAAACTGATCACCTCCATGCCACGCCGAACTGAGGCAGTAATTAAAGCAAAAGGAGCCCCTACCAAGTATTGAGTACATGTACAGTAAATGAACATACTTTCCAGAAGGCCAACAATTCACTAAAAATGTTTTTTTTATTGGTCTTATGAAGTATTCTAATTTGTTGAGATAGTGAATTGGTGGGTTTTTGTTAAATGTGAGCCAAAATCATCGCAATTAAAAGAACCAAAGACTTAAACTACTTCAGTCTGTGTGCATTGAATTTATTTAATACACGAGTTTCACAATTTGAGTTGAAGTACTGAAATAAATCAACTTTTCCACGACATTCTAATTTATCGAGATGCACCTGTATGCTAATATTGATCCTTAGAAGTCATTAATATTAAATAACTACCATTTACTTAATTCCTATCACAACTCCTGGGCAGTTCCAGGAAAAAAAAATTTGGGGTTAGACTAAAATCATTCGGGGCTTGATTAGCCCTAGCAACGTCCCTGGTCAGATCATTTAATTGACAAAATACCACCGATGGTGGGGTAAGGATTAAATAGATAAGGATTTTGTGTCTGCTGTCCGTAAATAATATTCTCTATTAAATGATGTGTCAGGTCTGGGATTATCAGACAACAGAAGTCAGGTGCAGTCATTTATTGTCTGCTTACATTATAAAACAAAGTTCCTTCTATATATAGTTCCACTATATGGCTAAGAGTATGTGGACACCTGTCCATAACAACATGTCAGCCTGTCCCAATCTGTTGCCATAAAGTTTGGTTTGAGGTTAGAGCCTCAGCCCTACTGAACACCTTTGGGATGAACTGGAATGACAGCTGTGCGCCAAACCTCCTCACCCATCCATGTGGATGTTTATTAGCACTTGATGCAGTTCCCTTTTTTGACCACAAGGTGTAAAAATCCATCCATCCATCAATCCATCCATCTACATAGGGTCACAGGGAGCCTGGAGCCTGTCCCAGGGGACTCGGGGCACAAGGCAGGGGACACCCTGGACGGGGTGCCAACTCACATTCACACACTACAGGGAATTTGTAAATGCCAATCAGCCTACAATGCATGTCTTTGGACTGGGGGATGAAGTGTGATAACTTTCTCCAGAGCCCAGCAGTGGCAAAATTCTTTTAATCATTGGTTACTCAAAAGAAGTAATTATTATTATTTAGGGAATTATTCAGGGAAAAGCATGACTTACTTCTAACTAAAACTAGTTGTATGGAAAACCAGTAAAAGCACTTTTACTTGTCATTTATAAATGAATAAATTTTAAATATTTACTTTATGTCCCTGTGTGTCTCTGCAGTTCGTCCCGAGGTGTCAGTGTTCCGGAAACGCCCGCCTTCTCCAGAGGTGGTGTGTCGTGTTATGGGTTTCTTCCCCAAAGCACTGAATATCACCTGGAGGAAGGACGGAGAGGACGTATATGTGGGCGTGAAGCTGAATGAGACGTTACCCAACCTGGATGGAACCTTCCAGAAGAGAAGCATTCTGACGGTCACAGCTGAGGAGCTGCAGAAACACACCTACACCTGCGTGGTTCAGCACAGCAGCTTGGAGGAGGAGTTAGTCCTAGAAGTACCAAAAGGTCCTAATAAACTACAGGTTTACAGTGAAGGCTGATTTATTGCTGCAGCAGATAATAAAGACTCTGTGCTGATTTAACAGGTGGAGGATCAGGTGGAGTGTATATTGCTATCATCGTTGGTGTAGTCCTCATTCCTCTTGTTGCCGTTGTTGCTGGAATTGTCGTCTGGAAGAAAAAAACCTCTGGTGAGAGAAGAGAGGAAACAGGTGTGAAATTATCAGAGAACAGTTTTTGGACAGTTAAGACACTAATCTTTTATTGTCATTTTCTTCTCAAGTTTAGTTCATTCTTATGTAGGTCAAATACAGTATACAGTTTTTATAATAACTGTCTGTCCATTATCCGTATTTCAGACCTCACAACTGCTCAATAAAACTCCACACCCTGTAAGTGAGCCTTTGATTTGACATATTATTTGAGTTGTAATGTTTAGTCCAAATTTGATCTTGGAATATTTGAGTTTTTAGAGAAAAGCCTGTGTGCTAACATTAAATCTCAGCTCAGAGCTGATCGTGTTTCTTTGTGTTTCTTTGTGTGTGTATGTTTGTTCTAGGAGAGCGGTGAAGAGGATATTGAGATTAAATGCTGTACAGAGGAGGACACACACACACACACACACACACACACACACACACACACACACACACACACACACACACACACACACACCACCATCAGAGGAAAAAGTCTTTTGAATTTAAAGTATTAAATATGGAAATAATATCAAATGAATCTGGATATAAGAAAACTCTTATCAGTGGAAAATACTTGTTTGTGTTACTTATTTATTATTTTTTCAGCTGCGCTTCCGTCCGTTATTGCCATTGTCGTCATATAGCCAGCAGATTACACTGTAAAATCTTGCGAGAATGTTGTCGCCTCACAGCTCCAGGGTCCCGGGTTCAATCCTGAGCGACCATACGTTTTCTATGTACAAGCATATAAGCCATAATTTCACCGATTCTGAGTTGAGCTATTTGTTATGCAACTTTATGCAAATTAAGTATGATGGTGATTAAGTCGAAATGTTACAGTTGTTCAACTCTCTCATTAACAGTGTTATTTGGTATGTGTATTATGTTCTTTTGATTTCTGTTTTGATTCCTGTTTGTACTTGATCATCTGCACACATACGGTATATAGTTTACACATATGTGGTGTAAAACCACAAGGGGCAGATGGGGACCAAAGCAGATTTTTATATGCTATTTTATATGCTTATTCATTCCTTGATTGTACTTTGAGAAAAAGTGTTTATAATGTTGTTTTTGCCAAAGGATTATTATTTATACTAATATGTATATTGTGGAATGTGGAAATCTAATTTTCACCAAGCGTTTGTTTTCCTCAGGTGCTGTTACCCAATATGCCTCTCATAGATAATTCTAGTACATCAGTAGCGCCTGCACTGAACATCCTTATAACAGCCCTAGCACTGCTTAATAATATTGTATGCCGTTACAGTATGTATGAGTAATTTTTTAATCCCACTCTGTAAAACTGCTTTGTGAGTGTCTTGGTTAAACCACTACAGCCGTAGCCAAAAGTTTTGAGAATGACACAAATATTAATTTTCACAAAGTCTACTGCTTCAGTGTTTTTAGATCTTTTTGTCAGATGTTACTGTTACTGAAGTATAATCACAAGCATTTCATAAGTGTCAGTGGCTTTTATTGACAATTACATGAAGTTTATGCAAAGAGTCAATATTTGCAGTGTTGACCCTTCTTTTTCAAGTCCTCTGCAATTCGCCCTGGCATGCTGTCAATCAACTTCTGGGCCACACCCTGACTGATGGCAGCCCATTCTTGCATAATCAATGCTTGGAGTTTGTCAGAGTTTGTGGGTTTTTGTTTGTCCACCCGCCTCTTGAGGATTGACCACAAATTCTCAATGGGATTAAGGTCTGGGGAGTTTCCTGGCCATGGACCCAAAATGTCGATGTTTTGTTCCCCGAGCCACTTCGTTATCACTTTTGCCTTGTGGCAAGGTGCCCCATCATGCTGGAAAAGGCATTGTTCATCACCAAACTGTTCTTGGATGGCTGGGAGAAGTTGCTCTCTGAGGATGTTTTCGTACTGTAGCGTATGATCTATTCTCAAACTGATTTCTACATTAACCCAAACTAAACATAGAGTAACCCCGAGAGGCCTCCTGCGGCCAGATGCCGCTTTGGAATGCAAAAAGTCTCTCTGGGACCCACACAGGACTTACCCCTGCAATAAAAGAAACCTTTGATGACTGAACTTCTGGGAAACTTCATGATTAGTTCGTCAGCAGGGATCCAACACACACACACACACACACACACGCACACACACTTACTTTACGACACACACACACACCCCCACGCTTACCTTACACACACAATGGAGAAACCCCTCTCTCTTCAATGTAACGTGTAATTATATGTAATTATTCCATGTCTAAATAGTGTGATGTTATTTTGTTTACATATATTGTGTGTTTAACTAACCTTAATGACTTTAAATAGTTTTAATCTAGCATATCATTTTAAATGTCTGTAACCAGGTTTTATTTGTAATATTCTTCACAAATCCATCGAATTTGGTATGTAGTTAATCGTCTCGAGATACCCGGATTGATTATGCATATCATATTGCAATGGGATACATCATTTCATGTTTTCACTTAATTTCATTTATAACACGGTATAAGCCAGCTCCTCCCTGGACATTTAAATTAGGGTCCGAGACCAGACAAAGAGAGTCATCCGGACATGCAAACCCAACTTCCTGATTGGCCCATAGCCCAAAGAGGCGTGTGCGCTGGTGTTGTTTTAAAACAACACCACGCTCACTTTCTTCTGCTCCTCTTCTCTTCTTCTTCTTCCTCTTGGGATTTGAGAGTTAGACTTCAGAGTTTGACTTCACTTCTCCCGGTTTCTCTCCCCCGGGGCCACGTGCCCCGGGAAGAGGAAGCCAGGATCTCTCTCTCTCCGGACACAAGATGCAACTACCTCCGGGCTCACGCCTTTCCAAACAACAACAAACCAGCGAACTCTACCCGACCTCGCACAAACTCTCAACCTTGAGGCCATGCAAGTATAGTTAATGACCTATATCTGCGTTAAGATTGGACCCCTGTGTTACAGGAGAATTAAGTTCGTGCTGGTTCTGAAAAAGGCTAATTAGTTGTGTTTTTGTCTGCTTCCCTTTCTTTCATCACTTTCTCTCTATCCCTTTTCTCTCCCTGTATATAGATGTGTATATATGTATGTTTTGCTTAGAATTAGTCGTGTGTATCCATAGTCACAAATAGCTATTAAAATCTATTATCCCACGCTTGATTTTCTCTGTTTTTGGTCACGTGATGAGTCCCTTAAATACTGCATAAGATCTTCGTTACCCGCTCTATCTTTAATAATACACTTCGTGAGTTAATTCTTCCTGGCCAGAAGGATAAACTCACTCTTTAGAGTTCATAAAGCTGATCTAGGCCACATACATAGTAATAATTAATTATAATCCGTTGTAATTAATTATCTATATGTATATGTGCACCTATATAAATTCCCTTTCATGGCTGATGTATATTTATAACTGGTCACAACACGCGTTGATTAGATATATAGATATATTTCACGCCACTCGAGCCAATTCCTCACATAAATTGGAGAATACATTTAAACGTGTTAAACATCTTTTTTTTTATTTGTTACATAAATTGTAACTGGTGGAGAATATTATTTTAAACGTTGCAGATTCATCCGAGTTACTACACATTCCTGTAGATAACGCGGGCACGCTTTAAAACTCGTCTCCTTTAAAAGGGTGCGTTGAATCCAAGCGTGCGCTTGTTTCGTTTCATGTTTAAAGTTGATCCATTTCATTATTCTGGCTTAAAAGAATAATGCATAATAATGCCCCCTTTTTGTATAATTTACGCTACATTATAATGGTGGAGATTACGGGCAGTGTTTTAAACTTTATTTCGTGAACAATTCCGTTTCAATCAGCGTGTTTTATTAGATTTTTGGTGCTATTAGATGTGTGTATTTGCGCGCCCTCGCCAGGTGAACCGAGTCGGCGAGTGAACCGAGTCAGTGAGCCGAGTCAGTGAGTCGAGTCGCAACGCGACTCCCCTCCCCCACTCCGTGATAACTGAAAAGCTTAAAGCTCATTGTTTGTGTAGCACGCTAACAGCGCGTATTTGTTTGACAAATTTAGCCGCGGTTAGGTGCTTAGAGTTAAAACTGCAGTCATAACATTAAACTTGTGTCTGAAGACGATGAAATCGCAGAACAGCACATTTTTAATTGTGTAATCGCCTGGTAAGAACGAAGAAATCTTCTTCCAGTGCTGTAAGAGATTGATTTGAGCGATGTTCCTCTTATCTTTCTGAAAGGCCTTATTATTATACCGCTAGATTCGATTCATTGCGTTGGACCAATGTATTCGACTAAGCGATGTCACTCCCTGCGGCGCACAATCTTGGCGTAGCTAACCAAAACGTGCACCGTGTGCATACCCAATCAAAATCACTGCTGGCAAATATTTGATTGATATGTATAAGGGAGTCCTCTGCACTCTGATCAAGTGTAAGATTTAGACAACGGCGAAGAAACCCCGTTGTGATTTTGTGTGCATGGCAGCGAAGAAATCCTGCCCACATTTCTTGTGCATAAATAGCGCAAAAGGATCCCTAGATCTAAAAAGGTTCTCCGTTCAAGCATGAAATCGCCATTAAAGCCGTCTTCTAGGAAACGCGCGTCGATTTCACTTCCTGTCTGAGTTTAGGGGGGGTAGGGCGCAGTACCTCTGACTGACCACCAGAGGGCCGCCCTCTTGAGCGTCTAACGCGTGGTAACCTAACCCCCTCCTTACTCACTGTGGCGTAAGCCCACCGTCGCCACCTTGTGGTCCTTCTTAGCTAGGTCCACTATTTCCTTCCCCTTTAATTTCATTTGACCTCTCTCTATTTCAATTTCCCCCTTGCTACCTTAATTTTATTTCTAGTCCTTCGGACTACTATTGGGTTTTTTTTTCCTTTTTATATTCTAACTTCTTGCATTTCTTATTTCATTTTATTACCATTCGGTAGCTCTTTTATTTCAGCCTTTCTTACGATGCATGCTTGCTTAGTTTGAACTAAAGCCAAGTTTAAGTAAGATTTAAATCAGGCTTCTGTGTTGTCCATTAGTGCCTCCCTCTTAGTAGGACTTCTCCTCAGGACATTCACAGATAGATAAGGCTTCCTTCTCTTTTCTCTCTTTAATTCGTACCTCCAATTTTCATGAACAGTTCAGTATTTCCTTATCTCTATATTTCTACCTTTCTCATTAATTGAGTGAGTCTGATTACTATAGGTATCAGCTTTATCTCTTACCCTACACCTGCTTTAATTTAGATTTAATTTAAACAAGGTTTAAATTGAAATTGTAAATTAATATCAAGTTACATTTGTTCAGCCATTTGTATACTTGCAGGTAATGCTCCCCTTAGTGCTCTGCGGAGAAGCGACGGTTGTTCCCAGGTTGAATTCGGTGAATGGAGTCGCCTGGACTGGCGGACCCAGCGCTGGCTGTGAGTGTGCGCGTCGGACGCCTCGGCCCTCGTACCATTGGTAGGCGGCACGCAGGCGACATCAGCACTTGAGCATTCCAGGTGAAAAGGCAGACGAGGCCAACTGACCACCAGAGCAGTTGGGTTACGTACCCACAGTAAGGCTCCGTACCGACGGACCCGCCCGTCTGGCGCAGCTTGCCACAGAGGCAGCTGACCCCAAAAAAGGGTTTTAGGAGGAAACCCGATTCTGGCTCTGCAGCCTGGCAGTTGGCATGCCTCACCTGACCGCTGCCCAATTGTGCTAAAGGTCATAGCTGGTTGAGTGGTCGCACCATGGTACGGGAAAGCGAGGGGCCCTGAGTCACACTGCAGTTGAGTGTTTGGGGACCGTCAGGTAGGTTGGCTTCACCACTGATTCTCATCTGAGCAACCTCAATTCACCCCAGGCATAGCTAAAGGGCATACGGCCCATCCACTTAGTATAAGCCATGACATCTCTGATTATTTAAGTGTTGGCCCAGCTCTCTCTCTCTTAAGCCACACCATCTCCATAGGGCTTATGACTCAACAGCGCCCCCACTCCGGCAGGCCTGTCATAAACCCTATGCGTGATAGCTAACTTAAGTCTTCTATTTTCCTCTAGCTATACCTGTTTTCATTTACATCTCGCTTTACATTTCACTCCTCTAATTGTTCCAGTTTTGTTTTCTTTTGTGTTAGCTGCTGTTCTGTTGTGACTTATCTCCCAAAGTTCACATACAGACAGAGCCTATGAGAACCAGCAAGAAAAAGAGCTAAATGCTAGATTGACGACCCAGGCAGCCAGTGTAAGATGACCCACTAGGCTACTGCCTGCCCAAATTTCCATTTAGATCCGGCGTGTACTCACACAAATTGGCCCTCCCTGGCCACTTACGGCCAAAACCATAATTATCTGGCCTATGTACTACTAACTGTCTACACCAGTTAGCCAAATTTATACTCCCTGCGTACCAAATTCAGTGTCACTGTAGCTCATTAATTCTGCGCGGACTTGTATGGCCTTTGGTGTTCTTTCTCTCTCGCCAACAGTGAGCTACCGTGTCCCAATCATCCAGTCCCGCCACTCACTGGGACCACCTCGAGACATGGCTGTGTGTCGTGATGACTGCGTTCCTGCTCCAAGCTGCTGGCGACCTACAGCACCTAAGCAGAGAGCAGCTGGACGACGACGTAAGCGGACAGACGGCCCACAATCTGATCCAGAACCCCAAAGGATGGGCAGAGATCATCGGGAGCCTCGCACACCACCTCGTCGCCCAGGCACGACCCAGCGAAACGAGCAATGTCCACCTGGAGCAAGAAGCAGCAGCGCGCTCAAGCTCTAGAACGAGGAGGCCTGAAGGAACCAGGCCCACGCTCAAAGCTGCCTAAATCAGCATACTCCTCGAGACCCAGAACCGGCGCGGGACAGAAGGTGAAATGGACCCAGAGCTCCGAGAGGCAGTGGAAAAACTACAAAGGGCCTCATGCAGAGACCAAGCACCGAGAGCAGTTGGAGAGAGAATCCAGAGAGGAACTCATCAGGAAACTCCAAGTGAAGCTCTCCTAACCAGAGCAAAAAGTGAACTGAACAGAAAGGAACGCTAAGGTCAAAGCCTGCAAAAACCACCTGCTGGCGACCCGAGCTGAAAGCCATACTTCAGCACAACCAGGGTACACATTCACAGATGAACTTAACACCGTTCACAGAGAACTGAACTGGTCATACCTTCTGCAAAATGACCAGAGAAGGTAAACGCTCACCACAGAGTTTTCCTTGACCAGTGAGCACAAGTCTCCCAGCCACCACTCCCTAATTCCAAAAGGGGGGTGGAAGCCCACTGCTCAATGTGTCGCCAGGCAGAATCCACAAGGCCTACGCCAAGCAGAGGACTGCTGCCAAAAAGGCTGTGGAAGAAACCAACCATTGACCCTGTCTCTGAACTGGCCCTAGAGGGCGCACACACAAACACACATCGAGATGGACCCTCAGCCTGAGGAAGCAAAGGCTGAGGACATTTGGGAGCCACCCGCTGATCAATCAGTTTGATCCACTTGTCATCCGATCACCACGACGACTGTCGCCCAACGATGTCCACACCTGGACATCCTTGCCCGAAAGGGGGGAATCTGTAGCGTATGATCTATTCTCAAACTGATTTCTACATTAACCCAAACTAAACATAGAGTAACCCCGAGAGGCCTCCTGCGGCCAGATGCCGCTTTGGAATGCAAAAAGTCTCTCTGGGACCCACACAGGACTTACCCCTGCAATAAAAGAAACCTTTGATGACTGAACTTCTGGGAAACTTCATGATTAGTTCGTCAGCAGGGATCCAACACACACACACACACACACACACGCACACACACTTACTTTACGACACACACACACACCCCCACGCTTACCTTACACACACAATGGAGAAACCCCTCTCTCTTCAATGTAACGTGTAATTATATGTAATTATTCCATGTCTAAATAGTGTGATGTTATTTTGTTTACATATATTGTGTGTTTAACTAACCTTAATGACTTTAAATAGTTTTAATCTAGCATATCATTTTAAATGTCTGTAACCAGGTTTTATTTGTAATATTCTTCACAAATCCATCGAATTTGGTATGTAGTTAATCGTCTCGAGATACCCGGATTGATTATGCATATCATATTGCAATGGGATACATCATTTCATGTTTTCACTTAATTTCATTTATAACACGGTATAAGCCAGCTCCTCCCTGGACATTTAAATTAGGGTCCGAGACCAGACAAAGAGAGTCATCCGGACATGCAAACCCAACTTCCTGATTGGCCCATAGCCCAAAGAGGCGTGTGCGCTGGTGTTGTTTTAAAACAACACCACGCTCACTTTCTTCTGCTCCTCTTCTCTTCTTCTTCTTCCTCTTGGGATTTGAGAGTTAGACTTCAGAGTTTGACTTCACTTCTCCCGGTTTCTCTCCCCCGGGGCCACGTGCCCCGGGAAGAGGAAGCCAGGATCTCTCTCTCTCTCCGGACACAAGATGCAACTACCTCCGGGCTCACGCCTTTCCAAACAACAACAAACCAGCGAACTCTACCCGACCTCGCACAAACTCTCAACCTTGAGGCCATGCAAGTATAGTTAATGACCTATATCTGCGTTAAGATTGGACCCCTGTGTTACAGGAGAATTAAGTTCGTGCTGGTTCTGAAAAAGGCTAATTAGTTGTGTTTTTGTCTGCTTCCCTTTCTTTCATCACTTTCTCTCTATCCCTTTTCTCTCCCTGTATATAGATGTGTATATATGTATGTTTTGCTTAGAATTAGTCGTGTGTATCCATAGTCACAAATAGCTATTAAAATCTATTATCCCACGCTTGATTTTCTCTGTTTTTGGTCACGTGATGAGTCCCTTAAATACTGCATAAGATCTTCGTTACCCGCTCTATCTTTAATAATACACTTCGTGAGTTAATTCTTCCTGGCCAGAAGGATAAACTCACTCTTTAGAGTTCATAAAGCTGATCTAGGCCACATACATAGTAATAATTAATTATAATCCGTTGTAATTAATTATCTATATGTATATGTGCACCTATATAAATTCCCTTTCATGGCTGATGTATATTTATAACTGGTCACAACACGCGTTGATTAGATATATAGATATATTTCACGCCACTCGAGCCAATTCCTCACATAAATTGGAGAATACATTTAAACGTGTTAAACATCTTTTTTTTTATTTGTTACATAAATTGTAACTGGTGGAGAATATTATTTTAAACGTTGCAGATTCATCCGAGTTACTACACATTCCTGTAGATAACGCGGGCACGCTTTAAAACTCGTCTCCTTTAAAAGGGTGCGTTGAATCCAAGCGTGCGATTCTGTTTCGTTTCATGTTTAAAGTTGATCCATTTCATTATTCTGGCTTAAAAGAATAATGCATAATAATGCCCCCTTTTTGTATAATTTACGCTACATTATAATGGTGGAGATTACGGGCAGTGTTTTAAACTTTATTTCGTGAACAATTCCGTTTCAATCAGCGTGTTTTATTAGATTTTTGGTGCTATTAGATGTGTGTATTTGCGCGCCCTCGCCAGGTGAACCGAGTCGGCGAGTGAACCGAGTCAGTGAGCCGAGTCAGTGAGTCGAGTTGCAACGCGACTCCCCTCCCCCACTCCGTGATAACTGAAAAGCTTAAAGCTCATTGTTTGTGTAGCACGCTAACAGCGCGTATTTGTTTGACAAATTTAGCCGCGGTTAGGTGCTTAGAGTTAAAACTGCAGTCATAACATTAAACTTGTGTCTGAAGACGATGAAATCGCAGAACAGCACATTTTTAATTGTGTAATCGCCTGGTAAGAACGAAGAAATCTTCTTCCAGTGCAGTAAGAGATTGATTTGAGCGATGTTCCTCTTATCTTTCTAAAGGCCTTATTATTATACCGCTAGATTCGATTCATTGCGTTGGACCAATGTACTCGACTAAGCGATGTCACTCCCTGCGGCGCACAACCTTGGCGTAGCTAACCAAAACGCGCACCGTGTGCATACCCAATCAAAATCACTGCTGGCAAATATTTGATTGATATGTATAAGGGAGTCCTCTGCACTCTGATCAAGTGTAAGATTTAGACAACGGCGAAGAAACCCCGTTGTGATTTGGTGTGCATGGCAGCGAAGAAATCCTGCCCACATTTCTTGTGCATAAATAGCGCAAAAGGATCCCTAGATCTAAAAAGGTTCTCCGTTCAAGCATGAAATCGCCATTAAAGCCATCTTCTAGGAAACGCGCGTCGATTTCACTTCCTGTCTGAGTTTAGGGGGGGTAGGGCGCAGTACCTCTGACTGACCACCAGAGGGCCGCCCTCTTGAGCGTCTAACGTGTGGTAACCTAACCCCCTCCTTACTCACGGTGGCGTAAGCCCACTGCCGCCACCTTGTGGTCCTTCTTAGTTAGGTCCACTCTATTTCCTTCAATTTTAATTTCATTTGACTTCTCTTTATTTCAATTTCCCCCTTGCTACTTTAATTTTATTTCTAGTCTTTTGGACTACTATTGGGGTTTTTTCCCTTTTTATATTCTAACTTCTTGCATTTCTTATTTCATTTTTATCACCATTCAGTAACTCTTTTATTTCAGCCTTTCTTACGATGCACGCTCGCTTAGTTTGAACTAAAGCCAAGCTTAAGTAAGATTTAAATCAGGCTTCTGTGTTGTCCATTAGTGCCTCCCTCTTAGTAGGACTTCTCCTCGGGACATTCACAGATAGATAAGGCTTCCTCCTCTTTTCTCTCTTTAATTCGTACCTCCAATTTTCATGAACAGTTCAGTACTTCCTTATTTCTATATTTCTACCGTTCTCATTGAGTGAGTCTGATTACTATAGGTATCAGCTTTATCTCTTACCCTACACCTGCTTTAATTTAGATTTAATTTAAACAAGGTTTAAATCGAAATTTTAAATTAATATCAAGTTACATTTGTTCAGCCATTTGTATACTTGCAGGTAATGCTCCCCTTAGTGCTCTGCGGAGAAGCGACAGTTGTCCCCAGGTTGAATTCGGTGAATGGAGTTGCCTGGACTGGCGGACCCAGCGCTGGCTGTGAGTGTGCACGTCGGACGCCTTGGCCCTCGTACCATTGGTAGGCGGCACGCAGGCGACATCAGCACTTGAGCATTCCAGGTGAAAAGGCAGACGAGGCCAACTGACCACCAGAGCAGTTGGGTTACGTACCCACAGTAAGGCTCCGTACCAACGGACCCGCCCGTCTGGCGCAGCTTGCCACAGAGGCAGCTGACCCCAAAAAAGGGTTTTAGGAGGAAACCCGATTCTGGCTCTGCAGCCCGGCAGTTGGCATGCCTCACCTGACCGCTGCCCAATTGTGCTAAAGGTCATAGCTGGTTGAGTGGTCGCACCATGGTACGGGAAAGCGAGGGGCCCTGAGTCACACTGCAGCTGAGTGCTTGGGGACCGTCAGGTAGGTTGGCTTCACCACTGATTCTCATCTGAGAAACCTCAATTCACCCCAGGCATAGCTAAAGGGCATACGGCCCATCCACTTAGTATAAGCCATGACATCTCTGATTATTTAAGTGTTGGCCCAGCTCTCTCTCTCTTAAGCCACACCATCTCCATAGGGCTTATGACTCAACAGCGCCCCCACTCCGGCAGGCCTGTCATAAACCCTATGCGTGGTAGCTAACTTAAGTCTTCTATTTTCCTCTAGCTACACCTGTTTTCATTTACATCTCGCATTACATTTCACTCCTCTAATTGTTCCAGTTTTGTTTTCTTTTGTGTTAGCTGCTGTTCTGTTGTGACTTATCTCCCAAAGTTCACATACAGACAGAGCCTATGAGAACCAGCAAGAAAAAGAGCTAAATGCTAGACTGACGACCCAGGCAGCCAGTGTCTTTAAGATGACCCACTAGGCTACTGCCTGCCCAAATTTCTATTTAGATCCAGCGTGTACCCACACAAATTGGCCCTCCCTGGCCACTTACGGCCAAAACCATAATTATCTGGCCTACGTACTACTAACTGTCTACACCAGTTAGCCAAATTTATACTCCCTGCGTACCAAATTCAGTGTCACTGTAGCTCATTAATTCTGCGCGGACTTGTATGGCCTTTGGTGTTCTTTCTCTCTCGCCAACAGTGAGCTACCGTGTCCCAATCATCCAGTCCCGCCACTCACTGGGACCACCTCGAGACATGGCTGTGTGTCATGATGACTGCGTTCCTGCTCCAAGCTGCTGGCGACCTACAGCACCTAAGCAGAGAGCAGCTGGACGACGACGTAAGCGGACAGACGGCCCACAATCTGATCCAGAACCCCAAAGGATGGGCAGAGATCATCGGGAGCCTCGCACACCACCTCGTCGCCCAGGCACGACCCAGCGAAACGAGCAATGTCCACCTGGAGCAAGAAGCAGCAGCACGCTCAAGCTCCAGAACGAGGAGGCCTGAAGGAACCAGGCCCACGCTCAAAGCTGCCTAAATCAGCATACTCCTCGAGACCCAGAACCGGCGCGGGACAGAAGGTGAAATGGACCCAGAGCTCCGAGAGGCAGTGGAAAAACTACAAAGGGCCTCATGCAGAGACCAAGCACCGAGAGCAGTTGGAGAGAGAATCCAGAGAGGAACTCATCAGGAAACTCCAAGTGAAGCTCTCCTAACCAGAGCAAAAAGTGAACTGAACAGAAAGGAACGCTAAGGTCAAAGCCTGCAAAAACCACCTGCTGGCGACCCGAGCTGAAAGCCATACTTCAGCACAACCAGGGTACACATTCACAGATGAACTTAACACCGTTCACAGAGAACTGAACTGGTCATACCTTCTGCAAAATGACCAGAGAAGGTAAACGCTCACCACAGAGTTTTCCTTGACCAGTGAGCACAAGTCTCCCAGCCACCACTTCCTAATTCCAAAAGGGGGGTGGAAGCCCACTGCAGAATCCACAAGGCCTACGCCAAGCAGAGGACTGCTGCCAAAAAGGCTGTGGAAGAAACCAACCATTGACCCTGTCTCTGAACTGGCCCTAGAGGGCGTACACAAACACACATCGAGATGGACCCTCAGCCTGAGGAAGCAAAGGCTGAGGACATTTGGGAGCCACCCGCTGATCAATCAGTTTGATCCACTTGTCATCCGATCACCACGACGACTGTCGCCCAACGATGTCCACACCTGGACATCCTTGCCCGAAAGGGGGGAATCTGTAGCGTATGATCTATTCTCAAACTGATTTCTACATTAACCCAAACTAAACATAGAGTAACCCCGAGAGGCCTCCTGCGGCCAGATGCCCCTTTGGAATGCAAAAAGTCTCTCTGGGACCCACACAGGACTTACCCCTGCAATAAAAGAAACCTTTGATGACTGAACTTCTGGGAAACTTCATGATTAGTTCGTCAGCAGGGATCCAACACACACACACACACACACACACCCCCACGCTTACCTTACACACACAATGGAGAAACCCCTCTCTCTTCAATGTAACGTGTAATTATATGTAATTATTCCATGTCTAAATAGTGTGATGTTATTTTGTTTACATATATTGTGTGTTTAACTAACCTTAATGACTTTAAATAGCTTTAATCTAGCATATCATTTTAAATGTCTGTAACCAGGTTTTATTTGTAATATTCTTCACAAATCCATCGAATTTGGTATGTAGTTAATCGTCTCGAGATACCCTGATTGATTATGCATATCATATTGCAATGGGATACATCATTTCATGTTTTCACTTAATTTCATTTATAACACGGTATAAACCAGCTCCTCCCTGGACATTTAAATTAGGGTCCGAGACCAGACAAAGAGAGTCATCCGGACATGCAAACCCAACTTCCTGATTGGCCCATAGCCCAAAGAGGCGTGTGCGCTGGTGTTGTTTTAAAACAACACCACGCTCACTTCACTCTCTTCTCTTTGGATTTGAGAGTTAGACTTCAGAGTTTGACTTCACTTCTTCCGGTTTCTCTCCCCCGGGGCCACGTGCCCCGGGAAGAGGAAGCCAGGATCTCTCTCTCTCCGGACACAAGATGCAACTACCTCCGGGCTCACGCCTTTCCAAACAACAACAAACCAGCGAACTCTACCCGACCTCGCACAAACTCTCAACCTTGAGGCCATGCAAGTATAGTTAATGACCTATATCTGCGTTAAGATTGGACCCCTGTGTTACAGGAGAATTAAGTTCGTGCTGGTTCTGAAAAAGGCTAATTAGTTGTGTTTTTGTCTGCTTCCCTTTCTTTCATCACTTTCTCTCTATCCCTTTTCTCTCCCTGTATATAGATGTGTATATATGTATGTTTTGCTTAGAATTAGTCGTGTGTATCCATAGTCACAAATAGCTATTAAAATCTATTATCCCACGCTTGATTTTCTCTGTTTTTGGTCACGTGATGAGTCCCTTAAATACTGCATAAGATCTTCGTTACCCGCTCTATCTTTAATAATACACTTCGTGAGTTAATTCTTCCTGGCCAGAAGGATAAACTCACTCTTTAGAGTTCATAAAGCTGATCTAGGCCACATACATAGTAATAATTAATTATAATCCGTTGTAGTTAATTACCTATATGTATATGTGCACCTATATAAATTCCCTTTCATGGCTGATGTATATTTATAACTGGTCACAACACGCGTTGATTAGATATATAGATATATTCCACGCCACTCGAGCCAATTCCTCACATAAATTGGAGAATACATTTAAACGTGTTAAACATCTTTTTTTTTATTTGTTACATAAATTGTAACTGGTGGAGAATATTATTTTAAACGTTGCAGATTCATCCGAGTTCCTACACATTCCTGTAGATAACGCGGGCACGCTTTAAAACTCGTCTCCTTTAAAAGGGTGCGTTGAATCCAAGCGTGCGCTTCTGTTTCATTTCATGTTTAAAGTTGATCCAATTCATTATTCTGGCTTAAAAGAATAATGCATAATAATGCCCCTTTTGGTATAATTTACGCTACAGTACCATTCTTTATTCATGGCTGTGTTCTTAGGCAAAATTGTGAGTGAGCCCACTCCCTTGGCTGAGAAGCAACCCCACACATGAGTGGTCTCAGGATGCTTTACTGTTGGCATGACACAGGACTGATGGTAGCGCTCACCTTTTCTTCTCCGGACAAGCTTTTTTCCAGATGCCCCAAACAATCGGAAAGGGGATTCATCAGAGAAAATGACATTACCCCAGTCCTCAGCAGTCCAATCCCTGTACTTTTTGCAGAATAGCAGTCTGTCCCTGATGTTTTTCCTGGAGAGAAGTGGCTTCTTTGCTGCCCTTCTTGACACCAGGCCATCCTCCAAAAGTCTTCGCCTTACTGTGCGTGCAGACGCACTCACACCTGCCTGCTGCCATTCCTGAGCAAGCTCTGCACTGGTGGAGCCCGCTGGGCTTGCTGGACTTTCTTGGGCACCCTGAAGCCTTCTTCACAACAGTTGAACCTCTCTCCTTGAAGGTCTTGATGATCCGATAAATGGTTGATTTAGGTGCAATCTTACTAGCAGCAATATCCTTGCCTGTGAATCCCTTTTAGTGCAAAGCAATGACGGCTGCACGTGTTTCCTTGCAGGTAACCATAGTTAACAGAGGAAGAACAATAATTTCAAGCACCACCCTCCTTTTAAAGCTTCCAGTCTGTTATTCTAACTCAATCAGCATGACAGAGTGATCTCCAGCCTTGTCCTCATTAACACTCTCACCTGTGTTAACGAGAGAATCACTGACATGATGTCAGCTGGTACTTTTGTGGAAGGGCTGAAATGCAGTGGACATGTTTTTTTGGGATTAAGTTCATTTTCATGGCAAAGAGGGACTTTGAAATTAATTGTAATTCATCTGATCACTCTTCATAACATTCTGGAGTATATGCAAATTGCCATCATAAAAACTGAGGCAGCAGACTTTGTAAAAATTAATATTTGTGTCATTCTCAAAACTTTTGGCCACGGCTGTACATAAATAAATAAATTAGAATTAGAGTAGTCTTGAAACAAAACCCATTCATGGAGTCAAGATTACATTTACAGTTTGTGCTCTTTTATTAACAGTATTGTTTTATATTTGTATCTGTATTATGTTTTTACTTTTGATTTCTGTTTTGACTTCAGTTTGTCATCTGTTGTATTTTTCTCTGTTGTATTTGAGGTTACAACGACCCTGAATGTTATGAGAGATCTTCCTTTTGTCACATCCACGAGGTTTTAGTTTCTGGTTTCTTTGAAGAAACCAGTTTGAGCCATTATTTCCTGTGTACTGCTAAAACTGTTAAATCTGTCAACAAAAACAGAATAAAAACTTGTGTTTCCCTCTTATCTTGTCATATATGACCTCTCATTATATGTGTGTAGAAACGTTACAAAAAAAATGTCTTCTTTTTCCCCCTCTGCTGGCATATGCTAACATAAGATAAGATTATTTATTGGTCCCCTGTAGGGGAAGTTCAAATTGACACAGCAGAACGAGTAGGTAACATCAAAGAAAGAAAACCATTTCCATAAACACCTATACAATAGAAATAATAGAGATAATAGAAACAATAAGACAGGTCTGTGTGTATGTACATATGCTAGAGTTCTATTTGTATATGTACCTGTGCAATATCCTCAGAATTTATATACATGTGCAAGGTCTGTGGAATGATGATGAACTGTTGAGTGTGTTTCTGTGAGACTCAGTCAGTGGAGTAGGAGGTACTGGGTATTGTTGCGTTGTGAAATCTGATGGCTGATGACACCAAAGAGCCCCCCCACGTGGCTCCATGAATCTAGTTGGTGTGTGTGTGTGTATATATATATATATATATATATATATATATATATATATATATATATATATATATATGAATAAAAAATATATATACCATACTGGGCAAAAGTTTTAGGCACATGCAAAGAAATGCTGTGGAGGAAAGATGCCTTCAAAATAAAGAAATTAAATGTTTCTACATTTTAGAAAAATAGCATAAAGAGCAGTAAACAGTAGTAAATGAAACAAAGTCAATATCTGGTATGACTATATATATATATATATTAGTACTGTGCAAAAGTTTTAAGCATCCTATTTTTTTTTTTTTTTTTTTTAGTACAAACATTGTTACAGTTTTTTTTATTTTAGATTAGGCTCAAGGACAAAAGAAGAAGAAACTTATCTGTTTGCACATGAATATTTTATTACACTGAATAACAACCTGAGAGACCTGATACAAGGTCCAGAATCCTGAAGCTCTTGCAGTTGAACAACAATACTATAAGTTGGTAAATATGATTTTATAAATGGTAGAATGAAACATCACAAACATCACAAACATATTTAGCTATTTACCAAACAGTAAATGATTTATAACATTATGTTCACATATTACTATGTCTGACAGAAGAATAGATAACGTGTGGATCCACCTTTTCATCGTGTCTCTTGATCCTCTTGGTTTTCGTCTTATAGAAATGAAGAGCAGCGTAATTCACAGAGTCCGACTCGGGGACCTGCAGGAACACCGAGGACACGTCACAGATAATATTACATCTGAGAAGATCCAAAAGCTGCTCAGATGATATGAAAGAGGTTGGGATGGTTATAAAGCATATATATATATATATACTTTTTTTTTAATGTAGAAGATTTATATAGCTTGTTTTATTCTGATTAGTAAAAAATGATTAATATCTTATTGTTTACTGTTTGACCATTTTGTCATAATAAAAGATCGTCTATGAAACACACTTAATTTCCCAGTGTTTTAATATAAATTCGGAGGTCAGTGAATCTGCTGTGTTTGGTTTTAACTTTTGTAGTCTCAGATTTACCTCATTATCTTCTGCTTCAGCACCTAAAGCAACACAGAGAGAACATTATTATTATTATTATTATTATTATTATTATTATTATAGGAGTAATGATTTACCTCTGTGAGTTTTCAGTATGATGAAGATCAGGACACCGAGAAGAATCACAATCACTGAACCAAACACCACAGTCAGCATGAAGAACACAGCAGAAGAGTCTGAACCTTGGAGAAAAATATTAAAACACATTTTCACCATTAAATTTAGATTTAGAAATGTAAAGAAGCCTTTGGGAGAACAAAACTAACAAACCTTTTGCTCTGTCCGGGTTCTTAGAAAATGTTATATTTACACCTGAAAAAGGAAACATTATTTTCACAATGTCAGTCATCTCAATCAACTTTACTGAAACTATTCACTTTGTATAAATTTACCTTTCACTTGTAAAGAGGTCGAGTTACTAAACTTCATTTGATCTAGTTTCACGTAGCTGCAGTAATACAGTCCTGTATCAGAGACGTTTACTGCAGTGATTGTGAGAGACGTGTTCCTGCCATGAACAGACATCACCATTCTCTCACTTTCAGTAAAGAACATACAATTCACTGATGGAGCAGACACCAAAAACCGTTTACACCCAAGAAGAAGTGGAACTGAATCACTCGTGTGTTTAAACCAGAATATTTGATCTGGTTGTTTCAGACCATGTTGGCACCAAACAGTGACATTACCTCCATCTTCTGCCTCCAAAGTTAAAGAGCACAGAGTCTCTGAGATCAAACCTGCAACCCATAAAACACACACCTCATTAACAACACATCACATAGAACTTTAATACAGACAGATAACACAGGAGCTTTTATAAGAGTTTGTACATGTATCTGATTATTTGTATCTGAGCTTAATATTTAACTAAATTAAACTAAAACATTTTGTAAAATTTCAGTACCAACATCTCATACCTTTAGAGAAACGTGGGAATTTGTTACTAATTTAATTACATTTCTTGATTAGACAACTTCTGTAAGCGTTACAAAGTCCAGAGTTATAATAAATAGTTTGTCTGTAAGGTTTTATTGTGAGATCTGTAACGTGGTGAATATTCAGACTAAATATAAAGCATTTAATAAAGCAGTAAATGAGATTATTAACACTTACCCATGGCACAGAGAAACACAGTTTCAAACAGAACCATCGTGTATCAGACGGGAGACAAAGAGTAAACGATCTGTTGGGCAAATCAAATGCTGATTTATCTGTGTGTGTGGGGGGGGGGGGGGGGGGGATGGGGGGGGGTTTCAGGGGTGTATTTAGGCAGCCTACATCGCTTTGTTAAAATAAAAAGACCCACAAGAAAAACAAATCAGAAAAAAATTTTCCTTATTATATCTCTAGGAGAAAAGAAAGGATCACCTGGAAATAATGTGATATTAAAGAGATGTACAGTTTACTTTTAATATATATTTTGTGTTTTATTACATTTGAGTAAAGTACAGTTTATTTTAGAAGTTTAAGTACTTGAAAAAGAAATTTCTAAGTATTACATTTTTAATATGATACCATTTGTGAGTAAACTTAAAGAGAAGTGCACTAGGTGCCAAATGTTGTATATTCCAACTATTATTTTAGTTTTAAATGAAGTAATCCAATATAAAAAATATTTCAGATTGCTAAATACTCTCATGGGTCACGGTGCTACAGGGGGGGGAGAGTTCTCACTGTGTCTGTGTGTTTTTATTCCGAATATTGTATTGTTAATTATATTAGACTCATTACGCACATTAATCAACATTCAGACATCATTTTAAGCAAATTATAATGATTGTAAACATTCAGGCTTTTTTTTTTTCTTGCAAAGTGAAACGTGGAAACAAAGGTGTGTGAAAGCATCTGTTGGTCAGAAGCAGATGCAACGTGTCTGCATTGAAACAGATGCACGCAAACGTACTGTGTGTCTGGTCTGTGGTTGGAAAACATTCAAACCATGAGATTGACAGTTGCTGCATTCGTTTGCACAAAGACCTGTGGTTTGAGAGGTGGCTGATCTTACTGTCCTATGAATGTTGAAAAAAAAAAAAAAGAAGAAGAACTTTGCTGGCTTTGAAATGTTTTTATGTTTGCCCTCAAAAAATGAATGCATACTCATACAGTCCCCTCTGAAAGTATTGGAACGGCAAGGCCAATTTAGTTGCTATACACTAAAGACATTTTGGTTTGAGATCAAAAGATGAATATGAGATGATCGACCAGATATTTACATCTAGATGTGTCAAACACCTCATTTTTAGGTGAGCAAAAGTAAATAACACTTAGTATTTTGTTGCATAACTCATTGACATCACCAAACTGTTGGTTTCTTCATTTGTGATGCTTTTCCAGCCTTTTACCCGAGCCTCTTTCAGTCGTTGTTTGTTTCGGGGGGGGTTTCTCTCTTCAGTCTCCTCTTCAGGAGGTGAAATGCTGTTCAACTGGGTTAAGGTTTGGTGCTTGACTTGGCCAGTCTAAAACCTCCCACTTTTTCTCCCTGATGAAGTCCTTTGTTGAGTTGGCAGTGTGTTTTGGATCATTATCTTACTGTATGATGAAGTTCCTCCCAATTAATCTGGAAGCATTTCTCTGTAAATCGGCAGACAAAACGTTCCTGTAAACTTCTGAATTCATTCTGCTGCTACCATCATAAGTTCCATCATCAATAAAGAGTAGTGAGCCTGTTCCAGAAGCAGCCATGACACTACCTCCACCATGCTTGACCAATGAGCTTGTATGTTTTGGATCATGAACAGATCCTTTCTTTTTCCACACTTTGGCATTTCCATCACTTTGGAAGAGGTTCATTTGTTTCCAATCTGGCTTTCTGATTCTTACTGCTGAAGAGTGGGATACATCTTGTGGTATGGCCTCTAAACTTTCTGCTTAAATTAAAGTCTTCTTCAAACAGTGGATTGTGATGCCTTCACCCCTGGCCTCTGGAAGTTGTTGGTGATGTAACTGACGGTTGTTTTTTTTAAGCTTTTGAATTTGATGATTTGATGATTATTAACTATAATTTATATTATATATAAATCTTCTGCACAAAGGCAAGAACTGTCCTTTTTCAGCGGTTATTAAGCATTGCATATGCATTTTACTGTCTCTGGATTAATGTTCTTTCCAGTTCCTCTTAAGGTTTCTTCCCCATGTTGTCTCAGGGAGTTTTTCCTCACCTCTGTCACTCCTGACTTCATTCAATAGTCATTTTAATCTGGATTTCTGTAAAACTGCTTTAGTAATGTTACATAACAACATAGTAATGTTCAATATAGCACAAATATTTATGACTAAAATATAAATTTATGATTGACAGATATCAAATACAACCATCAAACACAAAACCAATAAAAAAAATAAAAAATAAAAATTTTCTGTTAAAAATATCTTATTAGCACTAAAATCTTGGTCTCTAATGATCACCCCTTGCATTCATAAAAACATGTGTTTTAATACACACGTTGTTCTCCTTTGTAGAATATCTAATTGTGTTGAGGAATGGAGAAGGAGGCGGATGCAAGTGCAGAGTGAATTTTAATAAAGTGCTAAACAAGAACACATAAAGTAGGATCTTAAACATGAACGAGACTAGCGTGGGGACATTATGACTTGATGTGAACACGATAACAAACGACAAAGAGTCCAAGTGACTACACAGTATTTAGTGACATCACTTAAATGCTAGTGCTCATTATACAACACCGTGATTCAGAATGTTGAGAATTAAAGTTGACAAATGAGAGCTAGTAAAAAGCTTAATTGAATATATATACAGTATATATACATATATTTTTTGCCGATTCTCATCAGTGATAGATAGAGTCTGATTAATATTTATTGGTTCCATATCTCTGGTGTCCTTCCTTCCCATCTCTCGTTCCTCTTTCCTCCTTTCTCCTAAAAAATTAGAGGAGTTCAGTAAACACGTTTTAGTCGATATGTAATATAAAAAACATACTTTCAGCAAACGTCATATCTTACTCTCTCATTTCTTCATGAACAGATCTGGACTTTAAAGGTTCTCTAAATCTAATGCTGAGGCTGTGAAAGAAATAAGGTGTTAACATGTGGATGAAACTTTAACAATGAAATAACCCTGTGATTGTAAAAGACTCACTTACAGGCACTGGGGCTGCCTAAAGCTTTCTGACTTCTGAAATACAGAAAATGGGCATTCAGCTATTATATTCATTCATTCATTCATTCATTCATTCATCCAGGTTTCCTTTCCTGGTGGGAGTCACAGTGGAAAGAGGCTGAGAACATCACCAATTCTAAATTTAATTCAGACTTCTCTATCCCCAGCCAGAGATTGTACATGGTCTCTTCTCTGCCTCCTGAGGCTTAGTCCAGACCCTTGTCCATGGACACCACCCCTGATAATTACTGGGTACTGTACTTGGTCTATTATTATTTTGGAATATTCAATCAAAGTTTCAAATCAAAGTAAAAAAAAAAATGTATATGAGCTCAGCAAAAGAGTGATAATCTAACTGTGGAAATTTTTTTTTTTTTACAATATACTCATTAAGAATCCACAAGTTTCCAAATTTGTTGTCTCGAACTTTCTTTCTTCCGGCCTTACCATTCTTCTTTTTCCTCCAAATAACAAGTGCAGACGATGAGGATGATGAAAACACCAACAACCGAACCGATGATGAAGCCACTCCACTCCACCTCACTCCCCCTGTACACTTCAGTGTTCACATCACCTGTTAAATCAGCACAGAGTCTTTATTATCTGCTGCATCACTAAATCAACCTTCACACTGCAAATCTGTAGTCTTATAGGAAAGTCATGTCTGACCTTTTGTGATTGGTTGCTCGCTCACACGCAGCACTGACTCCTCCTCCAAGCTGCTGTGCTGAATCACGCAGGTGTAGGTGTGTTTCTGCAGCTCCTCAGCTGGGACTTTCAGAATGCTTCTCTTCTGGAAGGTTCCATCCTGGTTGGGTAACGTCTCTCTGAGCTCCACGTCCTCATACACGTCCTCTCCGTCCTTCCTCCAGGTGATATTCAGTGCTTTGGGGAAGAGACCTGTAGCGTGACACACCACCTCTGGAGAAGACGAGTCTTTCTGGGACACTGACGCCTCGGGACGAACTGCAGAGACACAAATATTAAACCACTCTGTCAGATTTATTCATTTACAGACAGACTTTTAAATGCAACTAAACTTTATATAGAAGAGTGTCACAATAATTTTTCCTCTAGGCAGTGAGATCGTGTTATTTGTCAAGTGATCAATAAGACAGTTTAGTTTTGTACTGGGATGTGTATTTACATATTTATACATACATACCGTATATAAAATAGCTAAATGTACAGCGGAAGAGTAAAACTATTTTACACGTAGATATTTAAAGATCAAGGCCACAGGGCAGGAGAAGTGTGTGTGTGTGTGTGTGTGTGTGTGTGTGTGTGTGTAGCAGCTGCAGTTACAGTAACAGAACAGATCACACACTTTACCTTTCCTCTCCAGAGTCTCTCCGCCGTGAGACACAAACTTCCTTAACTGATTGATACAGCTCCTGTAGGATCCCGCTTGTTTATAAGGATCTCAGCTTTATCATTAGCTGTAGTCCAGGTTCCAGTTCTCAGATCCAGACCGATGAAATCTTCTCCATCATAACCGTACCGATCGTATCCTCTAACGGTGCCGTCATCATGGAGCTCACAGCCGTACGTCCTCTGTAGGGTATGAACTCCTAAAGAGACACACACACACACTAGTGTGTAACACTGCTGTGTGACTCTCACTGTGCTGACACAGTTATTTCGACATGAATAAATCACACTGCTATGCTGTTATAGGAAAATAATCAACTATGGCTTTGTGTGATGAAGCGGAGTTACAGGTACCACCCTAAAGTTGATTATTTTCCTATAACAGCATGACCCCCAAGTGTTTTATTACTCTTACACCACTGCAATTTGCAATTTGAAGTTAGAAGCTATAGATATGAAGCTACTACTATTTCTCATTGAAATAAATAAATAAATATATCATTTGGACATACCACGAACACAAGAGAGTGACTCGTGACTTGCTAGTGTGGACGCAGGGTTAAAGATGCAGCTTTATCACAAACTGCTCTGTGTTCATCTTTACCGTTAGTGTGATCAACGTCTTTCATTACTGTAAGCAAGAGCTGTTTCAGCTTC
Source organism: Cranoglanis bouderius (assembly GCA_023630585.1). NCBI lineage: Eukaryota > Metazoa > Chordata > Actinopteri > Siluriformes > Cranoglanididae > Cranoglanis > Cranoglanis bouderius. The sequence goes on from CM042565.1 coordinate 1,714,427, forward strand.
TCCTGATGACTCTGCATCTCCTGTGTCTGTCTGTTCCAGTAATCTGGATCATCAGCATCGATCTTCTGTATCCACTCTGTCTTTGAGATCATCCTCCTGATGTTGCTGTCGTGGTACACAATCTGCTCTCCATCCACCAGACCAACAGCAGTGAACTCTGGGAAATTCATTCCTGGTGTGAGCGCAGTGTAGACGTACCGAAGAGACCGTGTGACTGTAAAATGTAAAAAGTTTAGCAAGATGAAAAAAAAAATGAAAATGGAGATTACAGTTTGGAGTTAAATTAAAATTATGCATTTTAATTAGTCAAAAGCACCTTATTTATTAAATTAACGTTAAATTAGATCAATTAATCAATGTAGTTCATCCAAATGCACCAGTACAAGAGTTTCTCAATGGTCTCAATGTGTTCATTTAATTTACGTGCAGGTTATTTAAGTATTAAAGAGTGAAAAATCACTCACCTGCTGACGTCTGAGGAAAAATAATCACGAGGAACAGCAGAACGTCCATTTCCTGAAGATTTTAAGCAGATATCTCTCGTGATACATATCCGCTCTCCTCGAAGTGTTTCTATCATATCCTAAAGACGCAATTCTAATGGAGTGTTTGGTCATTTGGGAAACATTTCCATTGGGTTAGGTTTTTTTTTTTTTTTTTTTTTTTAAATTTGTAGCATCCTAGACTTCATGACTTCAATAAATCACACTTCACTAATGTCTTCACATTCCACTGTAAAACTATCTGTTTTTAATAAGCAATGAAACCGAGGTACAGCGATAACATCATGAAGCAACATTACTGAGCCTGTTTCACTCAGAAATACACCACAGTATGAAAGACCTGCAATTTTCACTTTATATCGTGTGTAAGAGCTTGTGCTTACCTCGGTTAGGTTTTCGTCAAAACCTCAACAGGACAGGAACAGGAACCTCCTGCGTGGCGTTAACTCAGGTGTGTTTAAACCAGCAACTGAAACAGAAACCCGGTAACAGTAACACAGTGCACACAAACCAGTTCAGTCAGGAAGATAAGATTCTGATCAATGAAACACAGATGTCCTTACACGACGCTACAGTCTCCTCCGAAACTACTGGAACAGCCAGGACAATTCTTTTCTCTTTTTTTGTTGCTTTGTTTCAGACCACCCAATTTGTAGGCAAGCAAAAATAATGGAACATGTTAATAAGTCTGTAGTTATTAGCCAAAAGGCCCTAGCTGTCTACCAAATTTCTAAAAACCAAATGAACTAAGTTACTAAGGCTTTCGGATGCAAGTCCAGTCTCAAGATATTTTCTGTTTTGACTTGTAAAAATTATGTTTATGTCTTTATTTTTGCATGCACAGAGTTTGAGAAGGAGTCATTAGAGTAATCCAATCTTCTAAAAAAAAAAAAAAAAACAGTCTAATCATTGGCACAGTGCACAAATAAAGCCAACAAATTGAAGTAAAAGCCTGGCATCAAAAGGGATCTGATGGTTTTTGGTCTTGACTTGGTCTCAACCGCCTTAAGACTTGGTCTTTACTCGATCTTGGCTATTCCTGGTCTTGTACTTGTCTTTCACTTGACATTCGTGGTCTTGACTACAGCCCTATTAGTGATTAAAGACTACTAAGTAACTCATTTTAGTCAGAATTAAATCTTTGGTGTAGATCATTCTGGCAGCCACAGTATCTAATTGATATGGTTTTTATTTTTATTTCTGATTTGTAGTATCAGATTTACCTCTTTATCTTTTAGCTTCAGCACCTAAATTGATGCACTTTCTGCTTTTTATTAACTGTTACTGCATTTGATTTGTATTGTCTTGTATTATATATTAATTCAGTACCTGTGCGTGTTCTCTGTTTCAGGACACAGAGAGGAATCACGATCACATTAATCACCCCAGAGATCACCATTAATCCATTAATACTGCTTTTTTTTCTCTACAAACGTGAGAAGAGAAGCGTCACAACCCTTCACAACAGAGAACTGGTGAATCTTCTGGTCTGTCTGGGTTTGTTGTTAATGTTTCATTTCCCTCAGAAACAGTGTTTACTTTCACATGTAAGTAGCTGGAGTTACTGAATATCATTTGGTCCAGCTCGATGAAGCTGCAGTAATACAGTCCAGTATCAGAGACATTAACTGCAGGGATTGTGAGAGACGTGTTCTTTCTGTGTACAGACATCACCATGCGCTCAGGTCCAGGGGAGAAATAGCACTTCTGCACTTGGCCAGATAACGTAAACTGTTTGCACCCAACAAGAAGTGGCACTGAGGTACTTATGTGTTTAAACCAGAAGATGTAACTGGTACGATACAGGTCATGGTGGCACCAAATAGTGACTTTATCTCCAGGTTCTGCCTCCAACGTTGAAGAACCGAGAGTCTCTGAGAGCAGAGCTGCAAGCCATAAAATAACCGTCTCATTTATAACACATCACATGTCACTTCAGAGTCTCAGTATATTAGTTATGAAACTATCAACTCTTAGAAAACTCATATTGCTAAACCAAACCTAAGAGGAGACTATATATTTATTTATTGTTTTTAAATTTAGCTTAAATATAGTTCATTTATTGAGTAGAAATGTCAAAAGTAACTTATACAGTTAAGTTTTATTACAAAAGCATTAATGTGGTCCGTATCCAGACAAACCACGTGACCATTTTCTACAATCATTAATCCATTCATTAAATTAGTAAATAAGATTATTAATACTTACTTATGGTACAGAGAAGTAACAGCATAATCACAAACTGATCTGTTGCTGTACTGTGATTTGTTTTAGATTGTTTTAGCTCATATACTGCACCCTGCACCACAGATTACACAGTCAAATGGTCCTTGGCTTTCGCCATATTGGACTAATTTTGAAATTACATTTAAAAAAAAAAAAAAAAAAAAAAAACCTTTTCAAAATTAATCCTGTAATCAAACTGAAATATCTGTGCTTCTACTGACCTCTAGTGGTGCAGTGGGTACTACTGATGACAAATAAACACCATGCATGAAATAAGCTCCTCAGGTGGGACTTTCAGAATGCTGCTCTTCTGGAAGCTTCCATCCTGGTTGGGTAACGTCTCTCTGAGATCCACGTCCTCATGCACGTCCTCTCCGTCCTACATCCAGGTGCTCATCACTGCTTTGGGGAAGAAACCTGTAGCATGAAATGAGGGTTTCTGGAACATTAACACCTCAGGACGACTCACAGGATAAAACAGATCAATTACAACACTCTATAAGATTTATTTATTTGTTTTATAAATCAGAATTAGAATTTTGCCAAGTGCTGTATGTTACACATGCTGGGGCAAAAGTAAATGTAGAACTGATACTGAGATCACGTGCTTTAAAAGAACACTGATATAAAATAAAACTCGGAGCACAGAGTGAAGCACTTTATTATTCATTCAGATTGTTACACTGAGAGAACAGAGGGATTGTGGGAGAGATTTGGGTCGTACAAACGTGAAAACGTGTTGAATGGGTTGTTTTTGCTTTAAATTCAGTTAAATAATAAATAATGAAGTTAGTGCAGTGTCGTTCAGATCATTTCTGTTTTCCTGACTTGCGAGGCTGGAAAACATTCATATCCAGGACAGGGTGGACCTGCTGTTACAATGTCCAGTACTTATAACAGGTTTGTATTCTGAAATCTTCTCACCAGATATCCTTGTACTCCAAATAAGCGCTCAATCAACACAGGCAAGGAGAGAATCACAGCGAAAGCCAAGACTGCAACAACGATCCAACCAATAGCAGTCAGCACATCTGTACCTCCACCTGTTAAATCAGCACAGAGTCTTTATTATCTGCTGCAGCAATAAATCAGCCTTCACTGTAAATCTGTAGTTTTATAGGAAAGTGTTTCTCCGACCTGTCAGGCTGCGGCGCTCGCTCACAGGCAGCACTAACTCCTTCTCCAAGCTGCTGTGCTGAACCACGCAGGTGTAGGTGTGTTTCTGCAGCTCCTCAGGTGGGACTTTCAGAATGCTTCTCTTCTGGAAAGTTCCATCCTGGTTGGGTAACGTCTCTCCGAGATCCACGTCCTCATACATGTCCTCTCTGTCCTTCTGCCAGGTGATCATCAGTGCTTTGGGGAAGAAACCTGTAGCACAACACACGACCTCTGGGGAAAGTAAAGAGTCCCTCTGGAACACAAACTTCATGGGACGAACTGCAGAGACACACAGAAACATAAATATCAGAACTTTATTCATTTACAGATTACGGGAGAAAAGTACTGGGAAATAAATTTAAAATACATATAAAATATAGCTGCAGAGTGAATGTAAATGTGAAGGCGTGTGTGTGTGTGTGTGTGTGTGTTACAGTAACAGAACAGATCACACACTTTACCTTTCCTCTCCAGAGTCTCTCTGCCATAAGACAGAAACTTCTTTAACTGCTCGATACACTCATTCTCCAGGTAGTTCTTCCAGTGATTAGCCTCAGCTCCTGTAGGATCCCACTTATGTTTGATGATCTCAGCTTTATCATTAGCTGCAGTCCAGGTTCCAGTTCTCAGATCCAGACTGATGAAATCTTCTCCATCATAACCGTACCGATCGTATCCTCTAGTGGTGCCGTCATCATGGAGCTCACAGCCGTACGTCCTCTGTAGTGTATGAACTCCTGCAGTAACACACACACACACACACACACTTTAAGTTAAAGTTACAGCTTTATCTCGGATCTGATCTCTCTCTGCTACAAAGCTCTTCAACAATTTTGTCCATCTTTACCATTAATGTCATTAATGTCTTTCATTACTGTAAGCAAAAGATGATGGAGATCCTCCTGATCGCTCTGCATACGCTTTGTCTGGTTGTTCCAGTAATCTGGATCATCAGCATCGATCTTCTGTATCCACTCTGTCTTTGGGATCATCTTCATGATGCTGCTGTCATAAGACACAACCTGCTGTCGAGCCACCAGTCCAACAGCAGTGAACTCTGGGAAATTCATTCCTGGTGTGCAGTGGAGTGCAGTGTAGAGGTACTGAAGAGTGTGTGTGACTGTAAAATAAAGAGCAAAATAATCTTTGATAAAAAAGTAATTACAGGTGGAGTTTATCAGCTACAAATCCTGATCAATGCAGTTGAAACAAAAAAACATAACAAAAGTCTGGCGGTAGATTTAGATCCTCCATGCCTTCACACACTGGGGTTCTACAGTGGTGCCAAAACCCAGGAACTGAGGAAGACTCAGACGCCGCTACCCACTACCCGAGATCGTCAAGTCCTTCACCCCCCTCCACCAAACTCAACACCAAGTGCTCCTCAACCTGCGCCATGAGCAGCAGTGGCGTTTTGATGCCCTCACGCAGGAGCAGCCAGAGAGCTGGTGGGCACTCCAGAAGTTGCTACACCCCAAAACCTCCAGCTGTGTCCCCTGCCACCATACCGCATGGCTCACAAAGATGGCCTCCAAGGACGATCCGGAGGGTTGAGTGTGGCAGCTGCGTGGGGATGGCCGAAGGAGGAATGGGCTCTGTGACTTCTCCCATTGCTATCGAGGGAAGCCCAGCTGGCAGCCCAGCAGGTGCCGCCACAGACAGGGCGGTCCTGCAACGCACAGCCGGGACCCCTGAGGAGCACCACCAGCGCTTCCGGTTGTTGCACGTCTTTGAGGTTGGCCACCCTTTCACCTATGCGCTGCAGCTGAGGGACTCCTGTCGCCGGTGGTTGATGGCAGAGGGGGCGTGGAACGGCTCATCGAGCAGGTAGTACTGGAGCAATTCGTTGCTCGACTCCCGGCAAGAACTGCAGGATGGGTCCCGTTCCACTGGCCCACGCCCCTAGACAAAACCATCCAGCTGGAGGAGGATCACTTGGTGGCGGTTCCTGGTCCAGACGTCTCCCGTTTTCCTTGCTCTCTCTCTCTCTCTCTCTCTCTCTCTCTCTCACTCCTCCCCCCAGTCCCAGCTACCAGGAACCGAGGTGCAGGAGCCCCAAAACTTCAAGAGTCTCCAAATTCAGCCTAATGTTGCACTATCCCACCCGCATTTGTCAATTATTAATGATGGTTATATCAAGTGACGCAGGACACTCAAACTAAAGAAGAGATGGACCCAGTTGTGAGTTCCGAAGAGCCGTAGGGACGTCCTGTTCCACGCAGCTCATCATAATCCCATGGCTGGGCATTTGGGGCAGGACTAAATTGTCTCACTAAATTGTGTCATGGCCCGTTTTTATTATCCAGGCATTTATGGCTATGTTTGCAGGTGGTGTGCGGCATGTCGTGAATGTCAGCTTGTGAATCCACCGGCCACCCCAAAAGCGCCATCGTGGTTGCTACGAAACAACTGGAATGAACCAGTCAGGCCATTATAACAGACTGCATGAGGGCACCGGGTTGTGTTAGTTTTAGTGGACTTCACAATGCGATACCTGGAAGCTGTGCCTCTCCACAACATCTCAGCACGCAGTGTTGTGGAGGTACTCTTCCACGTTATCTCCCGAGTCGGGGGCCCCGAGAGAGATCCTGCCTGACCAGGACACGTCCTTTATGTCATGCACGCTTCGCAAACTGTACAAATGATTGGGGATTAAATCAGTTCGAACCAGTGTTTACCATCCACAGACAGTGACTGGAGCAGCCCAGAGGTCTTGGTGCCCAAGGCTGTTGTGTCGGTCCGTTTTTGTGTGGACTTTAGAAAAGTCAATGCGGTGTCTAAATTTGATGCATACCCACTTTCTCCCATTGATGAACTGCTCGATCGGTTAGGCGTTAGACGGGGGGTGGGGGTACGTGGCAGCGGGGGCGTGGTCAAGCATCAGCTGTGGACGGAGAGGAGGCGGGTCGAACCGGCAGGTAAAACATGAAGATTCTGACTTGTCTTATTACCACCAGTTTACTTATTTGTTTCTATTTGTGCCTTCAGGGATGCCGGTAACCCGTGTGGGAGAGAGAGACCGAGCGTGATACCGCTTGGTAGAGCTTGTGAGACAATCACACACACAAACATACACACGTCAAGAAGTGTGAACTTGAACCTTATGCGTTTTTAATTAGTCAAAAGCAACTGCTTATTAAATAAACGTTAAATTAATTAAATAATAATCATCATCATATCTGTTTACACTACACCAGTACAAGCTTTTCTCAGTGGTTTAAATGTGTTACTTTAATTTATACATATGTACAAAACACCGCATCGTTATTTAAATATTAAAGAGTGAAAAATCACTCACCCGCTGACGTCTGAGGAAAAATAATCACGAGGAACAGCAGGACTTTCATCAAGGTATGACTGAGGTCCATTTCCTGCAGATTTTAAGCAGAATTTGTTTTTTTAGGAAGCATAAAACCTAATTTAAAAAAAAATCATTTTTTAAATTCCCTTTAAAAAAGCTTGATGAACCTGTTTACGCTCTGGAATTTAGAGGTGCATGTGCATGAGGAATTACAGTAGCGTGTTATTAAGACTATAGGTGAGGTCTAATGTCATTGTTATATTTTCGTCTTCAGTAACCACTTGAATGTGCCAAAAATAATACATCTTCCCTTCAGTAAGTGATAGGACTGAGCCTGATTCACTCAGAAATACACCACAGTACGAAAGAAAACACCTGCAATTTTCACTTTACGTCACGTTTAAGAGCTTGTGCTTACCTCAGTTAGGTTTTCGTCAAAACCTCAAGAAGACAGACCAAGAACCGAAGACACGGAACACAGCCAACAGAATAATGTTGTATTTCCTGTCTGACATTAAGTCAGGTGTGTCTAACCCAGCAGAAGCCGAAACACAAACCTGAATAATTATGCATGCAATCCAGTTCAGTGAGTAAGATTTGGATTTGTACATCAACGAAATAAAATACTGTGAACACAGATGTCCTTACACGAAGCTCTCAGAGACCGTGGGGTAGGATCTGTATATGTATACATATGTACATGTAGGCTATAGATGCGATTGATACTAATGTCAAAGTATTTACAAGTTACAGGAAGAAAGAAAGAGAGCAAGCACGCAAGAGCTAGAGCGGCACTGTGGCTTAGTGGTTAGCACATTTGCCTCACACCTCCAGTGTTGGGGGTTTGAGTCCTGCCTCTGCTCTGTGTGGGTGGAGTTTGCATGCTCTCCCCATACTTTGGGGATTTCCTCTGGGTACTCTGGTTTCCTCCCCAGTCTGAGGACATAATAACATCTACCTGTGACCTGCATCGGATCCAGTAGACAAGATCAGCAGTGCAGTCAAAGTTGCAGATTAATAGCTGGACCTCTTAAAAACACAATGCATTATATTTCACATTCTTTGCATGTAGTCAATCAAACCCTGATGGAAAAATGAACAGACTGATATGGTGAGAGTTTAGAACTACTGTTCATTCCCCTGACAATAAATTGCATGTTGTTTTTATAATCTGTGTCTTTAGGGAAGCAACTAATAACCACACACACACACACATTGGTGTTAGGAGTAGAGACAGAGACAAAATACATAACATCAGACTGCATACAATCAGAATTGTGCAAATTGTGTGTGTGTGTGTGTGTGTGTCCAACAGGTGTAGGTATGAGTCAGGTCTTACCTAGCAAACTGGAAAGTGAGTGTGTATAATGAAATGATTAACTGTAATTCTTCAGTGATTCAGTGAGTCAGATCATTTTGCAGACTCTTTCGGCTCCCAATCGACTCGTTGCCATGTTTTAAAATTTGCGATAGTTGTCCACCTTTACTTGACACTGACTCATATCGTTTGAGGAACTCTCACTCTACCTTCTATTTAGCAAAACAGCATTACACTATCGTCTATTTACATAAAGAACCGACTCCTTCGCGAAGACTCGGTCTCTTCAAAAGAATCGAATCACTAAACCGACTCATTTTACTAGCAAAGCTAGCCGCTCGGTTTCCATAACAACGAGTTTAAAGCAGTTATCACCTTCTAACACACAATACACACTCAGTGTAGTGTTTCCACTCCATTTAACATTTTAAACGAGGCATGGAATATCTAGTTTTAATGAACAATTAGCCTCAAACTATGTTAACATTCTTAGCACTTAGCATTGCATGTGAATATTAGCCGTGCGGCACTGATAGGGATGCTATTACGAAGGCTCAGTACCAAATCTCTCTATTGCACTAAGTAGGGCATAGAGCGCTATTTTTTATATCATATGATATATAGGGGACACCTGTAACGGTTTCTAAGCTATTTAGGATACGGTCCATGATTACATTTTGCAGGCGAACTTTAGTGAATACCACCGCTTTGTTATTACAAAGTATGGTATTGTGTTACACCTAAACATGTATTACCTATATTTATAAATAGATTAAAAATAAATAAATATATGGGTATTTAATCATTTAAGTGGAAATACAATCTCTAACAACACACTGATATTTACTAATTTCGCAAAACAAATGACATCAGCAGGACATGGTACAACCCAGACACCCCCGCTCTTGAAATGAAATGGTCCTCCATTTGGAAGCGACCATTATGAGGATACGCGCTCCAACTTATTACGTGTTCTAACAAAAATAATTTAAGGAAAGAAAAATGATGAAACTTTTATCAAACTTCGTGACACGTATATGAAAACGTTATTTTCATGTCATTTTTAAGAACAGAATCTCACATTATATTTACAGCTTTATTATGCTTTACAGCTTCCCTCCTCCCCCCCTGGATTTTGCGCTAATGGTTTAATCCGTGCACTTCCTTGTTTTGTGGAAAAGTTTTATTTTGGAAAGTCTCTGCTCTTTCTCTATCATGAGTTTGCGCTAAATGGTTGGAATAAAGTTAGTTTGTTTTGTATTTGAATAAATGTGGCTTATAGGAAATATTCGGTGTCGGTACTAGTTTTTTTTTTTCTTTTATAAATATAATTTTTTAAAGGAGTGTGAAATGGACTTTAGGGAGAAGTTTCCCCTGCACTGGCTGGTGTGGGAGAACAACTACAGACAGCTGGAACACCAAATACAGACGGTATAAACACGCCTCATTTCATTATTTATTCATATTTATGGCGTGAGATAATTAGTTAAAAGTCACGGGTTAACCGTGGGGCAGCTAGTCTAAATAGCATACTAGCTAACCTAATACCTAACAAGCTAATTCGAGTGTTTTAAGTAATT
>CM042565.1:1729512-1769512 GCA_023630585.1 Cranoglanis bouderius
CGGGAGATCTGTAAGGAATAAAGCACCGTGTGTGCGGCTGCATCAGTGTGCTGTTATAGTAAATGAATCAACACCTTCTGGCCAATCAGAATCCAGAATTCAAGCGCCGTGTGTTAACCCTTATCCATGGGATCATATTCTTCTTTATGGAGTTTAGCTAATAATAATAATCAGCTTATTATATGGTGAAACAAAATGTCATTTTATTGATTATTATTATTATTATTATTATTATTATTATTTTTAGGATTTAACTCTAGAGTACGCGACGGCGACAAACCCGACGGCCATCACTCCAGAGGAATATTTTAACCCGGACTTCGACCTGAAGGACCGAGACATCGGCCGCCCCATCGAGCTCACCATCAGAACCCAAAGGTGAATAAAGAGCAGATTAAAAATTAATATCTGTGTTTTAGTTTTCAGAAGAACTTTAGAGTGCAGTATAATTTCCTGGTTTAGATTTCGTTTGGAACAAAATTCTGAACCGGTTTATACTAAATATCTCGTAGCTTATAAATTCAGATGTAAAGCGTCTGTCGGTTTTGATGCCACGTTCTCGTTGCTCCTCAGGTTTAAGGGGACGTTGTGGATGAGCGAGGAGCACCCCCTGTCTCTGGTGGAGCAGGTGACCCCCATCATCGACCTGATGGCTCGCACCAGCACTCACTTCGCCCGTCTCCGAGACTTCATCCAGCTCCGCTTCCCCCCAGGCTTCCCCGTCAAGATCGGTAACGCCCGAGTGCACCATCGAGAGCTTTTCTCGTTTCATCAGGTTATCGAAGTATCCACACACCCCTGAACGTTTCTACATTTCGTAATAATTTGTAACTGGATTGGGATTATATGTGGGACGAAGCATTGTGCTGGTCAGAAACCCATCACTGATCACCGTCCTGAGAAGCACGGTAGTGGTAGCATCGTGTTGAGAGTTACCCATGGGCTCTTGGTTGCTTCTCTGACTAATGCCCTCTTTAGGGGGTGAATACTTAATATGTAGTGTGTGTGTGTGTGTGTGTGTGTGTGTGTGTGTGTGTCTTCAGTGATCTGTGATTACTTCTCACACTTTTTGATGTTTTGTTGTTGTTTTTTTTCAATTCGTCTTTCGCCAGAAATCCCTCTGTTCCACGTGCTCAACGCTCGCATCACGTTCGGAAACGTGAACATGTGCAGCACGGAGGAGCCTTCCGACGCGAGCCAGTCAGCCGCCACACCTTCACCGACGGAGGGAAAGGAAAGCGAGAGCAGTGAAGCTTCAGGTATCACAAAACCAAAATCACAAATGATTCTTGAATAATGAGGATTACTGAGCTCTCAGTAGTGGATTCAGGAGCTTGTATTCGACTGTAGACCCTCAGTAGTTCTTACCTGAACTCCGCTGACTGGATGGGGGAAGACAAATCTCTCTCTGTGTTTTTACAGGTGTCACTCCATTCCAAGTGTCCCCCTCCGTTTTCATGGTTCCTGCTCACTACCACCAGCGCGGGGGCAGCAGACACACACACACACACCAGCCCTCCAACCACGATGAGGAGCTGCTGCAGTACGCCATCCACCAGAGCCTGCTCGAGTCCAACGGCTTCAGCACACAGGTGTGTATGAGTGTGAGTGTGTGTGTGTGTGTGTGTGGACGTTATTGTATGAGCTGGAATTGGAAAACATGAGCTCTGTGTGTGTGTGTGTCATGTCTCATGTCTCCTCTTTGATTTCTAGAACCCTTGGGGTGACTCTAATGGAGTTTCGACACCCAGCATGGTAGAAAGCATAAGTGATGGGTGAGTCATCCGTCCCTAATCCGGCCTTACAGTAAAACATGAAGCTGCACTTGCAGTAACATCATAACCTGTGACTTAATAAGTAAGACCAGAATGGTGATGTGAAACTCTTGTATCAAAACCCGATCGCCTACTTTTTCGCACCGTGTGTCTCCCGACCTCAGGAACGTCTCCGAAGGCGTCCTCGTGGATTTGAGCGAGACCACGCCCACCAGCACGGACTCCGCCTCCAGCCCGGACTCCGACCTCCGCCTGGCCATGGAGCTGTCCGCCCGAGCGCAGGAGGAAGAGGAGAGGAGGCGGAAAGAAGAGGAAGAGGAGCTGGAGAGGATCCTGCAACTCTCGCTTACGGAAAAATGACCGACCGAAACGAGAGATGGAGAGAGAGAGAGAGATGATGGAAGGACAAAAGGGAAAGTCCGTTTCCTGTTTTGCAGCTTCGGATCTCGTCAGCGTCGCTCGACTTCCACTTCCTGCTCTGCCACGTATTATATCGTGTATCGTTCCTTCACGTCGACGGACGATCCGTTCGCTAAGAAAAGAATCATCGCCGCTCATAGCCTAACCTTAAGAACACACTTTAACTCGCAATCTTTTTTTTTTTTTTTTTAAATCATAACACTTTCTGTTGTTATTTCTCTGCCTTTCCTGAGACGACGATGCTGCTGCATTTCAGAGAAAAACTCTGAGCTGCTTCACTGAGACTGTGTGAGAGAGTAACGTCTCTGAAAGGCCAAACACGGTGTGTGTGTGTGTGGGGGGTTGTATAAGTATCCGAACCGTAAAAGCAAGCTCTGTTGAGTTTTACATTATCTCAGGGTTCTTGACGTTGAAGACACAGGAGTTTTGAGACTCGAGAACGTTCCGGTAGCTCCTAAAGAACGACCAGTTACAGTTCCAACCTCACGCTTTGATTAGATATGAATAGGCATGGGCCGATAACCGGTGATACAGTATGTACTCTGATGCATGGTATAGCTGCTATAACTCCACAGGGACTTGCCTGTTCCACAAAAATGTAACCACAAGCGGATAAAAAAAGTACGACGTAGTTCACTGATAAATTAAAAATGGGTAACTTGCTGTGGTATAAGAGGAATGAAACGCTTTGGGACACATGCCGTTTTAGGAAAAGAACCAACTTCAGTGTGGCTACAGCAACTCCGCTTCATCCCACACTGATTCCCCGTCACTGATCATTTTAATCCGATTTCTTCCCTTCGGTTCGGTTAAAATCCCGTCTAAAGAGAGAAGTCTAGGACAACACAAGTCTAGGTAAGGATTATAGTATGGAAACGTAATATCGGCACATGTCTATTTCCGATGTAAGCGCACACACACGCGGCTAAAGCGGCTAATCGATCAGCCGATCGACCGTAGCTTGAAGTAGGATCCATTTGTTTTGTTTTTTTGCCTTCTGTATTCTTTAATAAATATAAATATACAAACAGGAAGATTGTTTAGATTGTACCTAATCTGTGCAGGACGGGTTCGGGATGTCCGTCAGCGCTGTTGGCCCGTTTAGGACACGAGCACCTCGACTCCAAAAGCAATACTGAAACCACCGTGCCTCTGCGAGTGACGCAGGACAAGATATAGAGACGTCCTAGCGTACACTTAAGCCTGAAATTTGCGCCACAGCTTCAGGGTTTGGTGCTGATTTGTATTAACTTTGTGGTACAGTATTGAAGGTTTCTGACAAAGCGTGTTCCATGGCTTTGCGTGAAATTTCCATCGACTGGCTTTTTTTTTTGGATGTTATCTGGCCTTATGAGATTCTACAGGTGTCTAATTTATATCGAGAGCGTTGGCTTGGAGTGTTAAGATCCATCACTGTGAGATGAAGTAGAGGAGGATTCCAGCTTTCCCCGCATCCCTGTGCTGTGTGTAAACCTGTCCGACTTCCCCACACAACTCACAACTGGCCGCGTGCAGCACGAGAGAAGGACGAGAGCGTAACAGGAACAACGTAGCTAGAGATTTATAGTCGGTTATGTCGGCTCTCGGGGCCGTATTCGGAGTTTGCAACTTTAAGTCCAAAAGTTACACCAGTGTTTACACGGGGAAAGTTCCTCGTATTCAGAGTCTGGTTACGCACGCCCTTAACTAGATTCTGCTCCACCCTGACATTACTGAAATCGCCTGTGTGTGTAGTTTTTCAATAGCGGGTACCTTTAAACTCGAGCACTCCAAAAATCAGGGATAGAAAATGCAGACCGAAGAAAGAAACATGTCAAATGTAATATGATGCTACAGAAGTCGAGAGACGATTGCTGCATGACCTACGAGTCCTGCTTGTAAATCATTACATTAATCACCGCAATCACCATTTGGTTGAATTGAACAAAATGGCTTCCACACTCATTATTCAAGCAGATTATAAAATAGCACTTGATCCAGCACACGATTATTACTTTGTTACTCTTTGTTACTTTTTGTTACTCGTTCGCACACCGTAATCAAGCTACGCGATATTAAATCGAGGTCACGCGCAGGATCTAGGCTGTTTTCTAACGCTTTTTAATTCGCAGTTTTGTTAAATAAATAGTAAAATTCAGAATGTGGCCCTCAGACGCGTGGATGGAGCACGTGGCTACATAAATGAATCAAATGTAAGTAAAATATGTTGTACTTGAGAGAAAATTAAAGATGTTGTTGTGCCATGTTTCAGTGTGAAAAAGAAAAATCTGTTGCGACGCTTTGTGTTCGATCTAACCTCGCTCAAACCAAAACGACGAGGCGAAGACAACGAGGGCGAGACGACGATGACCGTATCGGGACGTAGCCGGATTGTAGCACGAATTCTCCACTTCTACAGGTGTTGTAGCAAACAAGACTAGCTCTCTCTCTCTCTCGCACACATGCTGCTCTGTGTTAGGAAAAGTGAAGAAACCTTCAGCGGTGTGAATGTAAGCAGTGTCCTTATTTTATAACAGGAAAATAATTACGATTTCATGTTTTTTTTTTTTTTGTATCCGAAACTAAAACATACAAAACAACTGTGATTGTCAACAGTATATAGGCAGGGTTCAAGAACTTTTCTTTTTTTTTTCCATTTCTGGTGGTTTCTTGGGTTTTTAAAGGAATTAATTGCCAAACATAATGAGTTTGACCATATCAGGGTTTATCGATGGCTAATTTTCACAGCTAATCAACTGTTTTATGAGCTGAGCGTATGGTAAACTATATAGTCTGATGGAGGTGACAAAACAAAAAAACTTTTCACTTAATAAAAGCACTTTATATGACTTCAATTAACGTGTATTTCCTGCATTCTCAATGCATAAAAACATCTACTGTCAATCATTTGATGAGTCATCGAACTGGCACACACATACTGACATACCAGAGTAGATTAAAGTTTTGTTTTTTTCTCTTTTCACGATTTCTCTGTTCCAGCTTCTCACGCTGACCAACAGATGGCGATATTCTAACACACAAGCACTTCTGATGCTCTTGTTTCTTAAAGCTCCATCCATAACCTCAGAACCACATACAGATCACCAGATACCTAGATCGGAGCAGAACGTTGAACGCTGATGACCTTCTAAACATAGCTGCGTGTCCTAATCCAATCAGACCGCAGGAAAAAGACGGATGCGGGTCTCTTTCGCGCCGTGTAGGAGGAAGCGGGGCTGTGAATAGAAATGCAGATTTGATTAGATCAATCGGCCATCATGGACCATACATGTGCTACATGATGTCAGCACTGACTGGGAAGCTTGAACGATGCTGTATGAGATTAGGCTGGACGGTGTTTAGTCATAACCAGGGGAGGCTGGTGTACATGTGCAAGCATGGATAAGCCACGCCCATCTTTCAAAGATTAAAAAAATAATAATAAATAAATCAGTATAAGGTTTCATTTTCTTGCATCCACTATCAGATTATTTGCTGAAGAAGTGAGAAATGAGGCTGGGGCTGATTTCTTTTCTGCCCAGACTGTAGATACATGCAGCCTATCAGTGATTACACACCTGACACGCCCCCTAGATTTGACCTCCATTCGGGCTGATATTTTTCACATGTCATCAATAGCGATTGAGAAGGTTACACATTTTCTGTTTCTCATGGTTGGTATTCCAAAGAAATGATCCATCGCTCGACACTAATAGTTTCATCGTCAGGTCATTGATGGATGAATATTTACGCAACCCACAGAAATATTATCCCGTCCCAATAAGATGTAAACGTAGGCGGTACATTTCCAGTTTTACATGAGCGTTTATTTCATTTAAAAAAAAAAAAAAAATTTTTAAATCTCACACAAACATCTGATAATAAATACATAAAATAACACTGAGGACAGAAATAAAAAGTGCACGTGTAAATAATAATTCAGCAGCAGTTCAAAACAAACCAAACAGACGCAGTAGCCATGGAGCTTCTCCGCCTTTCCCCTGATTCAAACACAGGCTCATGTTCAACTCCATATACATTAAACATCATAACGACATCAGGTTGAGCCTAACGAGATTACCGCAGTCCATCTGTGATGCTATAACGTCAGAGTTTTCCCTGCGCCAACTCACCGGCTAAACTCTCATCATGAGATTAGATTTTCACATCGATAAACTTCTCTAACCTTCTATCACCGCTTATAATATTACCACGAACCCCTGTGGTAACAGTGCTGTATGTTTATCTGCCTATTTATCTATTTATATCTATTTATGTTGCGGAATGCCTACATATAAAACAATGCATATGTAGAAACAACGTATTAGACGTACAAGCACGTTAATGTAAACGTGCGATTGGCTTCTGCACATCCATGTCACTGTTCTGATGGTTGTTTTTCGATTGTTCGCTAGAATCTTTAAACAAATTTTAGCTCTCGTGTGAAACAGTGAGAAGACTATGACCTCAGCCAGCTAGCTATATTTAACCATGGACATGATTTCTGCTGAGCTATGAACAAAACTGTAAAGAAAATGTACATTTTTAAACAGATTCCACATCTGGAGCAAGAAAAACATGAATATAGTTCAGTCAGGTGTGTTAGAGCAGGGAAATGACTCAAATTCGGATTCACAAGAGAATTCATAAACGGTCCCCCCGATTTAATTTCACAAAAAGAAAAGCCACGCAAAGCCTCATAAAGTCCTTATAATGCTGAATTACCCACGATTATAGATTAAAGGCATTTTTTCCACAGAGCCGCTCCTGAATGAATACCGAAGGCCAGCTGAGTCGTCCATAAACGGGGTTCTGCCCGACGCTCCGCTCCTCAAATCCCAGGTCCTCTTCCTCCATCATCTGCTCACCAGCAGGGCTTTTATAACAAACGAAAACTTAACATAAACTTCATCTTTAAAAAAAAAACAACAACCTTAACAGGAAACAAAACTCGGACAAACCAAAAGTCGCAAAACTGAAGTGGTGTAAAACACAGACAGATATTTTTGTATTAGTTTTTGTACTGTTCATATTGACTCTTACATATTGATGATGGATAAATAGATAATTAATTTGATATATATTCAACAGTGGGTCTGAAAATCATTAGGATTCTTACATTTTGATTAGAAATAAAGTTTGAGGCCCCATATTATTATTAAAGGTGGGGGGGGGGGGTGTATACTCTTGCACGACATTCACTGTGGCTCGGTTTAAGAGGTGATTCCATGATTTTACTGCCATTTAACCCTTGTAACTCTTAAAAATGAAACTTGGTATATGTATATATTTGACATTTTCAACTCTGAATGTCTACAACAACGTCTACATTTTGCCGTAAATGAGTACACGAAAATGTGGTTAGCTAGCATTTTTCTTCTTCTCAGGATCTTCAGGAAATTCAGATCCCTGCTGTGGAATGTTCCACATACTTCACAGGGGTGAATGTGTTCACACAAACAGGGTTGAGTGACCGTCGTGGGCTGATAAAACGTACATTTTTCACATCTTGTTGAAAAAGGATGATTCATGATGTGTGAACACATTACTGCAACAATAACAAGATTTTCAAAAGTATTTTAATGATTATATTTCAAGCTAAAGCGTAGTTAGAGTGAGCTGAGACAGACAGTAGAGGTTTTATTGAAGTGACTTGAAGTTATTTATCTGAAACATGCAAATAGGTTGTTGTGAAGGACACTTTACCTGTGTTTAAAATGTATTTTTTTACCTTTACTTTAATACATATTTGTAATATGTAATATCTGTGGGACATAACTCGGACCCCAGTTATGGACTCGCCCTTAAACACTTGCGCATGCGCGTTTCAGCAGCGGGGCCTCAGTGAGTAGAATATGGACACTAAGAGCAAATAATATAAATTACCTGAGTCACCGTGTTCTCAGCGGCTTGTACACACACACTGCCATGACTAGCATAGCCACCAGGAGAACCGACAGGACGCTAACGAGCACCACTGGGAGGGAAAAGAGGAATAAACAATGCTGTCCACTGCAATAACATCACTAGCCATTTGCTGTGTTGTGCCTCATTAGTCATGTCTGCATTCAAAGCATCTTCACGTTTAATACATCGATTCTAACATTTATTCTTACCTAAATTTTGATTTTGGAGCACCACATAAGGCCGTTCGTTTGCTATCGCTTCACCAACAAATATTAACATGAAGAAAACGAGCGAATAAACCCGGAGTCCTGGAATCATTGTGGTCCACGACAGGTTCACTCTGTACAGCGAGGTTCAAAACACACACTACTTTACTAAACAGTATGTCAGAATAGTACACATCCAAATGCTAGCGTGCTCTCTTCACATACTGTTTAGTACAGTAGTATGCATTTTGGACGAATCCGAGCGGAGAAGCTTCCAGGTCCTAAATCCTGTTGGATTCGATTCGTTGTAGTCGTTTAGTTCTGCAAAAAAAAAAAAAAAACCGCCATATTGTCATGAACAGGTATGAGGTATTAAAGCTAACTGGCTAATGGTATGAAGTAAATAACAAACACTGATACAAGTCTAGTTGCAGTTTCTTTTAAAATTGAATAAAAACAAACAAACAATGGAAGCATAGATAGACACATCAAATTATTTAGGACTGATAAATAATGTAAAAATAAATAAATTAATTAATTAACGAATCATGTTAGCATTCTCTCTCTCTCTCTCTCTCTCTCTCTCTCTCTCTCGTAAATTGGACATTTCTTACCCGCTTCAGCTAATGAATGAATTAATTATGTTAGCATGTCGGTCATTTCTACCGAGTCTGAGAAGGTTATGGAAGCTTTCACAGATAAGCTAAAATCAAGGCCATGAACGACTTGTGTAATTCTTTAAGAGTTACGTAACCCGTCTTCAGTCTGATCCATAATGTCATCAATCACAGTCACGGTGGATTAGATTATTCAGGCAGGGTACGAAAAAAGTCTGGATGAACTCTGTTCAAGTTCAATATTAATTACTCATTCTAGTTATGTAACTGAATCCACTGCAGTCTTGAGGATAATGTGTCTAAGAAGCTAAGCGTACTTTACATAGCTAGCTTACTTCCCGAACGAAGTGCTTCTGTTACAGTTTGTCTGCATGTATTTAGATCCAAAAGTCCGGTATCCATACATTTGGGAATTTTAGATGTTCTACCAGTAAGAATAATCACTCACACCAATAATCTGCAACAACCAAAGCAAAGACACAATTTTCCTGATCTGCGCATTTGGATGGAAACAAATAGGTTAAGCAAACAAAATGGCAGATCAATCGCACAATGCAGTGTAACATGATGTTGATTGCCAGTGCCCTGTTTCTTTGGCAAACTCTTAGAAACTATTGGGAATAAAGCTCTATTCAGACCGGATTGGTTTGACATGGAGAGGTGGGGTAATGTATTCATTACCGGAATACCTCTCATCTACATCCATCATGTCAGTATTTTTTTTTACAGAATGACTATACATATGTCTGGAAAGATTATGTCGTATTTTCAAATGGCCAGAATAAATAACCTCAGTTAATATACGTATATCCCGTCTGAATTGATGTTCTTAATGATTACATTAGATCGCTAATGGAAACCGTATGCTCTTTTTTATCATCTCCCATTGAACCCAATCTAACACCAAGCCGAATTTAAAATACAGAATAATAGCATATAAATGATGTTTAAAAGGCCGTGTAAGAGAAGCAATGTTTCCAGGTTTTTTTCTGTATTTCTGCATAAATATGACCTAAAACATTATCAGATAGAAGTCCTAAAAGTAGACAAAGAGAACCCAATTAAACAAATGAGACAAAAATATTACACTTGTCATTTACTCATTGAGGAAAATGATCCAATATTACATATCTGTGTGTGGCAAAAGTATGTGAACCTTTGCTCAGTATCTGGTGTGACCCGCTTGTGCAGCAATAACTGCAACTAAACGTTTCTGGTAACTGTTGATCAGTCCTGCACATCGGCTCGGAGGAATTTTAGCCCTTTCCTCGGTACAGAACAGCTTCAACTCTGGGATGTTGGTGGGTTTTCTCACACGAACTGCTTGCTTCAGGTCCTTCCACAAACATTTCTATTGGATTAAGGTCAGGACTTTGACTTGGCCGTTCCAAAACATTAACTTTATTCTTCTTTAACCATTTTTGGTAGAATTACTTGCGTGACCCACTTTCTCTTGAGATTCGGATCACAGACAGAGGTCCTGACATTTTCCTTTACAATCCGCTGGTATAATTCAGAACTCATTGTTCCATCAATTATGGCATGTTGTCCTGGCCCAGATGCAGCAAAACAGGCCCAAACCATGATACTGCCACCACCATGTTTCACAGATGGGATAAGGTTCTTATGCTGGAATGCAGTGTTTTCCTTTCCCCAAACATAACGCTTCTTGTTTAAACCAAAAAGTTCTATTTTGGTCTCATCTGTCCACAAAACATTTTTCCATTAGCCTTCTGGCTTGTCCATGTGATCTTTAACAAATGCAGCAATGTTCTTTTTGGAGAGCAGTAGCTTTCTCCTTGCAACCCTGCCATGCACACCATTGTTGTTCAGTGTTCTCCTGATGGTGGACTCATGAACATTAATATTAGCCAATGTGAGAGAGGCCTTTAGTTGCTTAGAAGTTACCCTGGGTTCCTCTGCGACCTTGTGAACTATTACACGTCCGGCTCTTGGAGTGATCTTTGTTGGTCTCCACTCCTGAGGAGGGTAACAATCATCTTGCATTTCCTCCATTTGTACACAGTCTGTCTGACTGTGGATTGATGGAGTCCAGACTCTTTAGAGATGGTTTTGTAACCTTTCCCAGCCTGATGAGCATCAACAACTCTTTTTCGGAGGTCCTCAGAAGGAGATCCTTTGTTCGTGCCGTGAAACACTTCCACAAATGTGTGAAGATCAGACTCTGATAGATCCCTGTTCTTTAAATGAAACAGGGCTCTCACTCACACCTGACTGTCATCCCAATGATTGAAATCACCTGACTCTAATTTTACCTTCAAATGAACTGCTAATCCTAGAGGTTCATATACTTTTGCCCTCACAGATATGAAATATTGGATTATTTTCCTTAATAAATAAGTATAATATTTTTGTCTCATTTGTTTAATTGGGTTCCCTTTGTCTACTTTTAGGACCTGTGTGAAAATCTGATGATGTTTTAGGTCATATTTATGCAGAAATATAGAAAATTATAAAGGGTTCACAAACTTTCAAGCACCACTGTATATACATGTCATGATCATGTGATCAAGCACAACCTGCGTGGCTACACAAAGTGCTTATAATAAAGGTCAAAACAATCAGTTTGTATTAAAATGATGTAAGTACACGTGGAGTTGTTAGTGTGATGCCAATGCATGAAGACTCTTTGATTTATGCAGAGATCGCTTAACCTTTGTGAATTGATCGTAATTACTACAGACGTCCTCTGGCAACGTTACTTAACAGACACATGTCCGGAAATCCTATCCTGTCCAAGTAGTACTCTCATTGTTCTTAAAATGCTATCATGTAGTACGAGGAAATGACATTAACCTTCAAAGGAAATGAATGTTAGTCAAATTACTGTGCGTCTGGCTTCATATCACGAAGGTAGTTTTTAATCCATGATATAAAAGGAGCTTTAGGAAACTCCTCTGACCTGAGCAGAAATGTTGGCACCCTTTTGGTGTCCGAATAAATCCATGTAGCAGTTTGCCACACTGCTCTCTACTAAAAGTTCAAGACTTATGCATAGACAAAATATTATTGTACACAAATAAATGAATAAATATGATATTTTAATAGTTTGAATTATGCTCATGAAATAAATCTGCGCTGTGAGGGGTCTGTGGATTTCTTTACAGTTAAAGTGGCCCCAGGCTACAGAAAGTTTGAGAGCCATCTACTCCATATCTGCTTTTGCGCTTCACCCACCTATTCATTGTGCTCATTAATAGGAAGTGCATTGAGCTCTCCTACTCTTTTGTATTATCCTCGCTCTGAGACCCACCAACGCCACTGAGGCCTTTGATCCATTTGCGAAGTGCTTGAATGTGGAATTAGCATCTTCTCTTTCATATTCCCAGACCCTCATACCTCCGTTTCAGAGCTGCACTGTTTCGTTTTAGTGTGGTCTTTAATAAAACATCTCATTTAAGCGCTCGCCCACAATGGCGTCCTCTGATCGTGCATGTGTTTCACAATGCAAATCAATGTGGTAATTAAAAACCGGCATAAACAGAGCAGGCCTCCTTGGAAAACAGGAAAACAGGAGCTGCTCTCTTAGTTCCTCACATAACCTGTTACATAACAAAAAAAAATACCACTTTCCCAACACAATCATGTGATTGAAGATAGAATTCTTTTCATCGTAGACCTTTATTGTTACTTCAGACATTTACACAAGCAAGACTCTCTGTTACAATTTACAATACCGTACACATGAACATGAAGAACGCATTTCTCACCCCAGTGCAACACTCACAGCAATCAGAAATCAAATTTGGTAAGTTTTTTTTTTTCTGAAAAAAAAAAAAGAAGAGAAATACACGTTGTAAAACTTGGCTATAGGATAAACGCTGCATTCCATATTTTAACACGTCCTCGTCGACTTCGCGGTAATTTCTCAGTAATTTCCTGGGTTGAATCCTGACACCGGTTTGTTGGATGAGCTTTGGGAGGATCACACGGATGAAGCCGTAACTCCTTAATAGTAAGTGTAGTAAAGCATTTGAGTTCAGGTTTGGGTTGTACGTAGCTGACTGCTCCATGTCTACACGACTTCTGATGGATCTATACTTACGCCGATGGAGTAGCCACCAATTAATACAGCGAGGCTACGACTTTCTCTGGATCTATTTTGTGGCTTAACTCATTGCGTCTGTTCGATTTTAAAATGAGTGAGGCAATGAAGTCGAATACATTAAACCGCTGTAGCCACAGGAACCTAAGTACTGAGACGACTGATAGTATTACACTTCAATCTTGGAGCGATGCATAAGGACACACCAGCGTCACTGACATCGTGATACACCATTAAGAGCTCAGTGTACTTAACGTGAGGGCTGAGCAAAGATGAAACCAGCTTTGTGAGATTTCAAGCTTGCATACTTTTGTTCCAGTCACAGACTTTGCGACACAGCAAGTAATGATGTCATATTGTTTGTGGAACCCAGACGAATGTCGTCTCTGCGTGAAATCAGAGAATTCTCAAACCGATAGACTTTTTCGCCCTTTCCCACCAAACTATTGCGTATTAAGTATGAGTTTCCCCACAACGTAATAATTCATGAGATACTTCATTTGTGGCATCGACATGTTATCTTGATATTATAGCTGTACTGTATATCAATATTGTATATTAACTTGTGGCCACGCCTTTTGAAAAAATAGCTAACATTTTACCTCAGCAAGCAGCTAGTTAGCGAAAAAATAGTGTGTGTAAGTCCTGTTTTCGAATGAACTTAGTTGGTTCTGCAAATTAGTTTCCTCCGGGTACTCTGGTTTCCTCCCCCAGTCCAAAGACATATGTTGATTGGCATTTCTAAATTGTCTATAGTGTGTGAAGGTGTGTGTGTGCACCTTGTCCAGGGTTTGCCCTGAGTTCCCTGGGATAGGCTCCAGGCTCCCTGAAACCCTGTGTAGGATAAGTGGTATAGAAAATGGATGGATGGATGGAATTGTAACACGCTAATGTGACAAATCTAACTGATCGGCTTGAACGGCTTTCCCACGGACCAATCCTATGGTGCTTGCGGTCCGACGTTTCTTTAGTTCCTACCTGCAAATAGTTTGCAAAAATGGAAGAAAAACTTCCTCTTATCCTTCCATCTCATTAAATGTGTATAGAGACATTATGAAGGAACATAAAGCTTGGAAGGAAGTAGCAGAGATCATGGGCAGTTGGTACACGCCCACAAACTACTAAGGTGACAGGAACGGCTTGTCACCTGCCAGCGTGAACATAGGATGAAAGTAAAAACTGTAACTCTTTTGACGAGAGGTTCGGGATAGAGAGGTTAGCTGAAGACAAATGAACATAAGTGCTGATGGGAAGTCAACGAGTCCGTGTTAAAACCATTATCGTAATGCAGAGAAATCATATGGATTTGAAACAACGGTCTTCATCAACAGTCTTTTTATTTATTTATTTATTTATTTTCAGTTTCCTGGAGGCACACGGGCGATAACGATATGATACAAAGTTTTGACGTTGAATAGCGACACAGATGTTCAGGCAGCGTTAAGGCAGCACACACCAGGAACTCTCCACCACGCACATCTGGAAAAGTGACTGTGATTTCTCTTCTCACCGTGAGGTAAACATCATATCATTTGCATGAACGGTTTTGCCATTTGTGATGTCACTTCCTTGCTCGATAATGGATAAAAATGACTAAATATTTAACGAAGAATACGAAACATCAACCAGTAATCCATAATGAACCGGCGCCGTTTTCTCATGGATCGTATTTAACATGTTTTTTTTTTTTTTTTTAGTTCACTTTCTGCATTTTTAAAATATTGCACCGATTTTATAAATTATAAAGCTGAAGGAGCAATAAGTAGCATTTTTTTTTCATTTCATTTCACGTTAAAATAAACAGCATTAACGAATGTCGCTCTGATACGCGTTCGGTCTAAAAAGTGTAAATCGAAGAGAAATTCTACTGTAACTAATAAAACTGAAACTGAAATACAAATACTTATGTTATAGCAGCTATAAACAGTCATTCCCTCGCCAGCCTCTCTTTTCATTCTCTCTTGAAATGAATATGACAAAAAAAAAAAAAAAACATAGCTTGTTACATCATATTACCAGGAAACCACCATGCATAAACTCGTCTGTCCTGAAGAAACATAAAGTTATAGCTCTGACACTGGAGACTCCTTCCATGAATGTTAAATAAACATCTCCTTACAGAAAACTTCACCACATCAACAATTACACACTTTGTATTTTTCTTTGTTAAATAATAATCGTTTTTAAAAAAAAAATAAAATAAAAAAAAAAATCTGTTTATCAGTTTATATGAAGTGTCCGCCGTACTGTTACTATAGAAACGATGACGATAGAAAACGAATCAACACCTTCTCCTTCTGACCAATCAGAAACCAGGATTCCGAATCGCTGCGGTATAAACGGTGATATTCAACCCAGACAGTATTTTATCTTCAGCATCAAAACCCAGCTGTCATCAAGGAAACCTTTAAAATTTGGACGGATTTGAAAGTAGCATCAGACGTAACCTGTTTTTGTTTTTTTTCCCGAAGAAGCCGATCTGAAAATTTAGTTCGCTGCCTTTCTATTTATAAAAATACATAATATATTGTGATAATTACACACCCTGATGAGTTAGGCAGTTGATATTGTCACGTATCTAATCGTAATTAAGAAATCTGATGAATAGTGGTGTAATTTATTACATAATCCAGAGGGGGGAAAAAATAATAATCCTAACAGAGTATTAATGTTGTGTCTGAATGTGTGCAGCATGAGGGTGCAGTATTGCACCTGGAAAGTGGACCAAAAGATGCTACTTATTGCTTCTTTAATCGTGTATGTGTGTGTCAGAGTGTGTCAGTGTATGTGTGTTTGTCCCAGTGTGTGTGTGGGTTTGGACTCTGTTTGGTTTCCGGTGTGTGTTTCGGGCCGTTTTAAGGTACCGGAGTCAAACCCAGCGTGTCCGTGTGGATGTCAGGCAGCGTTCGTTCGGGCCGCAGGCAAACAGCCAGACGCTGAAAACAGAAACAACAACGAGAGAAATTGAGGTCAGAGGTCACTGTGCTGAAATGAATTTAAAAAAATAATAAAATACTCATGAAAAGAATCAGTCACAAAATAGTGGATCAGAACGAGTTGTGATTGAATCGACACTTTCTGGCCAATCAGAATCCAGGACACAGCAGCACTGTGGTATAAACATGTGTAGCTTTTTAATGAAAGGTTTTCCCGCCCTCACCTGTTTGAGCGAGCCGGGCGTCCACACCAGCTTATACACCATGTAGACGGGGATCCAGACGAAAGATGAGAATCCGATGATGTAACCCACCGTGATGCTCCAGTCGGGAAATGTGTAATCGAACATCACCAGCGGGGAAGGATTCAGCAGAGAGCTGACGATGATGTACTGAACAAGAAAACACACTCAGTAGGTCAAAAAAAAATGATGTTAATAAACATAAAGCTGACATAAATCCGTTAAAAAAAAAAAAATCTTACATTTCTGTTACAAATGGATGCCCGACATTGTATCTTTTCTGCTTTCGCTCAATAAGAACACACTTTCCCTTTTATATGAGCCACAAACGCTAGGATCTTGTAAAAGTACTTTTTTTTAAAGTACTAATGAAATAAAAAAACATACTGTACTGAATCTGTATCCTAAACTGAAAAAAAACATTGGAGTCAGATCGGTAACAATTTCCACACATAATGTCTTCAATTCAACTAAAATGAAATTCGTCTAAAGTTCTGCAAACGAATATGCAAATCAAGTTCGGAAGCCACGCCCTCAACTTAAGTATTCAATTGGTTCATGTAAACATTACTTCACGAATTCAGTTTAACCTTCAGTAGTAAAGTGAGGAAAATATTCGTCATATTTACTGAACCACTGAAAAGTTATTTTCCCCAGTGAGCTCCCACTCCTACTTATGTTCCCTTAAGTGTGAATTCTATGGAATGGGGAAAGACACTACACTCTGAGTTTAAAACGTACTAATCGGAATGTTATGCCTTCATTTTAATTCATGAGTGACGTTTTGTAGTTGAATTACATCAGACTGAAGTTTCATGTTTCAAATCAAATGTTTGATTTAAAGATTTCATCCATTTCAGCCAGTGAGCAGTGTTTTGGGTCCGTGATGTAGGTTTCTGAACATTTGAATCTGAAGAACTGAATTTGTTAGATGTAATTTGAGCGTACACTTCGTTAGTCTAAAATTGAATTTGAACCTTTGCTCACAAATTCATGTCATTAGTACAATTTCAGTTTGATGTCATTCAAAGCTACAAAAAAAACTTCAAAATTTCAGTGCTCAAAATATCTGTATCTGTGTGCACTGAAAGGGTCTTCATGATGAGAATCAGGGTCTTTTTGGATTACAGAAGAAGTTTTTAGGTCCAAGTCTTGGCCTAAAAGTCAAGCTATAAATGCTAATCCATCCATTCATCCATCCATCCTTGTATGCATAGGCCTTAATGAATTATTTAATATGGATCGTTCCTCAGATATTCAGATAAACCCCATATATTTCAGGTAATAAAAATTGCCCCAATACAATACCTCTGCACTGTCCAATCGAAATGTTTCTAAGCAGAAAATGGCGCTTTTTTTTGGTGTGTGACAACAGTGACAAATGTCCGACGCTTCAAATAATCTCTAAGCACCTGAGGCAGAGACGGAGACGGTCGTTTATCAGGCTCGGTGACAAATAAAAAAGGAATAAGAAGGAGAATGTGCAGGGGGGGTGAATGTCAGCTCTGGCATGCGTGATCGTGTTAGCGAGGTGAATGGGATTGACATTTGGGATGCAGAAGTTTCAAAAGTGAGGCAGCGGTCAAAAATAGGATTAAAGTGTCTTTAAGGGCCGGAGGGAAGGAAACACCTTCTATGTTTCTAAATGAGAAAATAATAAACCAGGAAACGCTTGACCTTCTATAGATGTTAGACTCTGAGGCTACTGTCTCATTGGTTACTTTAAAGGCGTCCGAAAAACGCCACTGACCAGGGATCGATTTCCACATGGTATACCGGGAGAGAATGTTTTGTAATGAATACTTAAATGAATACTTACTGATAATTAAAATCGGTAAACATTTGTAACAAAAATCATTATAAAACTGAGAAAGTGCAAGATTTTTATTCACCGCTAGAAACGTCGGGCTGATGGCTACCCAACAAAACCTCCAGAAGATTCCGGGCGTGTATCCCAGCATGGCTTTGACGTCGTTGCTGAATCTGTTGATGCCTGAGAAGAAACGAGAAAGATTGAGCTCATTAATTGTGTTTTTTTAAGGGTCACCGAAAAATATGGCTTTTTTGTACGGGTTCTAGGTGATAATAAAGATATGAAAACCAAAATCTGATCCCGAACTTTGCATAACCTATGATTAGCATATTGATACAATGATGCATAATGAGATAATATACAGTAATTATATAATATAGTTATACCATTAACATTATACAGTAGATAACAATATTACAACAAAAAAAATATTATTGGAAGACACAATACGTTGCTACAGAATGGTTAACTCATGGGTGACTTTCATCTGTGTTGAACTCGCACAGTGAGATGTTTTCTTACCATAAAACCAGGAGACTGCAGTGGCTTCCAAAAACACGATAGCTATTATGGAGGATCCGACTCCAAACTCTTCAAGTAGTTTGACTACATACGCCCCGCCCTGAAACCAAAAAAACAAACAAACAAAAACAACAGTGTTGAAGTTGGAAATCACTGTGAGTGAACTTTTTTTTCCCCCATTTATTCATGGAAGTTCAGTTCACTCAGTTCACGTTATGAAGCTCCTCAGATGTGTGGAGAAACGTCTTCAAGATGATAAAAGCAGATCGTTCAACTTGACTAGACATTTTTAAACTGTCCAGGATTGACCTGAATAAAGGAAATGCCCTCAGGTTCAGTCACTTTGGCAGCAGTTTAAAGTCTGCGCTCGTGACCGGATGGTTATGAAGTTAAAGCGCCACCCATAACACTCCGCTCTTCACATCTGTACATTTACCAAATAAATAAATGTAATGAATAAGCCAACAAACTCCATTGCATGCCATTATAATTCAAAATGTTCTCTGAATATGTTTGCTGCGTCACATTTTTCTGACCTGCAAAATGAATCAGTGTTCACATCTCAGACACTGAGCTCCGTTTCTCTACAGAAAGTCTTTATTTCAGAGTGTGTGGAGAAACACTGGAAAGTTTGTCATATGACGCTTTCACACCTATGAGTCCGCTTGTCGAATCGGAATCAGAGTGAAATTGATTCTTCTGATTCGTTCGTTATTTGGTTTGGTTTGAGTTCGTTTTTGTTCATCAGTCCAAATCTCCAGAACATACATGGTATGTTTGATTCACTTCCTCACTTCCTCATCACTTTCCCACAAGTGTTCACTTCCTTCAGGTGAGTCTATTCAGAGTCAAATCACTTTCTCACTTGAATTCACTCCCTGCAGTCGAGACACTTCAGAGTCGAACCCTGGTGAAGAACACACCAGGGTTTGAATCAAACGGACTCAGCACTGCGTTTGTGAAAGCACCCTAAGACAACTGCCTGGGGTCCTGACCACTGATGGCTCCCCAAAAGACAAAGAAAATGCCAGAATCCACTAAAACTTGGTGAAGTGCGTTCACACAGATTGCCAACGCAGCATTTAGTCGGTTATTTGGTTTGTTTAATTATGTGCAGCGTAAAACTGAACCCAAACGACAAGCAAATGAACCAAAAGCGCTGTTAGGAACTCACTTTAGTAAGAGTGCTTAGAGAGCCCAAAAAGCACACTGTCACCAGGCCCAGCACAAACACCTCTCTTCTGTGGGACAGAAAGTCTGGGTACTCATCCATGATGGCAGTGATGATGGCCTCCAGACCTCCAAACTGGACACATACACACAGTTTACATATACAAATACTGTACAGCAATATTAAAAAATGTGTGTGTCTGTGTGTGTGTGTGCATCTGTAAACACACCGTGCTGTCCAATCCCAGTGTGATCATCATCGCAAAGAAGATGATGGCGAAAAACGTGGAGCCCATCATGTTGGCAATGGCTTCTGGGTAAGTGATGAACAGAAGACTCGGGCCTATAATGGGTAAAAAAAAAAAAAAAAAACGTTCTTTAAAAACTGACCAAAATAAGGAACTTTAGGAGACTTTGTCCTTATGATGCCTGATTGATTATTATCACCAAATTATCAGCACGAGTGTCTTCTTACCCTTGTTTCTGGCTACATCTTCCACGTTAACATGTCTCTGCTCAGCCATGTAGCCCAGAACGGTAAAAATCACAAAACCAGACATGAAGCTGGTCAGGCAGTTTACAACACTCGTCACTATGGCATCTCTGCCGAAAGAGAAAGAGACGGAAGACGACGTAGAGTCTAATTAATTCTAACATACATTGTATTAATGGAGTTGTTTGTGTAACTGTATTTACTCTTTCAATAGTCCACCCAGTATGGATGCAGTCATCCCTACACAGAGAAATGGAGGCTGATGTAGTGTGATTTAGGATGAGACCATAGGGAGGGGGTTGATACAAAAGACATGAGAACCTCTGGAGAAAGGAAGTTGATGGGGTAGATTTAATAGGTGGTGGTGTGGTGGTAAACCATAACATCGTTAACATTATACCAGTATTAGATAAAGACATTCCACTCTGCAGCACTGTATATAGTCTATACATCCCTAAGTTAATCAGCTTTAATTAGAAACCACGTCTCATTTGTTCAGGATGCCAAGGATCGCGATGTGTCTCCTCCTCGTTCCTCCTCTTTGTTCAAACACCATTTGAAACCAGACCCAATAAACACACACATACACACTTACAGAGCTTTTCAATTGGATCCACTATCTCCAGCTCACCACGTTCATCTCACTTCACTTTGGAAATAGGTGAAGGAGGAAAAAGGATTTTATATCATCTGACAAAAAAAAAAAGTCTTCTTTGACCCTCACGTTCTGTCCATTAAATTAACAAAGACTGTCCCATCGACCCAGGCCATTTCCTTACATTTTATAGGAATTTATTTTAAATAACCAATATATTTTATCTTCATGGATGGTGTGGATCAATAAAGAGGGCTAAAATGAAGCATTTCCAGGAAATGAACAAGATGGAAAGAATAGGACACTAACTTTTTGCTTCCGATTTGCACACAGAAGTCAGGAGAAATAGTGAAGAAGTACTTTGTACCTGTAGCAGTTGTTGTCGAACGGGTTGTAGCTGGATAGAGCAAGCAGAACGCCAAACCCCGGGCCAAGGGAGAAGAAGATCTGAGCTGCTGCGTCCACCCAAACCTGCAGAACAAAAGAAATATGGGTTAATACTCTCAGTATTTACACACCCGAGAGTTTTCATTGGGATATACAGTATCGTCGTTTCTTTGTTCTATGGTTTTCTGAATTCTAACTTTTGAGCTACGAGTGAAGTAAACAAGTAAAGCATGTGGTGGAGGTCGAGGTTGAGCAGCCAAGAGGTGTTAAAACCATGACAACAATGGTGCTGCAGTTTTTCTCTTGCATTGGAGACACATATACATGAACGCATTAGGAAATCTTCTGCTGTGGTGGGGAAACAATCATATTTACTAAATCAGATCTACAAAGAGAATATAATTAATCAGAATTCAGGAATGATTCATTTGCACAATAGCTTTTCTAACCATTAGAGTCACTATGAATAGCAAGTAGTGCCTTGTGGTTCCATGAATGCTCCCTCCATTACCGCCATATATACAGCTTAAGTAAGGAATAAAATACTCTATGTTGTGCTGTTATTGGAAAATAATCAAAAATTATGAAGCGAGAGTGCACCAGAGCCTTTCATAAAGGAAAACAAATGTGAACCAATTATGCATCTGATTAGCGGTGCGCTTTCTTCACGCACCTCATCTGCATCTCCCCCAGCAGAAAACAAACCGCAGTCTTTAAAATCAGAGTGTGATATTATCTGTAAATTCATCAAATAAACACTTCACTTAAACTGAGTACAATGGTGAAGGTTTTATAGTTTTCCTAATGGGTCATGGTTTTTAAATTCAACTGATTTTGTGGTGTTATTCTCAGTGGCCGTTGTGTGTATGCGTGTGAGAGAGAGAGAGAGAGAGAGAGAGAGAGAGAGAGAGAGAGAGAGAGAGAGACAGACAGACTCACACTTGTATCCCTAAGTTTCTCCCATTTGGGCTGAAGGTAGAAGACGACACCCCTCCAAGCTCCAGGTAACGTTGCACCTCGAATCAACAAAATCAACAACACCACATAGGGAAGAGTGGCTGTGACCCAAACCACCTGAGAGAGAGAGAGAGAGAGAGAGAGAGAGAGAGAGAGAGAGAGAGAGAGAGAGAGAGAGAGAGAATTTTTTTGTGCCACAGAGATGGTGTAGTTATAATTTAAAACTTCTTTACATACTGTGTGTGTGTGAGTGTGTGTGTACCTTGCCCGAAGTTTTGACTCCTTTCCACAGGCTGAAGTAGACAATGGTGAAGATGAGGAACAGGCAGAGCATCAGCTGCCAGCGGATCACACCCACGTTCTCCAAACCATCTGACTCGTGCAGCTCCAACACGTTCCTCCTGCTCACACAGAAACGGCGCTCAGTCCCAACATCTCTACCAGTGATTGCCAACCCTGTTCCTGGAGATCTACCTTCCTGAAGACTTTAGCTCCAACCATAATCATGCCCACCTGGCCATCTAATCATTGCCTTAAGAAGTTCTTGATCAACTAAAACAGGTGTGTTATATTTTGGTTGGAGATGAAACTTGCAGGAAGGTAGATCTGAAGGAAGAGAGTTGGTGACCACTGCTCTACACCTTCATTCACTGCTCCATTATACCTCTCTGTTTATAGCTGCTATAATGTAAGTGAGAATAGGACCTGACTTGTTTCATGGACGTTTCACAACATCAAATGTAACTATAAATGGATAAAAAGTATGGCATGATGTTCTTTAATAAATAGAAAATTTGAATAATTGTGTTAATTACAGGAATAAAACACTTCAGGGTAGTCAACTTTAGGACGGTAACAGCAACTCAGCTTCATCACACCAACTTGTTGTTCATTAGTTTCCTATTGCAGCTTGACCCAGAGTGTTTTATTCCCTTCGTAATGCAGTTTTCATTTAGCAAAAATAAACAGGCCTCTTCTGTATTTGATGCTTACAGGTAGCTAAGTACATTCATCTATCTGTACAGTACTATAATTCTTTTTTATTCATTCTGAATATTTTGTGCTGCATTAGGAATGATGATTTCTGATATACAGTGTTCACTATTTTCCATCCATTCATCCATTTTCTATACCATTTATCCTACACAGGGTCATGGGGAGCCTGGAGCCTATCCCAGGGAACTCTGAGCATAATGCGGGGGACACCCTGGATGGGTTGCCAACCCATCACAGGGCACAATCACACACATTCACACACTATGGACAATTTTGGCCTAAAGCGCATGCCTTTGGACTGGGGAGGAAACCAGAGGACCCAGAGGAAACCGAGACACTGAGAGAACATGCAAGATCCATGCGCAGAGAGGTGCAAGGCAAACATGCTAACCACTAACCCACCATGCCCCCGTTCACCATTTTCATGACTGATTAATAAGGAACAGAAAACAAATTTAGCTGACTCAGAATCTGTTCGCTGATTTATGGTGTAAGGTTGTGGAAGAGTTTACAATAAAAAGCGCCTTCACCTCCTCTCTTGCGTATCTTCTCATTCTTTGCCACTTACATGCACTTACGTGTAAAACTCCTCGGCCGGTGAACGTGAGTAGTTAGTCCACGTCACATTGTCCTTGCCAAAGTAATTGGTACAGTTTTCCGTGTTCCATGCATTGTCGCAGTTCGTCCATGGCAGAGTGCTGCTGAACGATGAGTAGAAGTAGAACAACGCCCATGCAATGATGGTGTTGTAGTAGAACGAGACGTACAACGCGATGATGCAGATGGCAAAACCGATGCCTGAGAAAACCAAAGGAAAGGACTTGGTCTGCCAGCCTGACTTCAGCTGGACTGTGTGTATTTGCTCATCGCAGTGTTAATATACTCTTCACTGATAAGACAATATACCATGATATGAAACTTTTAAATACTTATATTGTTAACATAGTTATATATCAGTATCCTGGTGGAGTATGTTGCTTGGAATTTGCTATAAGATCTAAAAAAAATATAAGCAAATATAATAAGATTTCCAATACTGTATTGGTAGTCCAGTTATCATACCATCACTTTATCCTACTCTTCCACCTCTACCGATCACTATACTCATCATGTTTTGACCTTGGAAGAAGACTGAAGATGGAAGTTTTTATTACCTTTGAAAATTGGGCAAATGTGTTTCCATATGGAGATCGCGCCTGTGCGGTGGAACTGACCCAGAGCCAGCTCCATGTAGAAGAGTGGTACACCCCCAAATATAGCCATGAGGGTGTAGGGGATGAGGAAAGCTCCTAAAAAAAGACAAAAGAGAAGTACTTTATATCAGGTGGACCTATCAGGTGCTTTTTATGGGCAAAACCACACTGGACTTATGATACGGTCTGTTATTTTTATTGTGATATATGGGCAATTTGGACATTGGGGTAAGGCAGTGGAGAAACCAACATGCATAGTCATGGGAGAGGGGACTCTTGTTCAAGCACTTGCTCAAGCACTTAAGACTTCCTTATTCAGGTTATCCTTCCATAGTATTAGGTGTCAAGGAGGTCTTAACAAGCGATCATGTGATCATGTGCACACCCCCTGAGCAGGCTCATGGAGTAAGCCAGCATCATGCTGATCTTGGACTGATCAGCACCCCTTGTAGCACTTCCAATGTGCCCTTCTACTATCTGGGAGGACTACTGACATATTCAACCCAGGGCAGTGAATATGAATCATCATGAATGAATAATCATTGACACAGCTTGCTTTGCCTGCTTTGGAAGATGGTGGCTGAGGACATGTGCAAATGGTATCTCCAGCACCCCATTGTGCTGATTGAGGTTTGCACAGTCCCCAAGGCCTACATGGGTTTCTTTCAAGCTGAAGGTCCAGAGGGATACTACATGGTGAATAAATGGTTTGAAATCTGCAGCTATCCATCATTTGCGTAGAAAGACAAGTCACACAGTGCAGTACATGCAGGAGATTCCTAGTGCAAGCTATAAGGGCCCATGCATCATTGAGTTTACCACATCAATCTGCTAAACCATTGGACTGAGGCTATGCTAGCTTTATCAGCTATGGCTAATTTGCAGGTGGAGGTGGGACCCAAGCTTTTCACACACCAGCACCAGGAACTGTCTATATTAGTAAATTAGTTATGAGATGTGTTTGGTAGTGGTCCTACCAAATTCCCTGCTGACAAGCAATTGAGGAGGAAGAAGGGGAAATGGTCAAACAACCCAAACAAATTGATGAGGTTTTGCAACAACTTCTAGAGGCACTTTTGTGACAGGCTAATATTACTGTTTATATATGTTTCCACCATAGATCTGAGAACCTTATAATACATACAGTGGCAATCTATCATTTTTCTCATGCATCTATTTAAGGTAACTTACAATTGAGGCAGGATCCAATGAGCAGAGATTAAGGGGGCATAACAGCGGTAAGTTGGCAATGCTTGGATTTGAACTTATGGCACTCCAATCAGTGACCCAATGCCTTAACCACTTTGATATCACATATTATGCTGGGGCTTCACCAATGCTATGTTCCAGCCTATCTGGATGACATAAGTGTCCACTTGACAGGGTGTCCCAAAACTCCACTTCTGGAAGGTTTTTCAGGGGCTAGACCGAGAGCCATCCCAAAGACAGTGCTAGCAGAACTCCTGTACTCGGAAAATCAAATCTGCCATCCAAAATTAAGGTAGATGTTGGCAGAAGTTGCCACTGAGGCTGGCTGGAGGTTACCTGCGGACGGCACTAACCTAGGGTCAGTGCTTCATCTGGTCCTAATTTGAGCATTCATTCAATGCTTTTTGAAGCTGAGATGGAAATCGGTGGTCCTGTCACAGGAGATTGGAGATTAGGAGCATCCCATTGTATCTATTAGTTAAAACTCCCTCCTATAGAACACATGGTTGTCTCTGTTTGAGGACTAAGAGGTTGCAAACATCATCATCATGACATCAAACAAACAAGATGCCTTCTGTCTAATGTACTCTCTCTCTCTCTCTCTCTCTCTCTCTCTCTCTCTCTCTCTCTCTCTCTCTCTCTCTCTCTCTCTCTCTCTCTCTCTCTCATCACAGGGTCAGGAAGATCCGGAACTCATGTATACACACAGATATCGATGTTATAGATCTACCCAGCCCCAGTAAACCAAGATGAAAAATTATATAGATATAAATGTGTAAACCTGAAGTGTGTAATCCATTCGTCTTCTTATGTATTGATTTTTTTTCCTCCCCAAAAGTATATGGTTATTTAATAAAAGGAAGAGCATGGATGAACACCTGTGTATTTCCAGATCATTTAATTTTACCTTATATTTACTTTTTAAATTTTTTTTAAAAAAAATTTTGCAAAAAAAAAAAAAAAAAAAAAAAGCAATAGTCTTTCAGATATTGTTGATCTGATTTTCATTATTTTGTTTTTTTGTTATGGTTTTTTTTTTTTTTTTTTTTTTACACTATTACAATTAACTACAATATCATTAAACCAATCAAATCCAAATGAGGAAAAATATTGGACTTTACTTGTCTTTTTCATTTTTCTTTACTTTAACGTTATGAATTGAAAACGTTCCAGTTACAGAGGATCACTTCATTTCACCTTCCAGGAAAATGAACCTAATTCAAAGACCATTTTAAGGAGATTCATAAGAAAATTCATTGCATGTTTCATAGCATAAACTATCATTCGTTGGTTAGAAATTTTCGGTCTAATTTCTCATTTAAAGACATATTTTGTGAAGAATCATTGTTAAGAATATTGTGACTGATAAAATATAAAACTAATTCAGATCCAGACAGTTCTTTCCCTCTAAGTTTTTCCCACCCAAACCATCCGCATTCAGCACCATGGACAGAGGCAGCGCTTCTCCGTTCATCTCCCCGCTTTTTTATTTTTTTTGCGTAAAATATTACAAAACAAAAAACACGTTATAGCAACACAAACCGAAGCCTGCTCATAATGTTAATGATCTGATTCATTATGACTAATAATATTTATACTTTTACTTTATTTATATATGTAATTTATTTATTTATTAACAGTATTTTAACTGTTTAAATAGTTTTGTTCTGGTTCATTAGGCATGCAAAATGTTTACCAAATACATTACAAATTTTCTTTCTTGTCCTTTTGATTAAAAACAAATGAAAATGAAAATAATCAGCACTGTTCAGTGTGATGATAAAAAATTATACAATGCAAACCAAAAAAAAAAAAAAAAAGTTCTTTACCTCCGCCGTTTTGGTAGCAGATGTAAGGAAATCGCCACACGTTCCCCAGATCCACAGCAAAGCCGATCACCGACAGCAAGAAGTCGACTTTTTTGCCCCACTTGTCGCGCGACTCCGTCTGCAGGAGAACCGGAACCGGACCGGGGTTGACGCCCGCCGCCAACTCGTGATGGTGCATGTCGCTGCGGAAAAGAAAAGAAAAGGAGAAAAAACTCCGAGAAGCTCCGGGGTTTAAAGAAAAGTTGTTGCAGATGTGACAACAGGTGAGGTTCAAGTGCAGCGCGCGCGGAGAGGAAGAGGCATGCTGCGGGTCGGAGCGCGCGAGGTAAAAAGACCCTCGTTGAGTGAAAAGTAAAACGCACCTCTCTCTCTTTCTCTCTTTCGCTCTCTCTCTCTCTACCACTCACCTCACACCCATCGACACACACGTACGCGCGAGCGGGAAGGCCACAACCGGATGAGATCAAAATAAAGTAAATGCTCAAATAAAGCTGGAGTTAATGCATTTCTCATGCGCTCTCAGGACTGCATGAGGATGTTTCCAGCATTAATATTGTTGAGTGTATTCACGCCATCAGCGGTGATTTATCTGAGTGCTGAGAGAAATCTTTCAACATGGCTTTAACACACTTTGAGTGTCTTAACAGACACTATTGTGTTACAGTTACAAACAAAAACTGTGGAAGGAATTCACTAACAATGTGAAACTGACACCTTTATTATTAAATTAGCTTAGACAGTGTTCCCTCTCAGAGAGTTTCAACTTCACCTTTCCTTATCACTGGAGTGGTACCATCTAAATGAGCGAACACCTTTAGTACCTTTAGTGCCTTTCTATCTTTCTGTCTTTTATCTAGGTAGATGCATGTAGTGGACCTTTAAAGCTTGAGTCTACAGTAACTGTGCACCTTAAGTCATTTTTGAAAGTATAATTTATCCACATTTAGATTCTGTATCTTGACGTACTTTCTTTTGAAACAGGATCAGAAATCAGGTTTGAGATGCGCCATGCTACGCCAAGTCTAAACTCCGATCATTTATTCTCCACCAAGTCATGACTCTAAAAGGGAAAAGTGTACAGGAAGAAGCACAACTGAAAACAAAACCATGTTTACTGCTCATAAAGTACAACCGAAGCACAAGACATGCCCATGGGGGCGGGGCTTATACTATAATTTTTATTCTAGAGAGAATTTAATTGGATGAACACAAGACTAGAACTGGATGAGTCATTAAAAAAATGTCATCATTTTCCTAGAAGTGGCATTAAAATGAAATGGAGAATATTTTCAAAATTTAATATAAATTCAATAAATATAAATTCAATAATTTAAATATTATTTAAACACTGATGGTGTGCTTTTTGCTTTTTAAATTTCATATTAAGTATTATTAAAATAATTATTTGAACGTGTGCAGTTTGTTTAAAATGTGCGCCAAAATTCGAGAGTGCTGATGTTCAGTTCCAATTTATCTGCCTCCATCACAAGGTAAGAGGAGGCATTATTTTTTCGGGTTGTCCGTCTGTCCGAGATTCTCGTTTCTTGACTCCTCAAGAACCAGTGACCGAATGTTTGTGGGATTTATATGGAATTCTTACTGTAACCAACAGATGAATTGATTTGGTTTTGGAATTGATCCAAACAGGGTCAAGGTCACAGCAAGGTTTCCTTCCTGTTTGAAGTGTTTTAACACTATTTCTGGCATAAAAATTAGTAACAAGAAGAACTAGACATGCGACATGTTGGCGGTGAAGGCGTCCCCAGTGACTCTGTTGGCATCGAGTTTTTTTGTTTGTTTTTTTAACTTTTTAAGGCTCAAAAACGTGTCCAACATGGTCTTTTGGAGAAATTTCCCACCCTGTGCTCTCCACCTAGCGTGTACTGAAATAGCACTGAACGGGCCTCGTTAGCTAAACTTAATCAAATGCGAGTCCGGAATCGAATCAGCTGCTTTTAGCACGGGCTAGACTGAAGGAGTCATAAAGTGGATAGGGAAACTGTGGCGAGTGCAGTGGACGAAATAAGGTTAGACCTCCACGATGGAGCTGAGCGCATACGTGCGAAATCAGCACAGCTCCGAATCCACCGTCACAGACTGTGTGTCTGCAAGCCCTATCTCCAATGGGTCCTCAGTATCAGGTCACTTAGATTACACACTCCCCCTGAGTGACTCACAAAATTGCCAATTGAAGGGACAACAAGGTTAAGAGCCTTGCTCTAGTGTGATATGATGGATTGAAGGATTGGGCTGGATTCTTGTAGCTCGGTCCCGTTTCGGGTTTTTCGGTCCTGTTTCAATTTTTCTGCTTGGCTTCCAAATTGTTCTGTACAAAACAAGCGCGGACAAGTTACAAATTCATTATCTAACCCACAGGGTTACAGTGCGCTGCCCAGTCGCGTGGTTTGGTCGCTTGGAAACGTAATCGACGAGGCAAAAATGTCGCAGCTAGCATAATTTAACAACATACTGCGAGCTAGTTAGGTGGTTAAGTGCATTAATACAGAGTGAGACACACAAACAAGTTTGCACCTGCGCAAAAGTCAAAAACAAATCATTGGTTTCAGGTACAAGCTATATATATGTGTATAAAAGGTTTGGCTAGTGTGTTTACAGCTCAATCCAACATTCTACAAATTACAATCCAAATTACATAACTTAAAATAAAGATGACTAACCAAGTATCAAACCTGTGCTTAAAAGTAGTAGGAATGTGAATCAAAACATATAATAAAGTTTAAATATCATTCATTAGTTAACATTACAAGAATCTTCAGTTTAAAGAATTCCCACAATCCTCTGTTGTTGTTTTTTTAAGGTATTTTTTTTATTATTATTTTAGACCTTACTCTTTCGGTTCATGCTCAACAGCACGAGATTTCCCCAAAGCGATCGACGTGTACGGACAAAAGAACATCGTTCTGACAGGAAGTGTTTCAGGAACTCTTGTGTATGTCTACTCAGATCACAAGGAGGAATTGACAGCTGCGTTAGGGTAGGAACACGGAGGGACGGAGGAACGATACGCAGCCAGGTGGAGTGTGTGTGTGTGTGTGTGTGTGTGTGTGTGTGTGTGTGTGTGTGTGTGTGTGTGTGTGCGGTCATCATGGAAACGTTAGCCAAACAACACAAACTTCATTTCTGATCATTCACATCATCATCACCATCATCATCATCATCATCATCATCATCATCATCATCATCATCATCATCATCATCATCATCATCATCATCAATGCAAACAAGCTTTTCTTACAAGTTCCTTTGATAATGAGGTACAGCCAACGTTACACCACAGCACTGCAGCATTCTGGATTCTGATTGGTCAGAAAGTGTTGATTAATTTTGTGTGTGTGTGTGTGTGTGTGTGTGTGTGTGTGTGTGTGTGTGTGTGTGTGTGTGTGTGTGTGTGTGTGTGTGTGTGTGTGTGTGTGTATAATGAGAACAGATGAACCTACACTGTATCTCATTTCCCCACTTGTGTGGCCAGTTTATGAGCAATATGAATGGGACTGGTTTATTCTTTCTTCATCATCATCATCATCATCATCATCATCATCATCAACAGTGTGCGGTGAATGAATGATGCATGGCAACGAGTCAGTTTTCTTACTAGAAACGCACTCTGCTTATAAATTGAAATTGAAACGTCCAGTCGTCTGCAAGCAAACAAACAAACAAACAAACAAACAAACAGGTCCTCCTAATAGAGCTTGAAATAGAATCCATTATTCTGTGCAAACAAACAAACAAATAAACACGTGTTCTCAAAATAGGGCTTTAAGTAAAACTGCTCATTCTGTGCAAGCAGGCAAACAAACAAACAAACAAACAAACAAACAAACAAACAAAAATGCCCTGAAAAAAAGAGCTTGAAATAGAATCCTTCATTCCTTGCAATCAAACAAACAAACAAACAAACAAACAAACAAGCAAATGTTTGTTCAAAATAGAGTTTTAAGGAAAAAAACATTCTTTTCTTTCACTCATTCTGTGCAAGCAAACAAACAGAAACAAACAAAAATGTCCTCAAAAAAGAGCTTGAAATACAATCCTCCATTCTGTTCTCACAAACAAAAAACAAACCCACAAAAATACTGATTGAAATCGAATTCTTCATTGTGTACACATATACAGTGTAAGTAAGTAAGTAAACAAACAAAAAAACAAATAAATAAGATTTAAAGAATCACGAATAGCTCTTTATAATGAGCGGCTCAGCACGGCGGTTCTCCGTGTCTCTGCATTTCTGCTGTTGTGTTGAGAATAAATCCCTCCACACTCTACAGGTTTGTGTGTGCCTGCAAGAAGATTTTAAATGCGATCCCCAAATCCTCCATCGCCTGTCAATTAGCACTTGATCAGAGTTTAGCTCTTCGCTGGGGGTGCAATCAACTCTCCTGAGATGCTACCCCTAACTCAAGAGGGTAGTGAAGGGTGTAAAGGACAAAGGGCATGACCTTTTCCTCTCTAGTGCAACTTAATGTCACGTGAGCAGAAGAAGAGGGAAAAAACCAGAGTTCACTTGCGTTAGGAGTGTATAATGACATTTCTTTCTGTACAAATCGTTGATTGATGATTAATTGATGTCAAACTTGTTGCTTGATACCACTTAGTCCCCTGGTTACGACTCCATTGGTCTTGATGTCGATCCAGCAAAGTGTTTCAGTGGGTTGAACCAAGTTCCTGAAGAACAAAACATAGAAGATAATCATAAACATATGGGGGAAATGGCTGTAGTTTAGTAAACATGAACGTTCTGTAGCAGATCCTTTGTTACAGCCAATCACGTGCATTTGCATAAATTACTTAGCTGAAGGCATCAGACCAGAGACTAGCTACAGGGCTTGAGACATTAGCTTAGCTACTCTTTCTTGTCTCATTGGTGGGCTAAAACATGGCTTTTTTAATAGACTGTTTAAACATAATTAGATCGAATTCTCTCACTTACAGCCGTAAACGAATCACTAATGAGTTTTCTAAGCAAGGAATTTTATCATTCCAAATTTTAGTTGAATACACCTTACCTAGAATTCCTACAAATGTGCCACTGCATAGACACCACGCTTTTTATACACACTGACACGAAAATAGAGAAAAAGTACCAAAACTGTTTAGAGACGTTTCCCCATGAGGGCAGTCTATCACAAAATGGATCAAATGTTTTCTGAAATCAGATCTGTTCAATTCCAGTCGGGCCTGTGGACAGGCTTTTGAGCAAACGTTGCCAAAGTGGCTCGTCTAACCACCAAAATCCAATCCAAAACCGTTCAGAATAAAGACTGTCATCGGAAAACCTTGCGATATTAAATACACAGGACCGTCTGGATGGGATTTCGCATTATTGTGTCAATAGCCAAAATGTCTCAGACTTCCAATATTTCATTTTGTCTTATTGATTCGGCTGTAACATTTTAACCATAAGTAGTCGCTTCTCATTTGCAGTCTTACTGAAGTCTATATCATGTAGCATTTCAGTGACGGTGGATGTGACATCATCATCATCATCATCATCATCATCATCAGAAAGCACTTCCTTTTCAATGAGCTTTGTTGCAGAATCCATGAGAAAGCTGTCGTCCACTCCCGCTCACATTTACTCCATAGGTTTTCTAAGTGGTTTTTATTCACCTGCACGTCCACCACTTGATAACAGCTCTCTACTCTCTCGCAATTACATTTGTGAAAGGAAATACGGCCATATCAGGCCACTAGTGACTTTACTGGCTAATGATGGAGGAGAAGAGTCGAGAAACTGTCCTCAGTGGAACTTCTGGTCATTGTAAAGGCACAGTTAAAGGAATGCTCAGCTCGGAAATGCCAGGCGTCTGCTCATATTTATAAAATCACGTAAACTGACATGATCTAGTAGTGAGTTTGTACAGGTAGTGGTGGGAAATTTGACTCTTTTGAGTCAGTCAGATCATTTGACTCAGCTCACCAATAAGAATAGACTCTTTCGGTTTTCAAATGACTCATTACCATTATTTCTAAATCAGTGCCTGGTGGTTGATCTTTGGTTTGGCATTTGGTTGGCATTTATTCTGATCACATCCCCTAACACACTTCCTGTCAGTCGGATTTATAGGCTCCACACAGCAGAGAGTCAACCTGGACGTTGACTGGACTGAGTGTTACCTGGATGATCAGCGACGTTCATGAGTCCCTTGTTTGTCCTGAGCAGTTAAACTGCCCACTGTTCTTCAGAAAAATCCTCCAGGTCCTGCACATTCTTAACTTTTCCAGCATCTTCTGCATATTTGACCCCTTTTCCAGCAGTCGCTATATGATGTTGAG
This sequence comes from Cranoglanis bouderius, assembly GCA_023630585.1. NCBI lineage: Eukaryota > Metazoa > Chordata > Actinopteri > Siluriformes > Cranoglanididae > Cranoglanis > Cranoglanis bouderius. The sequence goes on from CM042565.1 coordinate 1,763,122, forward strand.
ATCCATCTCTTCACACTGAGGGCAACTGAGGGACTCGAACACGACTATTACAAAAGGTGTCAACATTCACTGATGCTCAAGAAGGGTGTAAACTTTTGAACAGGATGATCGGTGTAAATTGTTATTATTTTATTTGATGATCTTCCTTTTTTTTCACTTAGTACTGCCCTTCAGAAGATATTTACATGTTTCCCAGAAGACAAATAACAAGTTACACTAATCAGGCAATTATCAGTGCTTCTTGCCTTGAGTCTGATGTGTAACAGCACTAATATGTGCAGGACAGGAGCGTTTCCAGGACCAGGGTTGGCATCCTGTGACTTCATGAATCCATTAATTAGTGATGCGTCATTCGCAAACGAGTCGGCTCTTTGAGTCGACTCTCTTAAGTGAACTTGCATGTATGAGATGAATATTTTGGTCTTTTCTATATGTACTGTATAATGTAAACTAGCTTCAATATTACCAATGCTAGCATTCTTACTAAATTATTCCCTTCATTTCAAAAACCTGTGAGAGATATAATGCAGTAGAGAAAATAAAATCCAGTAGAGTTAAATCATAACGCTCTTGCTTTCCAAGTGTATTGATTTTTCTGTGTAGATTCGCTAGAAGCCTATGCTCAGTTACATCTTCTTCCTGAACACATTCTAGTGTCAGATACTGGATCGGTGTCAGATGGCATCCGGGCCTGGTGTGGGTGAGAGATGGTGCATGTTCTCATCGCTTTGAGAGAATTTACTGTAGAAAAACGGCACATTCAATAGAAACAGTAGTTCAGTAGTAACTTCAGTCACAGATATTGTGTGTGTGTGTGTGTGTGTGTGTGTGTGTGTGTGTGTGTGTGTGTGTGTGTGTGAGGCCGTGATGTGGCATGTGTATTCTCACCATTGCACAGTGTCCATCTCTATTACCTTCCTGCTCCTTCACTCGCTAATCCCCTTGACAGCTCTTTCCTCAGGCTAAGCCATACCTGACCAATCACACCTGTCAATCATAATAACCACATTTCCTACCCATAATGCCGAGCAACCTGTCAATCAGCCTTCCTGACGCTCTCCTGTTGAAAGCCAAGGGCTTTTGTCAAATGAGGTGTACTCCATCACTCTGTCCGGTTTGTTCTTCTGCACATCACATCATCCTCCATCACATACTGCACGTGGAACAGTTTTCTCAATCTAAATCTAATATTTCTTAAATAATCTGTGTGAAATAAGTGAAATGGAAACACACTGGTCATGTATTAGAGAGTTTTACTGCCGTAGCTTGTTGTATATTATGTAAGGAATAAGGAAGCTCACCAGCTTGTCATGTCACTGTGAAATGATTTTGTACTGACTCAATAATGCAGAAGTCATAAAAATAAACATCTATAACAAAATGTGTACTAAATAAAATAACAGGATGCCTAAGGCTCTTGCACAGAGCTGGATGTAAGCACTCTAACTGGTTAATGTGCAAATTACATATAAAACTACATGGGTTTTTTATTTTATTATTGAATATATTCTCAACTTTCTATCCGTTCATCTGTCTACCATCTATCATCAATCCATTAAACTGTCCATTCATTTATCCATCCATCCGCACGGTATCATGTTTGTTTCAAGTGCATTCAGTATGTGGAAGTCGCCCCCTAGCGGACACTCACACTCATGCAGCAGTTCCTTGATCTTTTTTTTTTTTTTTTTTTTAATGAGAAAGGAGCTTTAGATCATGATTTCATTATTCTTATTTATTTACATTGTTATACCCGTGTGGATGAACGACATTCACGCTGGACAGAAACAATGATAAAGCCGCGATCGTGTGCTATCATTTTACCAGTCACAGACTTTTTTATTTATTTATTTTTTTTTTTTAATTATCATGAATTTTCTAACTTGGTTAGAAACATAAACACTTGCGCTATAGCGCCACCAGTGGTCTCTATGACTTACTGCAGGATTTGTTTTAATGCAGAAGAAGAAGAAGAAGAAAAATTGGAACAATTACAATAGTTTTCCAAACATTTTCGGTGCTTGGACCCCTAATAATAACAACAGAAATCCTAACAAAAAACAGGTTTAAAAGCACTTCGTGCTTGGACCCCTTACAAGGCTGAGCTGCACAAGGTAGAACAGTCAGGCAAAGTTTTTTATCCTATTGCTATTTACTGAAACACAGTGAAAATGTCTTGTTTTGTCTTGGGGTGTTAAAGGTGTCTCACATGTTTAACTTAATAACTGTCTGAATACTGAATGATTTAACACTGGGAAATGTTAAAGCCCACAGTTCTCATTTAGTTCCAGTAGTTTTAGTGCTGTTGTTTGTACTATTATAATATTATAATATTGTAATATTATTACTATTGTTTGTACTTTATTGTGTGCAAAAAAAAAAAGAAAGAAAAAAGTATGCTTTAAGTCACCAACTTATGTAATGCAAACAGTACTAATACAATGAACATAGAATAATGAATATAAAATAATGCCAATTTTTCCTTCTTAAACGTGTGCACTTTTTTCTGAATGTAATAACTTACTGAAGCTATTCAAATAACCATTTGACGATGTACTAAATTGTAGAAACAGATGATTATTTTAACTGGCTGCGAGAACACGTTCTTAAATTTAAGTAAATCGGTTGTAGTTTTGAGTTTTACCAGCAGATGGAGCTGTTTGAAATAGTTTTGCGCTGTATGCACAGCCATAGCCAGCTTTAAACATCCAATAACATGATGATATTCTAAATGTATCTTATGTGTACGTTTAACCTGACTGAGTCATAACCTGAACATTGAACTGTCAAATGCTAGTTTGAAGAGTCAAGTGCTAGAGGGTTCAAGGTACTACCTAAGTGCATAAACCATACAAAGGAGAATCAGACCTAAACCCAAATGCATGAATAATAATACAGATTAATTAAAACGAAGCAAATACCAAAGGCTTTTAGATCTGATACCACACTTTGCACAAGATTTGTAAAGGATATCGCATAAAAACTGCAGGCTTAAGCTCGGCGCTTTCAGTATGCAGGTCTGAGAACAACGTGGTTCTCGAATACTTTTCTTTTTGTTTGCAATTCAGTGTCATGATGTCACAGTGTCACTGAAATGTAATTTTGGGTGATTTGGTTTCACGTGAATCATACACCATCTGTCCACCTCACTAAAGCAGCACTTGACAGCAGATCTAATTCATTTGAAGCAATCTACTACTTTTTTTTTTACTCCATTGTCTTATAAGACAAAGCTATTCCTTACTGAGGTGTGTTTTTATGTATAGAGTATGAAATAACAGCTTCTACACCACACTTTATACCTAAGACCCATGCCTGGACTGAGCAGACATCCATTAACATTTATTATTCTACATCCATGGAACGTTTATCATTGGGCCAGCCTGTCCTGAATTATACTGACCCTTAAAAAATACACATTAGAATAGTAAACAGGGAAAAAAACAGGAACGAATGAGTACTATATTAACATCCAAGTCACTATCATTAAGTGCTAATGACTTCTGGGTAATTACTCAGTAAGTATTAATAAAGTAATGGTTTGCTAGCTCATTATGAACGAAGCAATAATTACAGCGGCTCAAAACACACATCATTCAATTAATCTACAGCCCTTAATGTGTTGAATGTGCAGGACAAAGGTTTCTCCAGGACCAGGGGTAAGAACCTGTGTTCTAGATGGGCATGGGCTTCATCAATCACACCACCACTGAATAATCTCTTCTAATCAGACCACTTCAAATCAGTGCCCATTATAATCAATCACACCTCTTTATTCTGTAGCCCTGTCTTTTTTTGTGCACTTGACAAACAATTCTGTCATTTTTTTTTTTTTTGCCAATGAAAATACATTTAAACATGATTTGTTATTCTGTTATAGCTTACAGACTAATATTGAAAAAATAAATACAATCTAAATGAAAAAGAAAAGAAAAGAAAGCAACTGGAATATACTCAGACCGACAGGATCTCATGATTTGCATTGTACGTAATCTACAGTCTGTGGAGATGATGGTGTGGTGCTTCACGTCAGACTCCACATCTTTGTGTTTTCGTTCAGGTGAATAGTATTGCTCTAATGTTATTGCTCTTATGGCTCTGCCAGCTCAGGGGCGATGAGGTCTAGCACACTAATGGAGATGAAGATTAACTTCATGTGCTCTGGCTTTTATTCCTTTCCTAAGCATAACTATATTTTAAAGCACAACCCAATTTTAAGAATCCCAATATGAGGACGCTCTCGGGCCACAAAGGCGATTAAGCTGTGTGTTTATGACTCTAGAAATCATCTCAGTGTTCATACGGGTTCTGCCATGGGCCACGAAAAACAATTTGAAGGTCTTGTCTCAGTGGGAGACAACAAACCATCATAACAATCACAGACTCCTGCAAAGTTTCTAGAGTCCAGGTTTATGACCGCTTTGGTGCTCACGAGTCATCTTCGGAATAGACGTAGGTCAGTTCAACATATGAAGAGCTGCACAAGTAAACAATTCACGCTTACTGGTGTGCCTACTGGACGGAATAATGGGATGACACAGCCACCCTGACTGGGCTGGGTGGTTACTCTGATTACTGAAGATGGTTTAATGAACTAATTAGTGAATTAATAGTTAACATGTAGCTGATCTGCTATTGTTCAGAAGTTCTCATTTGCCAGGTGAGCAAATGGCCCAGGAACACAACAAATGTATGAGGAGTGTTTCGACTACCTGAGCCTGAGTAAAACACAGACGAATACGTGCAGTCTGTAAAATGTAAAATGGTGACGCTGAAAGACAATATTTATATAATTTTCAGTTATATTTTAAAATGATAAGCCATTAACTATTGTATATTGTCTGTGGTCTATGTTTTATTATTTCGGTTCGTTTATGAAACGGCTGTGAGACTAATATTGTAAAACTAGACATATAATAGAAATTCCTTCATTCAAGGCATCATAAGAAACAGTAATATTTAAAAAACTGAATAAAAAACAGCAATGGCTTGTTTGTTTGTTTAATTAGAAACCACTGGGCGCCTGTCTCTTTAAAGGGCGTGGCTTATGTAAGAAGCGCCCGAGCCCCGCGCGCTCCTCTTCTATCCTTTCGAAATATCCGGGAGTCGCGAGCTCAGCTGGGCTCGAGCCACCGGAGCCATGGCAACCGCGACGACAGGTGAGGAGGAAATCATCTCGTCGTAAGCAGCGAGAGTTTTAGCTTTGACCGAAAAGTGCGCTTTTGCGCTTCTTCTGAGTTTTAATTGCCGTTAATTAATTGGCGTGATGTCATTTCAACGGTTTTCCGCGATTTCAGAAGCCGAGACGCGCCAGAGGCTGCTCCGCAACGTCAAGAAGGAGGTGAGTGCGCGTGCGAATTAAAACAAAGAAATAAATAAATAAAGGGCCGCATCACAAACGGCTCAGTGGTTACTACAAAGGTGTGGAATAAGAGAGGTTTACACCTTGTGCACTCAGGGTCCAATAGGGAGCCATTTGGGATGCAGCTCTTAACCGCTGCAATACACTCGAGGTTCAAATAAAATCAGTTATAATCCTTATGAAGAGCTACAAACACACGATATTTAATGTTACTGTGCCTAATGTCTAATCAACGTATGATCTAATCCAATCCTAGTCCAGCGAGTACCTGATCTTACAAACACACAGCTTACATTAGTACCCAGTGTACATCTTATTTGTTTGTACCAAATGTAATTAGTACCTGCTCTGACCTACTATTAGTAATAGTAATTAGTACCTGCTCAGACCTACTATTAGTAATAGTAATTAGTACCTGGTCTGATCTATATGTGCCATTCTGATCAGTACTAACTAGATTCAGTGCTTAATCTGTTAAGAACCAAGCCTAATTTATACCTGGTCTAATCAATACCATATGTAATCAAGCAATACCTAAACTATTCATTAGCTGGTCTTCTCAATACTTTTTCTAATGAGCCTAAATTCATAACCGATCTAATCTAATCAATGGCTAGTCTAATCCCAATGCCTGGGACAATCTATATAGTCAGTCATCAGTCTAGTTTATAGCTGGTCGACTCAATACATATTCTATTCAACACTTACCCTAAACTGGTCATCAGTCTAATCTAACCTAATCTAATCTAATCTTACATAATCAATGACAGGTCTATTCTCAATGACTGGTATAATCAATACTAGATCTAATCATTTGTTAGTGTAACTGCTCTACTCAATATATGCAATATATATTCTAATCAGTTATTACCCTAAACTGGTAATCAGTCTAATCTAATCAATTTATAGCTGCTCTACTCAGTACACATTGTCATCAGTGCTTACCCTTACCTGATAATCGAGTTAGTCTAATCTAATCCAATCTGACCAAACCTAATCAGTAACTGGTCTAGTCTCAATGCCTGGTAT